>CM064513.1:66646570-66681347 GCA_032716605.1 Paralithodes platypus | reverse complement strand
TTACATACTACAACGAGCTAACGGATTGGGAAGGAAAATGGGATGATGGCTTGGTAATCATGAAATTAGATATAAGCGGTTAAACCGCTAGATAGCTGATTTTTGTGCTTGCAAAAGGTACAGGGTTATGAATCGGATCGCGGAGCAAATCCAATGACTGATGGGAAATGGGAAGATATGGCAGGAAGGGAGGGAAGGGAAGGGAGGCAGGAGGGCAAAGGACTCGAAGACATACGAAGGGGGGACACACACACCCACCGCTCCTCCCCAACAACAAAGTCGAGCGAGCAATGGCGGCTTCGTCGGGGACATAGGCAAAAACGCTGGAAGTTCGAACACACTGAACAAAAACAACTGACAAAGGAGGGGGAACAGAAAACATCCAGCCGCGGTGAACAAGGGAGGCGACCGGAGACAACAGGGAACCCCGGCAGTCAGACCACTCCAATGTCTATTATACATTCTGACGGTCTGTCAGATTTAAAGGGCCGATGAGATAGTATTGTCCCATCCGGTTTCTAGTATTCCTTCCTAAGCTGAGAACAATCATCTGTCAGGAGAGTTAATACAGTAAACAAATAGTTTTTCCTGCATTGAAGGGTTTAAGGCCCTCCCGGTTCCTCGTGTGGGTGGGTGGGGGGTTTTATCGCGGATCGCGTTTGAGGACTGGCTGGGGGGGGGGGGGGGGGGGGGGATGAGACGAAAGGTTGAAAGGTTGGATCCAGGTCACTTCAAGGAGCCATATAACAGGAGCTAGCCTTCCTTGTTTACTGATCCTCCTTCCTCTTGTGTTTATAGGTCTTTGAAGTTGTTGGTGTTTTTTGTTAGTCCTGTCAAGTATCTGCATAACCGAATTTAACGTCCTCGTTTGTCCACAATACTCCTTGCTCCATGTTTCAGGGTTCAGTCCAAGTTTTTGTTCAAATTGTTGTTGTTGTAGTTGTTGTTTTTGTTGGTGTTATTGGTTCAAGGAGCCGTATAACAGGACCCTGGCACTCCTTGTTCCTGGAGCCTTCTTGTTCATCGGGTTTCTGAGGTCCGGGAACTTGTTGGTGTCGAGCCCCGACTCGCCACTCCGCCAACATCACTTCGCTCTCGCTGCTCGAAATTTGAACCATAACTTGAGTACTCCATTACTCATTCCCTTATTTGTTTGGCAGCATCTGTGGCTAAGCTCTAGCTTAAACTGCCCTGTAGTTGCTTTGCATGTAATTTTGCTGTGTTTTTGACATGATAAAACGTTTGTTTATCGAGACTGCGTTTTGTGTTATCATTTGTACTCGGTTAGTGACGACCGACGCTCTAAATTAACCAAACTATTTGCTTGTTTCATATTATAAAGTTCTAACACTTATTGTAGATATTTTAGCCCTCCCTGTAGTTAAGTGCGTAGCAAACCACCCAGTATTTATCTTGCCTGACATTGTACTGTAGTTTTGACTGATAAACGTTGGTTTTGCAAAATTCTATTTGTCAAGTTAGTATAGACTGCCGCCGATACCAGCGCCACCTGTGTACGCATAAACCAACCCTCGTCTTGTATTTTATCATTATCAAAGTCTAGCCAATACTGTACTTGGGTTGAACTTTTTAATCTTGGTTATCTATATAAGTCGCACACACTAACATTTGTCCCAAGATAGTTTAAGATATTGGGTTAGAATAACTTAGGTACTGTAATACTTTTTGATAGGGCCTAGCCTATTTATTAATCGCATTTCAGATACTTGTCACCATATTAATAGGCCTCTCACACTCTTGCCAGGGATCTTCCTAACTACATTATTATAAGTATTGTGTCGACCACTGTATAAACTAATAGCGCAGGCTTTAGCCTAACTGTGTCATACTGCTAACATCATTTTATTTTTATTTTCAGTCATAAAATTGTGTTCTAGTGCAACATATTCTTTTTGTGATCAACTCTTTCTTTTTTGTGAGTTACAGGCATTAATTGTACCATAGTGCGAACCACTATTTTTTGTTACTGTACTTGTATACGGTGCTTTCCATGTTTCTCACTAGGCTAAAGTAACCCTCTCCCACTTTTTTTTTTCCCCAGTAAATTTTGGGTAACAAATGACTAGTCCATTTATAATTTTCAGGCTTTAACTGTGGCATACTGCTACCATCAATTGTTTTTTATCTTTTCAGCCATAAAATTGTGTTCGTTGCTAACAGTTTTTTCTGTGAATTACAGCCATAATAGTCTTTTGCGTGATTAACATATTTCTTTTTGTGATTTACAGGCATTTATGTACCATTTCGAACATATATTTTTTGTTACTGTACTGTATACTGTTTCCAGTTTCTCCCTAGGCCGACATTAACCCTCTTCCCACTTTTTTTTTCCAGTAAATTTTGTAACAATTTCTAGTCCATGTGTGATTTGCAGCTTTAACTGGATCCTACTGCTAACCAATGATTTTAGATTTATTCAGAGAGCATAAATTGTGTTCTACTTGCTACCATATTTTTTGTGATTACAGGCATATTAATTTATCATATTGCTAACAAAATTTTGTGTGATTTCAGGAAGTAATTGTATCACATTGCTAACCTACATTTTTTGTTATTTGCCGCTTTAATGTACCATTTTGCTAACATAAATGTGGTGTGGTTTTTCAGGCATATTGTGATTATATCGTCATGCTCCCGCAACGAACCTGCACGAGTTGTTCCTGTAAATTTGGCCCTACCATGTTTGTTGATTACTGATGTCCAAATTTTTGTATATTTTGCCAGCTCCGATAAACGATTGCGGATGAATTGAATGCAGCTCACCGCAAGATCGCGCCCTGACTACGAAGCTTGAATCCCTTTTTCAATAATTTGCCACACTGCAACGTAGGAGTGCCCTCGGCCCAAGAAACCACTACGATGTCAACCGCCTTCCCAGTGCATACAGTACCGGTACCGTTACCCCACACCAGCAGCTACCGTAGATGTTGCAGAAAATAATAAGGCCTCTACTCTCACTCGCCCCCCCCAGGACATTTTCATTTAGGGATAAACAATGTGGCAGCCCAATACCAGTACCAGGAATGTCATCCCGAACAACAGGCCAAAACCGCTTCAAAATTCTGGGCTATTGACGAGGAAGAGGAAACGGAAGAAGTTCGGCTGTGGGCGACTCCATGGTCCATGGCCAACTAACCGAGTTCTGCGCCAGGGCAACCCCGGAACCAGAAAGGCGATTCTGTAACCCACCGCAAGGCAGCTACGTACGTGCATCCACTGTTGGATCCTAACGATGTCCAACCGGAACGGCGGTCAGAGGAACTACTTTTGCAAGTACCGGCGGCTGATCAGGTCCTTCAAGGAAAAATCTAATAGAATCTTAATTTCAGGAATTGTTCCCCTGATTGATGTAGAAAACCGATTCTACAACATAGCTACCAGTACAAATCGCCGACTAGCCTAACTCTGCAGGGAGGAGGACATCGGCTTTGTCGACACGTGGGATCATTTTTACTATGATAAATCTTTGTTTTCAGGAGATGGTGTACATCTCAATGAAGTAGGAGCTGCACGTCTTGGTCGTCTGCTGAACGATGCAGTCAAGGATTTCCGTTCAAAAAACGGGTCAACCAGACCCCAGACAGGGTAGTGTAAGTCAAATACGAACTGAAAATTCAGACAATGCACAATCGGTAACATCCCCTCTAATACTCTTAAGGTGTTTGTGTAAATGCTCGTAGCATACGCAATAAATTTTCAGATCTAGAGGAAATCGTGTTTACAGAACATTATGATATAATCGGCATTACAGAATCTTGGTTAAATACGGAAGACAGAGACTTTTTAGCCGAATATATGCTTCCTGGTTATACAATGTTTGAGAAAAGTCGGATCAATAAAAATGGAGGATGAGTTCTGTGTTTTATAAAGGAAAGTCTTAATCCCGTCTTAATGTCAAAACCTCAAATTACAAATATAGACATATCGTACGTACTATTAAATAATAAACGAGGAACTAAAATAACACCCCCATCTCAATCAGTGCAAACTGACAGTGAAATTTATGAACAAATTGCAGAAATAACTAACATACAAGATACCGTAATTCTTGGCGATTTCAACTTACCCCGTGACTAAATGGGGCGATATTCTTACTTCACACTCTGGACACGACCTCTATGCTAACTTGCAAGAGTTCACTTTTTCAATTTGTACAATCTCCGACCCGTGGTAATAATGTGCTTGACCTTGTACTCGCAACAAAAGAAGAATTAATAGAGAATTTGAATGTTGGTGATGAATTCAGTAACAGCGACCATCGTACTATAACTTTCACTTTAAAGGTTACTAGTAACAAATCAAATAGCAGCATTGAGAAAGTCCCTAATTTCAAGAAAGGAAATTTTCATAAACTTAAATCAAAACTTAAAGAAACTGACTGGAGCTTTCTGACTAACAATAACGACATAAATACATCTTGGGAGTGTTTTCACAACCACTTACCTTAAGGCAGTGTAAGACTGCATACCATCGAAAATAACGGCGACCAGGCCATAATGATAAGCCCAAATGGTGGAATAAAGATATTTCAGACTGTCTGCTTGCTAAAAAATTTGCTAATGATAGATTAAAATCCTCACAAAATGACGAAGAACGGGTGAAATTTGTAGAGCTACGACGCAAAGCCAAAAAGTTAATTAAACCAAGTAAAAAGACCCTGGAGTTACATGTTGTGAATCAAAGTAAAACAAACCCGAAAGAATTTTATAGTTATATCAGAAAGAAAAAAGTAGTTACTTCAACTGTTGACCGTTAGTCAATGAAAATGGAGACTACACCAAAGACGAAGTACAAATGAGGATACCCTCAATACCTTCTTGCATCAGTTTTTACAACCGAAGACCTCAGTGATATCCCTACACCATCGCCGATTCAGATTGATAATTCAGATGTTCTAAGCAATATCACCGTTACAGAGAGTTGAATTGTTTAGATAAACTCAAGGTAAATAAAACGCCTGGACCTGATACAATCTCGCCTAGAGTTCTAAAGGAAGCTAAGGATGAGCTCTCCAAACCACTGACAATGCTATTCAATGAATCCTTGCAGTCTGGGACTATGCCTGATCAGTGGAAGCTAGCCACCGATATTCAAAAAAGGCAGCAAATCCCTACCCAGTAACTATCGTCCAATTAGCTTAACCTCAATTGTATGTAAAATGCTAGAAACGGTCATAAGAGACAGACTCGTAAATCACTTAGAGGCAAATAACTTACTTAAAGATACTCAACACGGCTTTCGTAAAAAACGTTCCTGTTTAACAAACCTCTTAGACTTCTTCCACGATATCCTCAACCTCTACGATGAGAGTAAAGCTCTCTTCTATGTGATTGAGGGAGGCAAAAGGCATAACTGCCTATAGCGAGTGCCTCCCCCATAGTTGAAAGAGTGACAGGGCCAAAATCAAGGGATGTTCGAGCCAAAATGCCTGGACACACGGAGTTTGAAGCAATTGAAGTCATAGGAAGAGGGGAAGACGATTCTGGGAGAGAGTTCCAGAGCTCAGCTGTTGAATAGAAGAAACATTGAGAATAACGTTTCACTCTTGGGTTGGAGAGTTGCACAGAGTAGGGGTGGGATTGAGTTGCAATACGGGTACCACGTGCCCTACGTAAAGGAGGCGGTATGCACTGGGATAGCTCTGAGGAACACTGATTATTTATAGTAGCGATAGAATAGGCGAGAGAGATGCAACATTGCGGCGGAGAGCGAGAGATTGCAGAGAGTTGGTGAGTGGAAGGGAGTTAATGATACGGAAGGCCTTCCTTTCAAGTTTGTCTAGGAGAGCGGTGTGAGTGGCACCTCCCCACATGTGAACAATACTCAATACAAGGGCGCACTATGCCCCTGTACAGAGCAGAAGCTGTGAAGGGGAAAAGAACCCCCTAAGGCGGTTGAGCACACCCAGCTTCTGGGAGGCCTGCCTTAGCAAGACTGGTAATATGGTCCTTCCAAATGAGAGCAGAAGAAAAAGAGACACCAAGAATATTGAGAGAAGATGAAGGGTTGATTTTTGAATTGTTGAAGAATAAGGGATAGTCCGCTGGGAGATCCTGACGGGTAGATAGATGGAGAAATTGGGTTTTGGAAGCATTAAAGTTAACAAGGTTTTCTCTGCCCCATTTGGAATAGTATTTAGATCAGAATTTAAGAGTTCTATGGCTTCATTACTTTTGTCGTTGAGGGATTGCTGGCTGGGGCGTTCTGAAAAACTAATGGAGTAGTGTAAGGTTGAGTCGTCTGTGTATGAATGGATGGGAATTAGGTACAGTTAAGGAGATCATTTATAAAAATTAGAAAGAGAATAGGAGATAGGACAGAGCCCTGAGGAACACCGGAGTTTATAGGGTGAGGATGTGAACAATGGCCGTCCACAACCGCGGCTATGGAACGGCCGGAAAGGAAATTAGAGACAAAGGCACAGATGGAGGAATAGAAACCGAAGGAGGGTAGTTTAGAAATTAAAGATTTATGCCAGACTCTATCGAAGGCTTTCGATATGTCTAGTGCAATAGAAAAAGTCTCACCGAAGTCCCGAAAGGAGGATGTCCAAGAGTTTAGTAAGATATGAAAGAAGATTACCAGTAGAGCGACCCTTAAGCAGCCATACTGGCGATCTGAGAGCAGATTATGAGAAGAGAAATGCTTAAGAACTTTGGAAGCAAGAATAGTTTCAAAAACTTTAGAAAGACAAGAGATAAGAGCAATTGGACGATAGTTGGAGGGTTGAGAGCGGTCACCCTTCTTTGGGACAGCTTGAATGTGAGCAAACTTCCAGCATGAAGGGAAGACGTTAGAGGATAGACAGAGACGAAAGAGTTTGCCTAGGCAGGGAGTCAGCACGGAAGCACAGTTTTTGAGAACAACAGGAGGAACACCGTCCGGACCGTACGCCTTATTAGTGTTAAGCCCAGAGAGGGTAGAAAGTATATCTTTAGAAGAGATTAGGATATTAGGCATAAGTAAGAGAGAGGAGGGCGGAGAGGGAGGAATAGCACCGGAATCATCCAAGGTGGAGTTTCTAACAAAAGATTGAGCGAAGAGTTTAGCTTTGTCAGAGGAAGAAGTGATGGTTGTGCCATCAGAGTGGGAAAGGGGAGGGAAAGACGAGGAAGAGAAATTGTTGGAGAGGTTTTTGGCTAGATGCCAGAAAGCTTGGGAAGAGCTAGAGTTGGATAGTTCAGTGCATTTATTATTGATGAAAGAGTGTTTGGCAAGTCGAAGAACAGATTTGGCTTGATTCCGGGCAGAAACATATGAAGAATGAGAGTCTTGAGTTTTAAGGCGTCGGTACCGTTTGAATGCTTCCTCCTTATTGCGGACAGCAGTAGAACAGGCGTGAGTAAACCAAGATTTTTTAGCATTAGTCTGAGAGAAAGAGAATGGAATGTATGCTTCCATGCCCGATAGGATTACCTCGGTAATGCGTTCAGCACTCTCCGAGGGTCCTCGGCCATGGAAGCAGAAATCATTCCATGGGAAATCAAAGAAGTACTGCTGCCGAAGAGCATACAAGTCGGTAGTGCCAAAGTGCCACAAGCGCCGCCGGCTGAGAGGATCGGGTGGCCGTACTGTAGAGATAGGACAGGTGACAGAGATAAGTTTATGGTCGGAGGAGCCCAAAGGAGAGAAAAGATCGACAGTATAAGAAGAAGGGTTAGAAGTTAGAAACAGGTCAAGAATGTTGGGCCGATCTCCGATGTGATCCGGGATACGGGTGCGTTGCTGAACTAACTGCTCTAGGTCATTTAGGATAGAAAAGACGTAGGCTTGTTCACCAGGTGGATCAGTAGTGTGAGAGGAGAGCCAATGGCGGTGGTGAACGTTGAAATCTCCTAAGATGGAGATTTCTGAGAAAGGAGAAATGGATAGAATGTGTTCCACTGTAGAGTTTAGATAGTCAAAGAATTTGGGAAAGTTGGTAGAGTTAGGGGAAAGATAGACAGCACAGAAATATTTAGTAAGAGAATGACAGGAAAGTTTGAGCCATAAAGTTGAGAATTCAGAGGAGTCGAAATCTGGAACACGAGAGCAAGTGAGTTTGTTGTGCACATATGCACAACATCCGCCTTTGGCTTTGAAACTAGGATAGAGAAAGTAGGAGGATACAGAGAAGGGGTTGCTGGATGTTGCTACAGACACCTGCGTTTCGGTGAGGAAGAGAAGATCAGGTTTGTAGGAGGAGAGATGGTGCTCAACAGAGTGAAAGTTAGAGGAAAGTCCGCGAATGTAGATATTATATACCTTGATTTTCAAAAGGCCTTTGACAAAGTTCCCCACAAACGTTTACTGCTAAAACTAAAAGCGCATGGAATACAAGATGGTGTGTTGAAATGGATAGAAAATTGGCTCAGCGACAGAAAGCAAAGAGTAGTCATAAACGTAAGGCATCTAAATGGACCAATGTAAGTAGCGGGGTACCCCAGGGATCGGTACTAGGACCAATTCTCTTTCTAATTTACATCAACGACATAGATGAGGGTCTCACCTGTACAATCTCAAAATTTGCTGACGATACAAAAATTGCAAATAGCGTACTCTCAAAAGAACAAGTTGAAGATATGC
Organism: Paralithodes platypus; assembly: GCA_032716605.1. Lineage (NCBI taxonomy): Eukaryota > Metazoa > Arthropoda > Malacostraca > Decapoda > Lithodidae > Paralithodes > Paralithodes platypus. The sequence goes on along the minus strand of CM064513.1, from coordinate 66,672,761 downwards.
AACACAATCTAGATAAATTGTCATGTTGGGCCCAAATTTGGCAAATGAGTTTCAATGCGGATAAATGTAAAGTACTACATATAGGATACCTAAATGAGAAAGCAAACTATTCGATGAATGGCACTCAGCTTAAGAATGTAAACAGAGAAACCGATCTGGGAGTAACAATATCGAGTAACCTAAAACCGAGTCAACAATGTTCAGAAGTGGTTAAGAAGGCAAACAAAATAATTGGCTTTATAGGCAGGTCATTTGAGCATAAATCCAAAGAAGTTATCCTAACCCTTTACAATTCCTTAGTCCGCCCTCTTCTGGAATACTGCGTTCAATCCTGGTGCCCTTATTACCAAAAAGATATAAACAAGCTAGAACGAGTTCAACGTAGAGTTACCTAAATGATACCTAGCCTAAAGAACAAACCATAACGAAGAGCGTCTTAGAGAATTAAATCTATTTCCTTTAACCCAGCGCAGATTAAGAGGTGACTTAATTCAGTGTTCAAATCATCAAAGGCATCGACAATATGAACTGTAGTAAGTACTTCACTATCGACCAATCTAATTACACGCGGGGAAACGGTTGCAAAATTATTGGTAAATCTTTTAACTCACAGGAATCTAAGAATTTCTTCTTCAATCAAGTTGTCAACTTGTGGAATGGGCTTCCCCGAGACGTTATAGACTGCAGCACCGTTGATTCATTTAAACTCCGCTTAGACAAATATCTCGCATCAAACCCGCGACTGACTGCGTTGTAAATGAATGACTTTACTTTATCCCCCCCTCAGTTACTAACCCATCTGTCCCCTACTAACTTCCTAATCCTGCCATGGACATTAGTTCTAGGGCAGTAGTTCCAATGTTCCCTTACCACTAAACCACTGTTTGGACACTTGATCCTCAGTGTTTTGGAGGACAAGCAGCCTAGAAGGGTCACTAGACTGTTGTTGCTTGATTTCCTTTGTACTCCTTTGTACTCCTTTGTATTGTTCCTGTTGTTACCGTAGGGTGAAGCACAGGGTATTGTTTCCACCTGTATATATTATTGTCTGTCCGTTGCTAGTTTCTATCCTTTCTCCTAATGCCGATGAGCGAGTCGCTCCAACGTGTGCCTGTTCTCAAAACATCTCCAGAACAAATTAATGGCTTTCGACGAGACTTGGTAAACCGCTTCATTTTGTACTCAGAAGGATTCAGTTAACTTTTGGTTAACATTGAATGACGCTTCTTCCCCACCCCTTTTTTGACCCGCCCCCCAATACAAACAAACAAACACAAACAAAAGAAAAACAAAACAATAAAACAATAATAAATCAAATGCCACCATGAGAATAATTGAGGTGATTGGATGAGCCCAATGGGCGGGGGATTGAACCTCATGCTTTACATTGTTGTTGTTACAGAACAATTTGGGCAGTCAAATAGTAGGATTCAAATCTCATTGTTCCTTTTCTTTCTTTCTCTAGTGTTGTTGTTGTTCTTGTTGCTGCTGCTGTTGTTGTTTATGTTATTGATGTTGTTATTTTTGTTGTTGTTGTTATTGTTGCTGTTGTTATTGATGTAGTTGTTAGGCGGGATAAATGGATGATGCCGCTATCGTACCGATAGGCTTAAACTGAAAGTTTTATGTGTCTATTAATTTAATTAGTTATCGTTATGGTTGGCAATTTTAATTAATCGTAACAAAAACAACATAGTTCCACAAGAAAAAAAAAGTAACTGGGGCTTGGCGAGGTCATCCACAATTCTGACAATATTATCTAAGCTGATCTTGTAGTAAACTTTGCTTATCATGAATTAAAGTTATTATTTTAATAGAAGAGCCCATAAATATGTAGCTGAGTACACCCTATCAGATCTTACACACAAACCTATGCCTTACCTACTGTAACATTAATTCAATATAGTATATACTATTTCATCGGGCATTATATTGATGTATCAGTATTTCTCATATGATCCCCCATTCCGGGATTGTGTCATGCATTGTTACATCTTACGACATTGCTACAACATTGCGTGCTTATAATTTACCAAGACACATTATACTATTGTATTAATGTTGTTTGTTTCTACATATTACCGCACTTGTCGAACATTATACTGTCTTTAGTTTGAGGTAGTTTGTCCTGTTTGTCACCGTCTCTACCTGGGGTCCGGTTTTAAGGTGGTCTGCATTTCATATTTACCGTTGGCTTTATGTAATTCTTCCTTACTTTTTTTGTTTTTCCTTTTTTTCCTGCTTTTTGGTTTTATGTTGTTGTTGAAACTGCTAATCATCACTTCCCCTGTTTTTTTTTCTTTACTAATGTAATACAAATGTATACGACACACACACACACACACACCGTGTTGTCTTGCGTTGACCGCAAGGGCCGAGTCTCCATCAGAATCCTAAAGTTTTTTTCGGCCATAGCGACGGAGAGAATTGTATTGTGGTTCCTCCCTAACCAAACTGCTATCAGTCTGTGTTAGCCTACACATACTTCTCACCAATACAAAGTGAATCTGAGTATGCACTTGGTGGGAAGCCAGGCACCTCACGGTCGCCAAAGGTCACACGTGACCTCGTAGTTAAGGTAGAAGATTTTTTTTTTTACTGTACCTAAGTTTAAGCAAAACTCTGTAGATTTTCAGCTTCAGGGCTGCAATGAACAATAAACCGACAATTATTATTTATATTATTATTACACACACACACACACACACACACACACACACACACACACACACACTTAAACACACACTCACTCTCTTTATATATTTATTTAATTTAATTATATATTTATTTGTATACACAATTAGGGCTATTTGAGGTAGCTAAGACCTAAATGATATATGGGTAACGAGGCTTAGAGGACATGTGCTGGGACTTGCACTGCACCAATTTTCTAGAACTAAGGGTAGGGTTTGACTTCTTCCCATCATTAAGGTCTGCCTCAGTAAAACTATTCTAGCAATTGAGCTAACTTTGAGGATATTTTGCTTTCAAGTGTATATACGACATGCTCTCTCTCTCTCTCTCTCTCTGGTAAACAGGTCCTCTTCTCCTTACCTTTCCTACAGTTTAAACTTTTCTCTATTACCGGTTTTCAGTACCTGTCTGTCTCTTATGTCTCCGTCTACCTGTCGTTTGTCCTTTCTTCTCTTGGTGCTCATCTACCTCTCCGTCTATACCTGTGTATCTCTCTGTCTACCTCTACGTCTATCCGTCTTCTCCCCTTCCTCATCTTGGTGCTTGGCTACCTGTCTGTCTACCTGTTTGTCTTTTGTGTCTCCGTCTACTTGAACGTCAACCCGTCTCACCTCCTTTCATCCCTTAATTGGTGCTTGTCTACCTCTCTACCACAACGTCAACCCGTCTCTTCTTCTCTCTTCTCATGATGGTTGTCTGTCTGTCTATCTACCTGTCAACCCGTCTCACCTCCTTTCTTCCCAAGGTGCTTGTTTGTCTGTCTATCTATGGATCTGTCTGTCTACCTGTCTCACCTCCTCTCTTCCCATAGGGCTCGTATCTTTGCCTGTCTACCTGTGTATCTGTCTGTCTACCCGTCTCACCTCCTTTCTCCCCATAATGCTTGTCTGTCTGTCTTATTTGTTGATCTGTCTGTCTACCCGTATCCTTCCTTCCCATAGGGCGTGTCCGTCTGCCTGTCTACCTGTGTAGACAGGCAAATTGGAACACATTGGAACGAGTTCAACAAAGAATTACCAAGATAATACCCTGTCTTTGGAATAAAACAAACGAGGAACGTCTTCAAGAACTAAATTTATATACATTAACCAAGCGCAGATTAAGAGGTAACCTTATTCAAGTTTTCAAGATCATTAAAGGCATCGACAACATGAACATCATTTTAAGATTATCCTACAAACTACATGCGGAAAAATGGCTGCAAAATAATTGGTAATTCATTCAACTCTAACGATTCCAAGAATGTCTTCTTCAATCGAGTTGTCAACTTGTGGAATGGGCTTCCTCGAGATGTCATAGACTGCAACACCGTTGATTCCTTCAAAGTTCGCCTAGACACGCATCTTGCCCTGAACCCAAGGTGACTGCATTTGTAATTGAATAAATAATTTCTTTAGTAGTGTTCGTTCAATAACCTAATAGATCTTAATATAATTTCCCCTGCCATGGACTAAGCCCCAGGGTAGCACTTCCTTCTCACATCTTTCCCACATTCTCTCCGAAATACTGTTGCAACACTTGGAACAGCAGTGTTTTGGAGGGCAAGTAACCTTTAGGGGTAGCATGACCGGTTGTTGCTAATTGTTTTCCTTTGTACTCCATTGTGTATCTGTCTGTCTACCCGTCTCACCTCTTTCCTTCCCATAGAGCTTGTCTGTCTACCAGTGCATCTGTCTGACTCCTGTCAATCGTCTCATCTCCATTCTTCCCATGGTACTTCTCTGTTTGTCTGTCAGTCTGTTTAATATAACTGTCTGTATACTTCGGCGTCTACTCGTCTTCCCCCCTATCTTTCTGTCATTAGTGTCTGTCTACCTGGGTGCCTCTCTGTCTAATCTTACTTTTTTGTCTGGGTGCCTGTCTTTTCATTTAGCAGTTTCCCTTCTTAATTAACATTGCAAACATGATATTTTGTGGAGATTATGTGACCGCCAGAGTGTGTGTGTGTTTGTGTGTGTGCGTGTGAGTGTGCGTGTGTGTGTGTGTGTGTGTGTGTGTGTGTGTGTGTGTGTGTTTGTGTGTGTGTGTGTGTGTGTGGTGTTTGTGCGTGTGCTTGTGTGTATCACTGTGTATCCATCTCTGATAGAAACTATCCACTTTTAGTCAAAATCTGATAACCCATCCAATACAAAAAATAAAAACAAAATAATAATAATACAAACAAATAAAATAAATTATTCTCCTTTGACATGGATTTTGTTTTTATAAAATATAATTGCAAGCAAAATTGATTCGAAATATTGGACATATGACAGATAATTTGTTCTATCTACCATCTATCTATCTAACCATATCTCTACATAAGTACCAAGTAATGTATTTATCTACTTATCCATCTATCCATTAAACTCTCTCTCTCTCTCTCTCTCTCTCTCTCTCTCTCTCTCTCTCTCTCTCTCTCTCTCTCTCTCTCTCTCTCTCTCTCTCTCTCTCTCTCTCTGTATGTGTGTGTGTGCATGCGTCTGGCCGATGGTAATGTTGCGGTTGCTTTAGTTCGCCAGTCAAGGTTACGACAATTATGTGGAGGTGGGGGTGGTAGGGTGTGGGGGTGGTGGAATTGACTGTGGGTGGAGTTGGGGTGGGGCGGTTTGGTGGGTGTGGGTGTTGGTGTGGGGGTGGGGGCTGTTTGGTGGGTGTGGGTGTGGGTGGGGGGAGTTATGTGGGTGTGGGTGTTGGGGTGCTTGCTGTTTGGTGGGTGTGGGGGTGGGTGTGCGGGTGGGGGAAGTTTGGTGGGTCGGTGTGGGGGTGGGGGCTGTTTGGTGGGTGTGGGTGTGGGGCAGTTATGTGGGTGTGGGGGTGGGGGCAGTTTGGTGAGGGTGGGTGTGGGGATGGGCTGTTTGGTATGTGTTGGTGTGGGTGTGGGGGTTGCGGCAGTTTGGTGGGGGTGGAGAGTTTGGTAGGTGTGGGGGTGGAGGAGGGGGCTGTTTGGTGGGTGTGGGTGTGGGTGGGGGGAGTTATGTGGGTGTGGGTGTAGGGGTGCTTGCTGTTTGGTGGGTGTGGGGGTGGGGTAAGTTTGGTGGGTCGGTGTGGGGGTGGGGGCTGTTTGGTGGGTGTGGGTGTGGGGCAGTTATGTGGGGGTGGGGGTGGGGGTGGGGTCAGTTTGGTGAGGGTGCGTGTGGGGATGGGCTGTTTGGTATGTGTTGGTGTGGGTGTGGGGGTTGCGGCAGTTTGGTGGGGGTGGAGAGTTTGGTAGGTGTGGGGGTACAAAGGAATACAAAGGAAATCAAGCAACAACAGGTCTAGTGACCCTTCTAGGCTGCTTGTCCTCCAAAACACTGAGGATCAAGTGTCCAAACAGTGGTTTAGAGTGGGTAAGGGAACATTGGAAAGGGAACTACTGCCCTGCCACTAACGTGGCAGGACTAGGAAGTTAGTAGGGGACATATGGGTTAGTAACTGAGGGGAGGATAAAATAAAGTTATTCATTTACAAACGCAGTCAGATGCGGGTTTGATGCGAGATATTTGTCTAGGCGGAATTTAAATGAATCAACGGTGCTGCAGTCTATAACGTCTCGGGGAAGCCCATTCCACAAGTTGACAACTCGATTGAAGAAGAAATTCTTAGATTCGTGTGGGTTAAAAGATTTACCAATAATTTTGCAACCGTTTCCCCGCGTGTAATTAGATTGGTCGATAGTGAAGTACTTACTACAGTTCATATTGTCGATGCCTTTGATGATTTTGAACACTTGAATTAAGTCACCTCTTAATCTGCGCTGGGTTAAAGGAAATAGATTTAATTCTCTAAGACGCTCTTCGTATGGTTTGTTCTTTAGGCTAGGTATCATTTTGGTAACTCTACGTTGAACTCGTTCTAGCTTGTTTATGTCTTTTTGGTAATAAGGGCACCAGCATTGAACGCAGTATTCCAGAAGAGGGCGGACTAAGGAATTGTAAAAGGTTAGGATTACGTCTTTGGATTTATGCTCAAATGATCTGCCTATAAAGCCAATTATTTTGTTTGCCTTCTTAACAACTTCTGAACATTGTTGACTCGGTTTTAGGTTACTCGATATTGTTACTCCCAGATCGGTTTCTCTGTTTACATTCTTAAGCTGAGTGCCATTCATCGAATAGTTTGCTTTCTCATTTAGGTATCCGATATGTAGTACTTTACATTTATCCGCATTGAAACTCATTTGCCAAATTTGGGCCCAATGTGACAATTTATCTAGATTGTGTTGCATATCGTCAACTAGATCTTTTGAGAGTACGCTATTTGCAATTTTTGTATCGTCAGCAAATTTTGAGATTGTACAGGTGAGACCCTCATCTATGTCGTTGATGTAAATTAGAAAGAGAATTGGTCCTAGTACCGATCCCTGGGGTACCCCGCTACTTACATTGGTCCATTTAGATGCCTTACCGTTTATGATTACTCTTTGCTTTCTGTCGCTGAGCCAATTTTCTATCCATTTCAACACACCGTCTTGTATTCCATGCGCTTTTAGTTTTAGCAGTCAACGTTTGTGGGGAACTTTGTCAAAGGCCTTTTGAAAATCAAGGTATATAATATCTACAGCTTTACTCTCATCGTAGGTAAGGGTGGAGGAGGGGGAAGTTTGATGGGTGTGTAGGTGGTGGCAGTTTGATGGGTGTGTAGGTGGCAGTTTGATGTGTAGGTGGCGGCAGTTTGATGGGTGTGTAGGGGGTGGCAGTTTGATGGGTGTTGGTGTTGTGAGTTTGGTTGGTGTGGGGGTGGAGGTGGGGGCGGTTTGGTGGGCGTACAGGTGGTGGCAGTTTGATGGGTGTGGGTGTTGGGAGTTTGGTGGGTGTGGGTGTGGAGGTGGGGGCGGTTTGGTCGGTGTGGGAGTGAGGGAGTTGGCTGTGGGCGGAGGTGGTTGTGGGGAAGTTTAGTGGGTGTCGGTAGGTTGGTGGGTGTGGGTGAGTGGTTTAGATGTGGGGAGGGGGGAGGGGGCTCTGTGGGTTGCTGGTGGGGTGAAGGGGGGGGGGGGTAAAGGCAGGGGTGGGTGTTAATATACGAATAGAAAAACATAAGAAAATGAGAGGCTGCAGAAAGCCGATTGGCCCACAAATGTCAGATCCTTATGACACCCAACTGATCTCGTTCATGTGCCTATCTTATTATATCTTGAAGCTTTCTATCGTTCTTGATCTTACTATATCGCTTGGTAGTCTATTCCACATATCTACAACTCTGTTACCAAACTATTATTTGCCTATATCATCTCTGAAACGAAATGTATCCAATTTGAAACTATTTGTTCGAGTTCTCTCGCTTTTACTAAGCTTCAGTAAATTTTTCTTATCACCTATATTATTCCCACTAACCCACTTGAACACCTCTATCATATTCCCTCTAACTCTGCATTTATGTAACGAATGTAAGACTAATTTGTGAAACCTTTCTTCATATGGAAGATTTCTATTATTGTGGATAATTTTTGTTATTCTTCGTTGCACCCTCTCCAAGGAATCTATGTTCATTGTGTAATAAGGACATCAACATTGAAGAGCTATAGATAAATAGATAGAAACATATATATACAGTATGCGTGTGTGTGTGAGAGAGAGAGAGAGAGAGAGAGAGAGAGAGAGAGAGAGAGAGAGAGAGAGAGAGAGAGAGAGAGAGAGAGAGAGCGAGAGGTACAGAGCGTGAGAACTATTGCTAGAGACCGTGGATGGAGAGGGTAGATGGGACAAGGACAGGATAGATTGCATCGTCACACAAGTTTTTGTTGATATTGCCCAAACGATCCAAAGTAATAAGATAGATAGATAGATAGACAGATAGCTATACAAAAAGACAGAAAGATAAGGTAGATAGATTGATAGTTAGATAGATATATAGATAAAGACATAGCCATACATATAATAGATAGATTAATACTGATGAAGATGATTACTGTACTGCATATATTTACACAGGGTGTCCCAAAATAGACATGCCAAACATCAGTATTAGGTTAGGAACAAATATTCTAAGCGTACAATGTTTTATAAGCAAAATTCAAAATTTTACTCGTTACAGTTATATCGTCTGTTGAAAATTACACTTTCTTAAATATTTCCCCATAACGCTGGCCTGGCTGCCTTAGAGCCAACCACACACCCATCTAACTGCAATTATTTTACCATGTTATTATCAAGATATTATAATTATGTAAGTTGCAAAATGATTATAGACATATTAGCTCACTTTGGCCCAGCTGGAAACTTTTTGACATGGAAGATTCTATTACAGCGATGCGGGGGAGGACACTATATAAAACCTTCAATACCTCTTAAACGGTTAAAATTTGTTTTTCTTATAGAACATCTTATGCTTAGAATCACCTGTATAATCATATCCTGAAGTTAGGCACGTCTATTTCGGGACACCCTGTATACCACTGTACATTCAACCAACAAACAATCTTTACACTGGTGAGCTGTAAATAATCTAGTGTGAACGGAATTAATCGGGTGAAACAAACGTCTGTGAGGTATTATCATAAGATTTCGACCCACTTCCAGAATGTTTAGAGCGTTAGTGTAAACATTGTTTTTTGGTCGAGTGTACATAAGACAAAAAGTTATTCCAGCCAACTCACTCAAGTAAACTCCATTAACTCTTTCTGTACCGGTGACGTTTTTTAAATTTTATTCTTGCTATATTTAGACGGTTGTGAACAGTTTAAGAAGAATCTGCGGGAGCAAAAAGGGCTAAGTGAGATAGTTCGAAGCTTGTTAATTACTGGAGGCCCTTTTTAAACTGAATAAAATCGTCTAATGGTAGCCAGCATATAGTTAAAAGGATGACACTGGTACTAAAGGGGTTAATCCCAACAATGTAATAAGAACACTTAACTCTTGCCTTCAATAGTCACACAACTATAATCGTATTTACGATATTTCAACCAAATTACTCAACTTATAATAATTTCAATCCATTCAACAACTGTTATACCTAAATCGCCATTAAATGACTTTAATTAAACTGAATGGACTACAATAACATATAATGATCAACTGTAGGCCTACAAAAACAACATCAATAAATATACGAAATGAAGAATCTCGAAATAAGTACACAAACAAGTAGCATAAATTAATTGAAAATATACATATAGCCTATAAAAATATAACAAATAACAATATACATAAATACAGTAACTCAAAGGCGCCAAACATGTTATTCGCAACCTCAATACTCCAACCACCACCACAAACTAAATACAGAAAATATCTATAAAACTCTAATCAGTATGTTGTAAGGCAGTAAAAATACCTATAATGGGAATTTCCTTTCCAGCCATCTTAAGGGGGGTCACCTGCTTTTTTTTTTCTCCTTTTCTCTCTGTCTCTGGCTTATATTCATTCGACCCCATTCAGCCTACTATTTTAAGATTTTTTTTTTTTTTAATTCTATGTGATTGAGGGAGGCAAAAGGCATAACTGCCTATAGCGAGTGCCTCCCCCATAGTTGAAAGAGTGACAGGGCCAAAATCAAGGGACGTTCGAGCCAAAATGCCATCCCATCCCATCCAGTTGTCGATTTTTTCCTGGCGAGCGATAGCGAGCCAGCATTGTATGGAGAAATCCGGCTTCGCCGGAGAAATGTTTCTATCGAAAAATGTACAAATTTAGCTTGCTGCCAAAACAAAAATACTTATATGCTGGCTCGCTACCGCTCGCCAGGCAAATATTGACACCTGGATAGAGGTAAACGTCTTAAAACAGTAGACTGAATGGGACCGAATGGATACAAGCCAAAGAGAGAGGGAGAGAAAGAGAAAAATAGCGAGGTGGGCTCCCTTAAGTCGACACTAATGATCCCATACATTAGGTTTATGGCTCGCTATCACAACACCACAGCTAGGGTTAAGGCCAGATTTTCTCTAAAGGGATTATTTTTCGAATCTCCTTCTCCCTCATGTTTAGCCCCATTGCTTTTGAGATTTTAAGACGTTCGCCCTATTAGTATGTCGATTTTAAGAATTTTCGCCCAATTTCTGTCAATGTTAAGGCCTTTCGTGCCATTTAGGTATCGATTTTTTCCTGGCGAGCGAAAGCGAGCCTGCAATTTAAGAGGAACCGGCCTTCGGCCAGGAAATGTTTCTATCGAAAAATTTACAATTTATCTTGAAAGAGGGTCTAGGAGGTGTAATTTTAAGCTTGATGGAGGTCTAGGGAACAAACTAAAAACCTTCCCTTAACTCTCTCAGTATATCGAGATGCCTTTTTACGTTATTCTGGCCAACATTAGACGATTTTACTCAGATCTGGAAAGCCCTCTAGGAGTCAAAGAGGTAAAAACTATTTCATATAATCCTCTGACTCCCACAGCTCCTTCCTAAACTCAATAAAAGTGTCTATTACTAGCCAGAATAAAAGGAAAAACGCTTCTTGAAAGGGTTTACTCTTTCACTACGATTACGTTTTTCTCCTATTTCTTTTGGCTAACGTCAGACGATTTTATTAAAAGGAGTAAAAGGATCTATGGATATTGAATGGGACAGAGAGTGACAGAGAGAAGAAAGAAACAAATAAATGTTTCTAAATAAAGTAACAAGATTTTATGGGTGAGGAAAGGTGATATTATTCCCTTAACAAATCCTACTTTCTCTAACATTTACAGAACATTAAGGTGAGAGGCACATAGAAAGAGATACATAGATAGATAGATAGATAGAGAGAGAGAGAGAGAGAGAGAGGGTGAGGGTGATACAAAGAGGACACTAAAGACCCCATGCTTCAAGATTATGGCCGACTAGGACCACAAAACACGGTACCTAGGGTTAAGGGGGCGTTACGTTATTTATGTATATATTTTTGTATTATTTCCAGTATTTAAGGGATTAGTTTTCGAACCTCCTTCTTCCTCACGTTTAGTCCCATTGCTTTTGAGATTTTAAGACTTTCGCCCCATTAGTTTGCCGATTTTAAGCACTTTCGCCCAATTTCTGTCAATGTTAAGGCCTTTCGTGCCATAAAGTTCTTTAAAACGCCAAACTAATGGGGAGAACGTCTTAAAAGCTCAAAAGCAATGGGGCTAAACATGAGGGAGAAAGGGGTAAAGAAAATAATCCCTCAAGTGGAAATCTCCCCTTAAGGGGAGATTATATTATTATGTATTTATTATTTATTATTATCAGTACAGTATTTATTATTATCAGTACAGTATTTATTATTATCAGTACAGTATTTATTATTATCAGTACAGTATTTATTATTATCAGTACAGTATTTATTATTATCAGTACAGTATTTATTATTTATTATTATCAGTACAGTATTTATTATTAATATACCAGTACAGTATTTATTATTAATATACCAGTACAGTATTTATTATTAATATACCAGTACAGTATTTATTATTTATTATTATCAGTACAGTATTTATTATTATCAGTACAGTATTTATTATTTATTATTATCAGTACAGTATTTAAATTATTTATTATTATCAGTACAGTATTTCAATTTCTTTTAGTTTGCTCCCTAAACCTCAATCATGCTTTAAAAACAAAAAACAAACAAAAACAAAACATCCTAGAGAACCCCAATCGAGATAAATGTGTACATTTTTTTGATAGGAAAATGTCCCAGCCGATGGCCGGTTCCTCCTAAATCACAGGCTCGCTATCGCTCGCCAAGAAAAAATCGACACCTAAATGGCACGAAAGGTCTTAATATTGACAACAACATGGGCGAAAGTTTTAACATATGAACACTAATGGGGTTAAACATGAAGGAGAAGGGGGTTCAGGATAAAGCACATTCTTCCCCTTAAAGAAAGGTAGGGAAAGGGGATGGGTTACAAAGAAGAAGATGGAAAAATACAGTGAAGGTTACAAGGAATCAAAATATACAAGATTACAACATGTGACATATAAGACAAAATTCACGTACATTATTTTCATCTTTGATCAATTGACTGTTGTGAGTTTCGAGTTATAACTTAGTTCAAGTTGAAGACATTGATAGTTTACAGAAATGCAACGTGTTTTGGGTTGAATTATAGCTAAATATCGATGTTTAACTTAATGTGAACAAGCTAACCTAAGGTATTCTAGCCTATCTTAACCTAACATAGCCCAATCTATAGAAACTAAATCTATACTAAAAAATTATATATTTGACAAGGAGTTGCCATAAACGACCACTTTGAAGAAAGGTGATTCTTTATTACCTTTATCAATGGTAACGTTCCTACCTTATACACGATAGTTTGGTGCTCTCTCTCTCTCTCTATATATATATATATAAAGAGAGAGAGAGAGAGAGAGAGGTTACAAAGGTTCAACAGATCATATTACCAGACGGAACAAGGGTGGGGAAAGGCTGGTTTATTTTCCCAGTATCCGGTTGTCTTATTACATCTACAGAGTTCTTTGATTATTTCCTAACCACAGTTTAAAGTATTATATCTATTATATTACTGTATTTATCCTTCCTTTGCTTATTCCATAATTCACATTATCTTTGTTATTAATTGCCATATATTGTAATTGTCCCTGTTTCACATTATTCTTGCTTATTGTTAGCCATATTGCATTATATCTACTGTCATATATCTACCTGTTTCACATTGTTTATATCTACCTGTTCATTGCTTAACTCATTATTGCATTGTTTATATCTACCTGTTCATTGCTTAACTCATTATTGCATTGTTTATATAACGATCGTGCTTTTACATTACAACTGCTCATATTTGGCTTATGTTCTGTCCTATTCTTCTGGGTTGGTATTTATTAATATTTAATAAATCAATATAATCTAATATTAAAGAAAACACACACACACAAAACAGGATTTGTCTTTATCTTTATCAACAAAAAGAAAAAAGAAAAGAAAAACTGAATTTATATAAAACGGTAATTTAGATTTGAAAATATAAATATATTAGTCCTATATTTAGTAATAAGAATATTGTTATAATGCAATTATCATAGAGATATTTAATTGACAAACACGAACAGAAGAAAACGAAGCAAATCAATTATCCCTTTATAAACACTAACCCATTTGTGAGATATGCTGCGGAGATGATTGTGAACTATTGAAGATAATTGTGAGACGTGAATAATAGGAAGTAATGATGATTGTGAGATATATATATATATGAATTGTTGAGGATTATTATATGACGTTATGAAGATGATATGCTTAGAAGATGATTGTGGAATGTTGTGAAAATGATTATGTCGGTTACGGTATTGTTTAAACATCGTATAAACATCGTATAAAACACATATAATATTACAAAATCATGCAGTACGGAAAATACCAAGATGAATCAATGTAATAGAAGTAGTATCATCACTTATAGTTTTCATCTGATCAAATTCATGCCATGTTTCCATAGACTGCTTGCTACTATATCCTTAAGGGGGTATTGTTTGTTTTGGGGGCTCACTTCTCCCTAGTGTTTAGCCCCATTAGTTTTGAGACTTTAAGACGTTCGGCCCATTAGTTTGACGATTGTAACACTATTCGCGCCAGTTCGTTGTCAATTTTAAGACCTTCCGTGCCGTTTATGTGACGTTTTTTTAACTGGCGAGCGATGGCGAGCCTGTAATTTTAAGAAGAAACGGCCTTCGGCCGGGACATTTCTCTACCAAAATATATACAAATTTATCTTGAATGGGGGTCTAGGGGGTGTTTTTTTAAAGCTTGATGGAGGTCTAGCGAGGAAACTAAAATAAATGAACACATTTATAAATATACCAAAAAATAACCAAATATTAACAAATAATATTATAATACCATTATTTCGTTTATATATATACTTTTGTGATTAAGCCTTTCAGAATGGTTGCGCACTTTTAATCTTATCCTAGCTAAACTACGACCTATATATTTTGCTTCCCTAATAGTGAATGGAGTTGATCAAGTATCTTCATTATTCCCAAAAGGTCTTAAAATTGCCAAACTAGTGCGTCGAATGTCTTAAAATCTCAAAACTAATAGGGCTAAAGATAAGGGTGAAGGTGGTCCTGAAAAACCCCTTAAGAGAGTCCTCATCGTACTTGTTGCCAACAATCCAAGTAATGGATGCTATATGTACAATATTTGGAAGAGTCGAATATGATACACTGAGGAGGCATTTTGAAAGACTGATCGATCCACATAGCTCAAAATACAGGCGTTCAGCAATTAACCCAGGAAGTGCGATAGGCCTCACGGAAGGCACGGTATTTATACATGTGTAAAAAGAACCCTCCAAATACTGTGCCAGTGCCCGGAAATGTCTCAAAATTGGATGACACATAGAATGTAGTAATACTCCCTTTACCACTCCCTCCACCACACTCCTCCTTGATACCCCACCTCCCCTCCCTCCCTTAACTTGACCTATTATTTTGTCCATTTATAATTATCAGTATTGTGAATTGTCTCATTTTGGGTGGAGGGATGTGTTAAAATATCCAAGACCACTAATGTACATTCTAAAGAACAGTTCTAACCCATTATTTCCACATCCCGGTGGATGAATTTGGAGCATATACAAAAGCCCAGGAATTAGTGAGAGTGACTCCACCTCATACCAAAACGACGATACCAGTAGGGATCAGCCAGTGCTAATAAACTAGATCCAACCTAAAGCCCTACCCAAACCTATCAGGAACTCCACTGGTCGACATGATCTAAATAATTTATGGGTGTGAAAAGGGTGATCAAAGTGTCCATAATAATATATCTGTAATATCCTATACCTGCAAAAATCCCGCAACCACAATACTATCCGAGTTGACGTCTAGGATAGCGTAAAATAGTCGTTGGTGGAATCAAAGAAACCCACGCGAATATGCCATGCCTAGTGTCTAGGGTTCGAGACCGGGCCCCATATTGACCTTTTGTATTATGGTTCGGCACCTCTGGTGAGAATGGCCGCACACGGACTATTTCAGGGCTAACACAACTAAACTCGCGCATACAGTATTCTGCCGTATGGCGCGCGGTAAGGAGATGAATAGGAATAGACACAGAATGAGACTACAGTTTTAAATATTACATATTTCATTAGTTAAAAATAAATATTTACTATCTATCTATCTATCTATTGCCTAACGCCGTGATCTCCGAAGGGGTGGCCACGAACGAAACACCCCATGCACCTCTGTCCCCAGTCAGTCTACGGCCCTTCCTCCCAACCAGCACTGCCTTCATCCATATACTTCTTCACTCCATCCTTCCACCTCTCTTTCGGTTTACCTCTCCCTCTCTGTCCTTCCACATCGATCTCGTACACCCTCTTAGTCATTCTCTCGTTTCCCATACGTTCCGCACTTCTTCATCCATAGTCCCATCTTTACTCAACACACTGCACAGATACTTAAATGAGCTGACAATCTCCATAGCCTGACTGTTCAACTTCACCTCACACTCTGTGGCTTCACCCCTTTCGAAGACCATAACCTTGCTCTTCCCCGCATTTACCTTCAGATTCCGTTTTACTGTTCCGCATACTGTTCCAAACATATTTACCAGACCCTGCAACTCCCATTCATTATCGCTCATCAGAACTGTATCATCAGCAAACAGCAGTACAGGGGAGGTGTGGTGGAGTGGTCAGACCTCACGGGCTTCACCGTGTTATGTACAGACTCTCAGCTTATGCCCGAGAGGGAGTAGTTGGAATATAGAATACAAAAAATACAAAAAAAACAAAACAAAAACAGGTAGCTTCCACTCATTTCCCTCCCTTATCAGCGATACACCAACATCCACTGCTCTTCCTTGTATTTCTTTCATGACATCATCCATATATACAGTAAACAACCACGAGGACATCAAACACCCCTGTTTCAACCCAACATGTAGATCAAAGAACTCGCTCTTCTCATTCTCCACACGTACTGCCGCCGCCTTTGCACCCTCATACATGCTCTTCACTGCTTTCAGAACTTGCCATCTACTCCATAATTATATTCTAAGTACTTTACACATACCTTCTCTATCCACTCTGTCATAGGCCTTCTCCAAGTCCATAAAGGCAACATACAGCATTTGTTTCTTCTCCAGATGTTTCTCCACAACACATTTCAGGGTAAAAATCTGATCTACACATCCTCTTCCCTTTCTAAAAACCGCCCTGCTCGTCACCTATCCATTTCTCCGTTCTCACTCTCACTCTTTCAATCACTACCCTACTGTACACCTTCCCTACTACGCTTAGAAGACATGTTCCTCATGTGGTTACCACACACTCTTCTTTCCCCTTTGCCCTTATATAGGGGGATCTTCCAGTCATCAGGTGCACTCCCCTTCTCCCATGCTAATTTGCACATTTTCCAATACCATTCGATCACTATCTCACCACCATACATTTATTATTTTTCTAGTTTCTTCCGTAGTCCTCCATCAAACTTAAATAAACAACCCCAGGATCCCCCTTCAAGATATATTTGTTCATTTTTCGGTAGAAAAATATCCCTGCTGAAGGCCGGTTCCTCCTAAATTACAGGCTCGCTGTCGGTTGCCAGGAAATAAAAACGACACCTAAATGATATGAAAAGTCTTAATATTGACAAAGAAACGGGGCGAATGGTATAAAAATCGCCAAATGAATTGGCCGAACGTCTTAAAGTCTGAAAACTAGTGGGGCTAAACACGAGGAAGAAAGGGGACCAGAAAAACGGCCCATCTCCCCTTAGGTGCATGAACCCATTCAAACTTGAGGAATATTCGTCTGGTCAGCAAAACAAAGTACCGCAGCCTTCCTACAACATCCCCTTGGTATTTAACCCATTTCGTACCAGGGATGTTCTTTTCATCATATTCTGTCAACTATTAGACAACTTTATTTAGCTTAGGAAGGACCTATAGTAATGATAAGGCTTCGAACTATCTCACCCAACCCTTTAAACTACCACAGATCCTTCCTAAGCTGCATACTATCGCCTAAATATAGCTAGAATAAAATACAACACACGTCGCTGGTACTCAAAGGGTTAATTGACGGAGGAATATGACCGTCAACAATTCCCACATTCCACTGACACAATAACCATGGAATATGTCTGCAGGAGTCTGAGAGAAGTTCAGGGAGTACAGTCACAGTCAAAAGTTCATCGACAACTTTGATAAGATTATTAATTTCAGGATTACTTATTTCGTGCATTGTTTAATGTTAGTTGCTTCCAATCACTCATGTCCTCCTACAATCTTATGTAAGTACATAGCTACCTCTTAAAATAATTCATTACCAATTAACCGTATACAAAATGTATCTACTGTATATGACTTTAAACCCATTAAAACAAATAGGCCTACATGAAATTTATGAAAGTTTGAAATATACTACAGCTTTTTCTTTATAATAATATCGCAACATAAAATCCCTCATACACCACTTCACTCTAAACAAAAAATAGTACAAATTATAATTCTGATTGACTACAACAATATTCTAATAAATTATATACAAACATTTTTAACATATCTGCTGTTTTAGATAGTATTACTGTAATATATTTTTTTCTCATTCTCCAAGAATATACCAATTTGGAAGAACGAACATATAATATTAGCTAACTGGCTCTTAAAAGATGTTACCTTTCATCAAAGAGCTAGGTCAAATTTTGTATTGTTAAATTTTATTATAATTGTTTTTCTATGGACCAAATAAAAATTATCATTATCATTATCCGATGTTCCCAATTTCCACCTTCTAAAAATATGGGCATAAAAAGAGTATATAAAGTGTCCATAATAATACACCCTTATCAATTAGGTATATTGGTAGTAATACATCCTTTTAAGAGGGTAGGTGTTATTTATTTGATGTAATTTTTTTCATTTTTCTATAGTTCCTTCTAAATTACAGGCTCGCTATTGCTCGCCAGGAACAAATCGACACCTAAACGGCACGAAAGGTCTTATAATGTACAGAAATTGGGCGAAATGTCTTGAAATCGCCAAACTAACAGGATGGACGTCTACAAATCTCGCTATCGCTTGCCCAGAAATAATCGATACCTGAATGGGGTGAAGTGTCTTAAATTCGTCAAGCTAATGAGGTGGAATTTTTCAAAGAATCCAAACTAATGGAGTGAAAAAATGATGGTCCCAAAATATCCGCCCTGCACCAGATAGGGTTAACCTGAGACAGTACTTCAGCAATGTACATTACACGGCGCACTTTTGAATGCAGCTGTATTCCTCTCATGTTTGTGGGTATTGAAATCGTGAACTCTAACCTCTGTAACTAAAAAAGGGCTAGAACAAAAGGGCTGTAAATATCCACACTTATTTCCTAGTTTACCCTTCCCAAATAGTAAAAATATTTACTTGACTACTCTAGTCGTTTGTGAGATATAGAGGTTATTGTGCAAGAGCTTGGGCAAACTTACTTGGAATAGGTTATAGTACTTCAGGTGAGATAGCTTTATTGCATAACAGTACACAACAGTCTACTGGGGTGGAGTGGCCGACTCGAGACTGAGCCCGAACATAAACAACTAATAAAATATATAAGATTTAAAACTGTGGTCTCATTCTGTCTTCTCTTTGCCGCGCCATACGGTACGGTAAAATATGCGCGAGTTTAGCTGAGTTAGCCATTAAATAGGCCGCGCGGAACCGTTCTCACCAGTGATGCCGAACCATAATACAGTTGGGCTATATGCGTCCAGGACCACTTTCGCGTTCCCTCGCCCCTTTCTCTGTCTTGTCTATTAGGTGAAGTTTACAAGGGGAGGAGGATTCCTAGCCACCCGCCATCACAACTGTGCACAATACATTTCATGGCTAGAGAGAGAGAGAGAGAGAGTGAGAGTGAGAGTGAGTTACACGGAGTTACACATATACTCAGACCATACAGACCTTGCGATTCATACCAGGGTTCCACCTAAATTACAGGATTGCTATCGTTCGCCAGGAAAAATTCTAAATGGTACGAAAGGTCTTAATATTTACAAAGAAATGGGGCGAAAAGTCTAAACATCGCTAAACTAAGGGGACGAATGTCTTAAAATTCAAAGCATAATTAGGCTAAACATTAGGGAGGAGGGGGTCCAGAAGCAAAACCTCACCTTAAGGTGTCACAAGCCACATTTACAAAACCACATTTCTGCAACTTACAGAAAAGTTTCCCTTCACTGAACGCAAATATATCTAAAAGTCGAATTCATACCGAAACGGCATTCAGCAATACTGTATTATATATACAGCCTATATAATTAGTTATATAACACATATATATATATATATATATATATATATATATATATATATATATATATATATAAATATATATATATATATATA
This sequence comes from Paralithodes platypus, assembly GCA_032716605.1. Lineage (NCBI taxonomy): Eukaryota > Metazoa > Arthropoda > Malacostraca > Decapoda > Lithodidae > Paralithodes > Paralithodes platypus. The sequence continues at coordinate 66,652,842 of CM064513.1, read as the reverse complement.
TACAGTATATATATATATATATATATATATATATATATATATATAATATATATATATATATATATATTGTTACGTATCTTGATCCTCAAGTGGTTAACTTGATGAATCTAGATAGCACAGATATATATTAAGGTATCAGTCAGCTGAAGGCAAAACAAAAGTAAAATCTAATAAAAGTATTTCCTGTTGTTGCTGCCTTTCCTTTTGGATCTTAGGACTTAGTATCCTTTATTGACTGATACTCTTTAATTATAAAAAATACTGAAACTAATTAAAGTCATGTAGTATTTATAAAGAATTATTATTTAACCGAAGCTTAGTAGGCTATGGTTATGAACCGAAGAAGTTATATATAAAGAAGGACTATTAATTCTATAAAAAGTCTTGAAAGATAAATATTAAGGTAAGAATATTTCTGTCTCTTACCCTTTTTGAAATGAATAGATAGTTTTCTTATATGTCCTTTTATTTATATTTAAAGTAATTATTCTTGGTTCTTGTCTTACGTTAATAGTATTATATTATTATTATCATCAGGATTAATATCAAAGTCACATACAAAGTTAGATATATATTTAATAATTAGTTAAATGTATTTCTTAACCACGTAACATTGAGGTTTGATTATGAGTAAATTAAGTACAGGATCGCTTCATAGATTCGATTCAGGTCTCACTCAAATAATATGAAAAGCAAAAATAATATTTTGAAGCTAAAAGAATTTTCTTCAGCTTAGGAAATCACTAGAAGTAACATTAAAACAGCCATGTAAGTCTAAGGCGATATTACTAATATGAAACAATAGTATCACCGTACTAAGTACCGTTAAGCAATGAAAGCTTAATTAAAAGAAAATGAAAGAACTCGTAAGTCTTTATATAGAACAATAGTAATACTTTTATCATAACCCAATTACTTAAAGAGTTGCTTTAGTCCACAAGTTAGTCAACTAAAATAGTTAAGTACATAATAGTAGCGTTAACGCTAATTCCCAATCAAATAGTTAAGTACATAATAGTAGCGTTAACGTTAATTCCCAATCAAATAGTTAAGTACATCATAGTAGCGTTAACGTTAATTCCCAATCAAATAGTTAAGTACATCATAGTAGCGTTAACGTTAATTCCCAATCAAATAGTTAAGTACATAATAGTAGCGTTAACGTTAATTCCCAATCACATATCTCACTAACCAACATAACGTAAGTGTTTACACCGAACACACTTAACACACACTTATATAATCTGACTGACAGTCACAAACCCATTATAATACTTCACCCCGTCTTCCTCCAGCTGCAAGTTCACCTTCCCCAACTCCAAATGAGACTGATTTGAATGCCCACTACTCGGGTCTTATATACTAAACAATGATGGTGTAGGAACGAATCAGGAGGCGGGTGATGGTGCGCGCCCCAATCACAGCTCCTAGAGTTGCGTAGCAGGTGCGTGGTCCAATGGAGTCTCCTGGTGTCGATCATACGTCATAGCGTCGGGTCATCGAAGTAGTTTGCAGGGTCCCCTATGACGCACGCAGGTGAGAAGGCTTGTTTGCTGGTATGCGGACGAGCTGGTTTCCCCCTCGCTGGTTCGCTCGCTAGTCTGCTTCGCCGTCTGGGTAGTTTGGCACTCCTTCAACTCTAATTCTAACTCTAAAATAAACATACAGGGCTCCATATGTCAGACCTCCCCCCTAGAAAAGAGTTTAAGGAGTATAGTACATAATATTAAACATAATACATAAATAGATTCACCACCAGATTGGCAACAGCAAGATTATAATGAGGATATAATAAGGATATCACCCAAAGTAGGCAACGTCTCCAGGTACCACATCAGAACATAGCCGGAACGTAGCTGGAGCACTATTCGAACTGCAAGGCATCTCACAGCTGAAGGCTTGAAAGCGCACTACTAAAGCATGATATTTACCTCGCTACAAGGGAGAGCTAATTGCCAAAATCCTCTCATTAAGTTAAACTTTCTGCTGTAGGAGGCCAACCCGGTAAATGTAATCTTTAATCCGTGGCAGTGGGTAGGTATCGTTCTTTGTGACAGCATTAACTTGCCTATAGTCCCTACAAAACCTATGGCTCCGTCTGGCTTTGGCACAAGTATGACCGGACTACTCCACTGGCTTAAGGCCCTTGTGATCAGCTGGTTTGAAAACATGAAGTCAAGCTCGACCTGCAGTATACTCCTGCGTTGTGGAGAGACACGGTAGGGGGATAATTTAATGGGAGTTGCATCCCCTACGTCGATGTCGTGCACGGCCAAAGAAGTGAGCCCTGGAGTATCACGGAACACACTGGGAGACTGAGATAAAACAGAGATTAGTTGGTTCGCTTGAGCAGAGGGAAGATGACATAGTTTAGATGGTAATTCCCCCCAAGCTACTGAATTATACTGAAAGTTGGATAGGCTATACGACAAGTCAAAGTCTGCATGGATACCTTCAGGCTCTGGAACAGTCTGTTGCGAGTCAGTAAGAGAACTGAAGACTTCGTCCGCACGAGGCTGTCCACAGGTCCTGAAATTCACTGCCACAGTGGGAGAATCTGGAAGAGAGGAATCAGGGGACCTATGGTAGGGTTTCAACATATTTATATGGAATACTTGCGTGGGCTTTCTCTGGGGTAGTTACTAGATAATCGGTAATGCTCACCCTCCGAATGATCTTATATGGGCCCCTGAACTTGGCGGATAAAGGTTGGCCAAAAAGGGAGAGCAGGACCAAAACCTCATCACCGGGCTGAAACTCCCTCTCACAGGCTTTTCTGTCATACCAGTTCTTCATGGAGCTTTTAGCCACTGTCAAGTTTTGAGCGGCAAACTCACATGAGGATCTTAGCCGGGTTTTGAAATCTGAAACATACTTGAGGAGGTTTTGGTTCCCCTCCTGGCCAACTAGGCTATCCTGCAATAGTTGCAAAGGACCTCTTACCTGGTGACCGAAAACAAGCTCATTAGGGGAAAAACCCAGGGAATCAGTTGGAACCTCACGAGTAGCAAATAAAAGAAAAGGTACCCCCTTATCCCACTCAACTCCGGTCTCTGTACAATATTTACGCAACATTCCTTTTAATGTCTGATGATACCGTTCGAGAACCCCTTGACTCTCTGGGTGGTAGGTGCTAGACTTAACATGCTCGATACCCAACTCCTTCAGGGACTGCTGAAAAATGTTAGAGGTAAAATTAGTTCCTTGATCACTTTGCACCTCATGGGGGAAACCCATTCTGGTGAAGAATTTGAGCAGTTCCTTGATGACAGTTGGAGCAGAGGTAGTCCTTAAGGGTATAGCCTCTGGGTAGCGAGTTGCCATGTCCATAATAGTTAATTAATAAATGTTACCTTGGGAAGTCTTAGGAAATGGGCCTACAATGTCCACTACCACCCGAGTAAAAGGATTCTCGAAGACGGGCAAGGGCACCAGAGGATGTACAGGCACCTTCTGATTGGGTTTTCCTGTCATCTGGCAAGTGTGACACACTCTACAAAACTCCACTACATCTGCACGCATTCCTGGCCAGTAAAAGTGGGCTCTGATTCTGTCTAGAGTTTTTCTCACACCTAGGTGTCCTGCCAATGGTATACAATGTGCCATTTCCAAGATATCTCTACGACAAGGTTTGGGGACTACTACTTGATGGACGTCCCAGGCCCCGTCATCGATTGGTCTGTGTGGCTGTCTCCATCTATGCCACAATACTCCTCCTTTGAGGTAGAAACATTCACCACCCTCCTTCTCACATTCCTCTTCACTCACGGCCCTGGCAGCTAACTCCTTGCATTCACTATCATCTCTCTGTAGCTCTACCAGGCCACTAGGACAATTTGGAGGGGTTTCATAGTCATTGTTGGGGTCAAGATGAGCCATAAAGGTGTCAGATAAATCCACCTCAGTCACATCATCAGGCACAGTTGGAGCGGCATTCACACTCTCATCATTCCTTTCATCAACTCTTACATTCGGTACATTTCTGTCTGAGGGAACTGCTACTTGAGACATTGAACGTGTGACAGCACTCATAGGGAAAACAGTTGGCATCTCCTTTTCGAGCTCACCGGTTAGTGGCTCGTTAACAGGGGAAAGTGACAAAATGGGGTCTGGTCGGACCTTCTCACCTGCTACATCATTCCCCAAAAGGAGTGTTACCCCGGGCACAGGGATATCTTGGGACCTACACAATGCTATGGTGGCCTCACCCTGTAGTAACTCACATTCAATTTCGCCTTTTACCAAGAATGCATAAAATTGGCCTCCAGCACCTCTCATTACAACTGGTTCGCCAGGTGGGCACTCAGTGTAAGGATTCACCATGAGGGTGTTAGTAGAACCTGTGTCTCTCAGAATGTTTACCTCATTCATACAACCATTTAATCTCACGTTGCCAGATGAAATAAAGAGACAGTAACTGTCCTGCACTGATGGTGAAATTATTATTGGCTTAACCCTAGTGGGTTGCACCACGCATGCTACTACACCCCTGTCTAGATGATTTACGTTAGCTGCTAGGTACTCCTTCTGTCGGGAGTCCTGTATTAAAGGAACTTTTGGTGCTAGGTACTCCTTCTGTCAGGAGTCCTGCATTAAAGGAACTTTTGGTGCTAGGTACTCCTGTTGGGAGTCCTGCATTAAAGGAACTTTTGGTGCTAGGTACTCCTTCTGTTGGGAGTCCTGCATTAAAGGCACATATGGAGTTTGAGATACGGCGGCAACTGTCTGCCCCGATCGCTCTGTTCTCTCCTTGGCCCAGCACTGATAAGCTAGGTGGCCTCTCTGGCCACAAAAAGTACATACTTTAGGGGATACGGGAACGTTCCCTCTTTGAGCATTACTATTAATTTGGGCCCCACCTCTGTTACCATTGCCCTGAGTCGCATTTATAGTTGGGGGAACAATTCTCTTTTGGCTAGCTGGGGAAGACGTTACAGGCTTGTGACTGGGTCTGTCAGATTTGTGATTGGGATACTTAAAATTAGAACTAGAATTATCGTAGGGCTTCTTCCACGAAATCTGTTGTTGAGCACGTATGTGTCAGCCATGTCAGCGGCGTCGGCAAGACAATCTACCTTTTTCCCTTTAAATGATAGGATACAGAAGAATCAATTTTCCATAGGAAATTTTCTAACAGGACCAACTCCTTCAGATCGTTGTAGCTTGTGACTTTCTTACTCTTGACCCAATGATTGAAAGTTTTAGTCATGGTCCTGGCAAATACCTTATGGGTTTCTTCTACTTTCTTCTGGTTTTTACGGAAAGATTGCCTGTAAGCCTCAGGCTGCAATTGATAGGTTTTTAGGATAGCTTCTTTGAGATTGTCATAATCCTGCCTAACCTCTGCTACTTCTGACAAATACGTGGCTCGAGCCTGCCCTGTCAAAACGGTTTGTAACATAAAAGGCCATTGATCTTTTGTCCACTTCATACCTCCAGCAACTTCCTCAAACAAAACAAAGAAATCCTGCACATTATCCTCAGTGAAAGGTGGAATGACACTAGTCATAGTCAATCCCAGACGGGGAGCAATTAAGGGAGCATTTGTATTGACATTTAGTGGAGCCGTATGATATTGATATTCACATTGTTCGGTCGTTGCTCTGGCTTTTATGCTGGCTTCTTCGGTATTTGCTCTGGCTTGTTCGGCATTTATTCTGGCTAGTTCTATATTTAGTCCGGCTTGTTCGGTCGTTGCTCTGGCTTTTATGCTGGCTTCTTTGGTATTTATTCTGGCTAGTTCTATTTAGTTTGGCTTGTTCTAGTTCGAATATTTGATCACCGGTCAAACCAGGTGGCAATTGTACATCAAGTTGGCTAGGTTTACTCGGGATCCCACCAACTGCTCCGTCACCCTCCCCGCCTTCTACAGGGAACAGGTGGGTTTTTATGGTCTGAGCCACCTCTACTTTGGACATGTTTGAGACAGTTAACTGGAGATGCGAGGCAAGCACTTTCAGTTCGGATTTTGACAGACAGTCAATATCAGGGGTTGTGGGATCTGATTCTATGAAAACTCGAGCATCTTAGTCATTAATTAGATGAGGCATGATTAATATTTGATTTTTAAGTAGTGAAACGGTAATGAAACTGAGTGAAACTGTATGAAACTAATCCTGGCGAGGTCGCCACTCTTCTGTTACGTATCTTGATCCTCAAGTGGTTAACTTGATGAATCTAGATAGCACAGATATATATTAAGGTATCAGTCAGCTGAAGGCAAAACAAAAGTAAAATCTAATAAAATTATTTCCTGTTGTTGCTTCCTTTCC
>CM064513.1:66521570-66641570 GCA_032716605.1 Paralithodes platypus | reverse complement strand
GGTGTTCCTTTTCACACTTTCCAACACATCCACATCCACACCACACCGCTCTCTTACTTTCTCAGTCGTCTGTTTATCCTTCCATGTAACTCCACTTTCACTTCTCTTGGAACTTATTTCCACCTATCTCACTCTTGATTTTTGCCTCTCCAAAAACGTCCATTCTTCACTCCCATACGTCAATGTTGGGTTTACCACACTGTCATGCAATGTCTTCTTTATTTCTGTGCCGACCACCCTATTCCTTGTCACTACTTTCAGCGTTCCTACAACCCTCTTCCCCTGTTGCACCCTCTCCTGCACTTCATACTCCATACTCCTATCTTTACTCATCACACTGCCCAAATAATTAAATAAGCTGACATTCTCCAAAACCTGATCATTCAACTTTACCTCACAATCTGTGAATGCACTCCTTTCAAAGACCACAATCTTACTCTCCCCCGCATTTACATTCAGGTTCCGTTTCTCACACACGGTTCTAAACATATTTAGTAGACCCTGCAACTTCCACTCATTATCACTGTATCGTCAGCAAACAGCAGTACAGGCAACTTCCACTCAATTAGTTTTGTGTAATTAATTCAGTGAATTTGAAAGAGACTAAGCCTTATTCGCCAATAAGAGTACCCTTATATGGCTCTCTTATCAACAATATTTAATTAACTGTACACACACACACACGCACACACACACACACACACACGCCTATAATCTAATGTTGTTTCGATTCTTTTAGAAAGACATCATCAAATCACCCAACTAAAACTAGCCTACTTTTCTGTTAGAAGAAACATCTCACAATCACAACCGAACAAAGCTTAAATAACAAGAATCTTGATTATTTGGGCCATAGACTACAGTAGATCTGGACTGGACACGAAAATGGAACTTTGCAGTAAGGGACCCAAAATCGGAGATCGAACATCCAAGTTCGAACCTCGAAACCACGAAATTATCACATTTTCGCGGTTTCGAGGTTCGAACTTGGGGGTTCGTTCTCCGATTTTGGGCCCCTTACTGCAAAGTTCCCTTTTCGTGTCCAGTCCAGATCTACTGTAGTCTATGTTTGGGCAAATTAATTGGTAACGTCAACCAATTGTTATGAGTGACTGTACTTACCGTGAGACTCATTAGCTCACATTTTCAGTCGCTTACTTTCGGGTTAGGTCCAACCAAACAAACCCTGATACTGTGTTTATTGCATAATTTACTACAATGTCAAGTACAAATACCTCTAAAGACCCTCCTCACTTAAAATATCCTCTTTTTAAGTTGCGTTATTATTACACCGTTCATTAATTCATTGGGGGTGTGGTGGTGAGATTAATAAAAATAATATTAAGGAAAAAAGCTTATGTAAATTTTTTATTCTTCCCTGTTAAGTTATTAATTAAACATAATAGAACCAAAATACATGACTATTTACTGACAAATAATGGCTTCACTTGATTTTTGTTATGTATTTTTCAATGTTGCTATTCAGGAACATACCTACAACTTTTAGTGGAGAATGACTGTACTTGAACTTTTGTGAATGGTAGAAATGTCTGACCTTACCTTTGGAATCTTAGTAAAGCAAGAAAACATATTCGGATTGAAATATATGTTCCTGTTTACCGAAACAAAATATATTTATATATAAAGAGAAAAAAAGGCAAATTTGCCCTTTGTCTCCTTCATATACATTGGGAAAGATACAAGAATCGCAATAGCCACGATCAGAAAAATAATAAATGCTCCAACTCGTCTTCCAGACATAAGCATAGAGACTGTATATTCAATCGTTCAACTTGATGGAGTCAAAAGGTCTTATTCCAGATTACGAGTGAAATAACGAGACATACAATTTGTTTGCACCCGGTTCGTCTGGTGTACTATACCTTCACAGATCTACGACGCCTGCCTCTCGGTTTATGGCACGGTGCGTTTTCGATTCCGCGAAGCCGCGTCGCCACCGTCTTACCTAATAATGTCGGACAATTATCTCTCATTCAAACCACCATTTGAGCTATTCATTAATTATGAACTGTCCCCATAATATATTTTGAATATGGGAATATTCATGCAAAACCAGTAGATGTTGCACTGAAACAAAGTACAGCACAAATTCCATCCTGATATTGTCTTACCATTGACACATTGGGATTTGAACTTAGGACTCTGAGAACAACAGCTCAGTAGTAACACCACTCCACCACACCAACCCACAAACTACCACCACCGCAACTACAACAATAACCACAATTACAACTACCACCATTACCAGCTACCATTATACCAGCACACCTACAATACAATACACACATCAATAGCCACACCAATTACAATACACACAATTACGGGTACTCGTATTATCATTATGGCAACTATTATCAACGCGCACCAGACGCTATATTACTGATGATGACTATACTGTACCCCCCCCCCCTCTCTCTCTCTCACACTCTATATATATATATATATATATATATATATATATATATATATATATATATACACAGTATATGTATATACAGTATATACGGTATATATATATATATATATATATATATATATATATATATATATATATATATATATATACAGTATATGTATATACTGTATAACAGTGTATATACGGTATATATATATATATATGTACTGTATAATATAAATCCATACTATATTATTTTCTCTTTCTCAATTAATTCCTATATCCATCCCAATGCTTCCTCCTCCTTTCCCCGATGTACAGAGGGTGGGGGTGGAACAAGGGACTCTATTTTTATTTTATTTTTTTTTGGGAGGGAGGGTGGGGTGGGAGGAGGTACAGCGACACAGGACATAGTACCGTTCAGTAAACAGAGTCTGGAAAACTTTCTGATACCTTTAAGACAACTTTGTCAATTGTTTCAATCTAACAGTTTGTGGAATTGAGGTTTATAAGAATTTAGCCACCTACGTTGATCTACTTTGAGTCCAGTAACCGATGCCAATGTATAACTGCCCCCAAATGGAGCCAGAATAAAATTGTAATACACATTTTCAGAGAAAAGGCTCACCGAGTACATTATAGCCCCTTAAATACTTTGACACCATGTTCGCATTATTCTGTTTATGAAGGAGCTCGAGAAATCTCAGGGTAAACAACTATCCCACTCACCTCCTTCACTCCCAAAAGTCATTCTCACATTGCACAACATCGTCTAACATTAGCCACAGTAAAATATATATGACATCACAGAAAAAATAAGTCGTTCTCAAGCTAGAGTAAAATATTTATATATCACAGAGAAAATAAGTCGTTCTCAATCTTTTAAAATCCACAGGTCCTTTGCATGCTGCCTAGAACCATCTAACGTTAGCCAGAGTACAGTACAAACAGCTTCAGGGTATTGCAGGGGTTACAGGGGTCTCTGGACGCTGGCAGGGGGGAGAGTTCACCCCCCTACCACCCGCCGCCCCTCCCCCCTTCCTACCTCTGTGGGCGGGGTGACTGACCGAGTGTGTGGGTGGCTGGACGAGAGAGAGAGATTAAAATAGTGTTATTTCGACAATTGTGTTTAGATTCAAATCAGCCAAGAGAACAGGCAGGTTTCCGAAGTGGATACTCGATAGCAGACCATATGCAAGTTGTTAACCAAGTAATTGAGAATACAGATTAGTTAACAAATCCCTTATGTATAGCAATTATAGATAATGAGAAGGCATTTGACTCAGTCGAAATTTCTGCTGTAATAAGAGCGATTCGAAATCAAGGAGTAGAAGCGATTTATGTGAATGTTTTTGAAGATATGTAGGCTAAAGCGATGGACAGCAACAATAAAGCTCCACAAGACAAGTGAGAACATACTAATTTAGAAGGGGGTAAGACAGGGCGATACAATTTCACCAAAACTGTTCACCTCATGTTTGGAAGACATATTTAGGAATCTTGAATAAGGGAATACATGTTAATAGAGAATACCTAAGCAACTTCAGATTCACTGATGACATTGTTCTTTCAAGTGACTCAAGAAATAGTTAATACATAATGGACGGTTTAAACTGAGAGAGCCTTAAGGTACGACTGTAAATGAAAAGAAAGAACACAAAACATATGTTTAATCTTCTTGCGCAACCACACCAATAAAGATAAAGATGAGGTGATAGAAGCAGTTGAAGAATACATATACCTAGGCTAGATTATAAAAGCAAACCCAGATCACTCTATGGAAATTAAACGAAGGATAGGCATGGGAAGGAGTGCATTTGGTAAACAGAGATCTGTTATGAAAAGGAAGCTACCCCTTTCTTTAAAAATAAAAGTATACAGCCAATGTGTCCTCCCTGTACTAATTTATGAATAAGAAACATGTATTATAACAAAGTGTCTAGAACTAAAACATAGGAGTGATCAACGAGTGATGGAGAGGATAAGGTTTGGCAAACATTGGAGAGACAAGACAAGAGCCTTCAAAAACAAATAAAACAATAAAAAAATAAAAATGATCCTGGGCAGGTCATATATTTAGAAGATATGATAACAGATGGAATACTCGAGCAACATAATGGGAACCTAGAGATAGAGCTAAAGGGAGGGGTAGGCAGAGAACCATAAGGAGGGAAAAGATCCGAAAGTTTACTGGGGTGGGATATATCAGGCTAACATCTGACCGGTTAGAGTGGAAACGATTGGGAGAGGCATTTGATGAGTGTTTTGCATAAAGGTTATCTTTGGCACTGGCTAGAAACGCATGTGTGATAATACTGAGAGAGAGAGAGAGAGAGAGAGAGAGAGAGAGAGAGAGAGAGAGAGAGAGAGAGAGAGAGAGGTTGTAAACCAAAAGTGGAAGGGGCGCTGTCGGAAGATAAACAGAACATTATAGTTGCATAAATACCTCTGACCAATGAATATTTATCTATGACGTCATTTAGAGGCTGGATATTCATATAATTCAGCACGTCAAATCTCCGCATGACCTTGAAATCTTGAAAGTGTGACATGGTAACTCCAGTGCCCTGTGCACTCCAAATATGTTATACCTGGATTATTGTCAACACAGGAAAGTATTGTCTTGCCTAATTGAACTCCAGTGCCCTGTGCACTCCAAATATGTTATACCTGGATTATTGTCAACACAGGAAAGTATTGTCTTGCCTAATTGAACTCCAGTGCCCTGTGCACTCCAAATATGTTATACCTGGATTATTGTCAACACAGGAAAGTATTGTCTTGCCTAATTGAACTTTGGCGAAAGGTCAGTAGGATTGAACTGTGATTTCTACTTAAATCTTTGAATAATCTATAATTAGGCAGTCTTTAATGGAAGTACCATCCGAAGTAGAGTACAGGTTTATCGACAGGAATTATTCATACTTTTGTTTAGCCTATTTCATGTGAGTGGAGGAGTGATCCAATTCTTAGACCGCGTGAGGCATGATATATTAGTAATTTAGTTATGAAAAGGAAGTGTTAATTTGTGCGGTAACGGATTCTGAAAGCAGTGTTTTTTTACGATTGGTTGTCTTGTATCCACTTAAAAGCTAGTTATATATTTTGTTATTCTACAATTATTATTATTTCATCAACACCATCACTAGTTTGTTCGTAGTCTCGACTCGGCAGATTATCACGTCGTAAGTAAGGACAAAACTGTCATTTCATAATTTCCTTGTAACTCTCACTAAGTCATAACTTACGACCGATTTCAAAATCATACTGAAATGGTTTGTATGACACTATTATTTCAATTATTGTACGTCCATATAATACTAGGATCACTACCTATTCCAGTATTGAAATCTTCAAGCAAAGATATATTCACAAACCAGCCTATTGCCATCAGTATCATGAAGCCAAACAAGCCAATGCCGTACTAACCACAGGAGGGAATTACACCATCCCTTTTTTCACCCTTTATTTTCCGGGAAGTCTTATCTGATACCTGTAAAATGCAGCGGGCTTAAACATTTTTAGTTTTTCATCCTGCTTAACTGTTTAACCCCTTGAAGCTCGGACGCGTTTTAGCCGTTTATTTTGGCTGTCATTAGACGAATTTGTGCAGCTTAGGAAGGATTTGTGGGTATTAAAGGGGTAAAGACTATCTCAATCAACCCTCTGACTTCCATATACCCTTTCTAATCTGAAGAAAATCATCTAATTACTACCAGAAAACAGAAAAGAAATGCGTATTGGATCCTGAAAGGGTTAATATAATACATAAGAGCCGTGATATATTATTGTCAACTCTTTTGGCATTGACATCGGGTGCTACACTAACGGTAAATTATTAAAGATGGATGTCTTAATATAAGTTGCCGGATCAGAACTGGAAAACAAAAATAAACAAAAAAAGGCAGAAGACGTGATTGGCGACTCCAACCGAAGAAAGGTAGCATATCTTAATTTAACAAAGCACATCAAAACATAGCACAACATTATCATTCTATTACATGACATCTACCTGTAGATATTCACAAAACACACACTTACACACACACACACACACACACGCACCATCAGTGCATAGTTTCAAAGCACGGTATGACAAACATATCTTAGGAGGCGGGAATTAACGAGCATGCTCACTCCCGCAAATACAACTAGTGTAAATATTATAGTGCAAATGTGGCCGATAGTCTATGTAACGGAAGGCTCACAATATAATTATGACTTTAACTAGAATCACCCCCTCGTCCCTAACCCCCCGGCTCTTCCTCCTCCCAGCTCACCCGATATCTGCAACTTGATGCCTGTTGCAAGGGGAGCGAGGTAGTTACAGCGAGTTATAAGGGCATGCTAGCCTCTCAGTGACCTTGCGATCCATTCCACGGAGGTATTCTGGAAAAGAAATATGAATGAAAATAATACACTATTTAGCATAGAGCACACATTGCAAAGTGTGCAACATACTACTTGCTCTCTTATAAACTGATGATATTTAAAATTAGTTGCAACTGCTGAGGGTTATTTGTTATATGAAAATATAACCTTGTATGTGATTATTAAACACTGCAATTTCTCTGAACCAGGAAGTATCTGAAATGAATGAATGGGGGAAACAAATCTAGATTCCTTTAATGCACAGAAAACCAAGTATGTACATAACAGTTTTTCTAACAGACAAAATCTTTCTGACTCCCACACAAGTTTTAATTATGTAAATATTCCCACCTCCTCTAGTGTTGATACCCTTGGTGTAACATTGAATGCTAGTCTGAGCTGGACACCTCATGTTAGATCCATTGCTAAAAATGCCTCTTAAGAAAATTGGACTTGTATAGAATTCGAGAATTCTTCACTGAAGATCAGTTAGCCATTATAGATAAAGATCATGTTAATTCTCAGATGGAATACTGTTCACTCTTGTGGAATAGATGTGGAGTGGTTGCATTGAGGCAGTTGGACAAAATTCAAAATAATGCTATTAGATGAATCAATAACCCTGTAATCACGCAACATCTTCCTCCATTATTCATACAAAGAAATGTTGCATCTCTTGCATTAAAAAAAAACACAATTTCACGGTAAATGTTCTGAGGAACTTGCTTCAATTGTATCACCTCTCCACAGAACTAGGGCAGCTGGAAATGGCCATAAATTCACACTCTTTCCTCCACAATGTAGAATTGTATTTATCCCCAGAACTTCAACTCTCTGGAATTCACTTCCTTGGAGTTGCTTTCCACAAACTTACAACCTACAACAGTTTAAGTTCAATTGTTACAAATATTTTATGAATGGAGGATGCCTTTAGGCACATGGACCTGTTTTGTTTATTTTGTTTATTTTTCGTTCCTCTATTTAATGTCTCTAAAATAATATAAAAATAAAATATAAACACGTATATCGTACTTCGTGTTTTAAACGTTTATAACAAAGTGAAACCGAGAGCCCTCAACCGGTCCTCATAACTCAGTTTTCTAATTAATAAAATAAACGTTGTAGCCTTAACCCCTTCTCTACCGGCGACGTCTTCGTAACTTTATTCTGGCTGTATTTAGACGATTGTGTGCAGTTTAAGAAGGATCTGTGGTAGTAGAAAGAGTTACGTGAGATAGTTCGAAGCCTGTTAATTGCTGGAGGCCCTTTTTAAACTGCATAATTTCGTCTAATAGTAGCCAGAATAAAGTTTAAAAGACATTGCGGTACAGAAGTGGTTAAGGGGGTATAGTAGTCGCTTTTTCTGGACCCCAATCTCCCTCATGTTTAGCATATTAGTTTTGAGATTTAAGACGTTCGGCCCATTACTTTGGCGATTTTAACTCCTTTAACCCCATTTTGTTGTCAATTTTAAGACCTTTCGTGCCATTTAGGTGTCGATTTTTTCCTGGCGAGCGAAAGCGAGCTTGTAATTTTAAGAGGAACCGCCCTTCGGCCGGGACATTTCTACCGAAAAATGTACAAATTTATCTTGAAGGGGGGTCTAGGGTGTGCTTTTTGTTAAGCTTGATGGAGGTCTGGTGAGGAAACTAAGAAATAAATGAATAACTTAATACATAAAGCCCCCCCCCCCCAAAAAAAAAAAAAAACCCAGCCAGTAACCCCTTAACCTGTACTCTTTATAGTAGCTTCTAATTACTACTAGTAGAATATACTTTGTTGTCTTAACCTCTACTCTTTATAGTAGCTTCTAATTACTACTAGTAGAATATACTTTGTTGTCTTAACCTCTACTCTTTATAGTAGCTTCTAATTACTACTAGTAGAATATACTATGTTGTCTCTTTATAGTAGCTTCTAATTACTACTAGTAGAATATACTTTGTTGTCTTAACCTCTACCCTTTATAGTCGCTCAAGATTGTGCACACGTGATGAGAGAGAGAGAGAGAGAGATGGGGCGATAGGGAGAGGAATAGCACCGTTGCCAAGGATGGATGTTGAGGGTGGAAGGGGTGGAATGGGAAGTATGTGTGTATGAGAGAGAGAGAGAGAGAGAAAGAGAGAGAGTGAGTGAGTGAGTGAGTGAGTGAGTGAGTGAGTGAGTGTGAGAGAGAGAGAGAGAGAGAGAGAGAGAGAGAGAGAGAGAGAGAGAGAGAGAGAGAGAGAGAGAGAGAGAGGTGAGGCGATAGGGAGAGAAAGAGCACCGTTGCCAAGAATGGATGATGAGGGTGGAAGAGGGGGATATGGGTAGTGAGAGAGAGAGAGTTACAAGGAATAGTTGTAATCTCAGAGACCTTGCGGTCCATTGCAAGTAGATACTCGAAGTGGAAGAAGGAGAGAGACTGCTTAGTGCACTACACTCATTACAGAGTGTGCAAAATACTATCTACTCTCTTCTTGAACTGCTCTACTGAAGAACTGTTTACAACTTCGGAAGGAAGTTTGTTCCAGGTAGAACAGATCTTTTATGTGAAAAAGTATCCACAAATACTAGTGCTGAACCTTTTCAATTCTAATTTCCGGTCATGGTTGCATGTTGTATTCATATTGAGGCTAGACATTTTGCTGTAATCTACATTGTCAAACCCATAAAGTATTATAACAAAAATCAATGAGCTGACCTCGTAGTCTGCGTGTCTCCAACGGAAAGATATCAAGAGAGAGAGAGAGAGAGAGAGAGAGAGAGAGAGAGAGAGAGAGAGAGAGAGAGAGAGAGAGAGTGAGTGAGCTTGAGAACGAAAGCGAGTGAGAGTGAGAAGGAAGGAAAAGGAAAGAGTGAAAAACAATATAAGGCGATAGAGAGAAAAAGGAAATTGAGGGAAAGAAAAACAAGTTTGAGATATAAATCACATAAAAGGAATGAAATGGAATGGAAACGGTAGGGGACGAACGAAAGAAAAGGGAATACAACAATTGGAATGGAAAGAAAGGGAATAATTTAAATGGATGAAACGAAGAGAAGGACACTAATTCAAGTAAATTATATAACAAATGGCGGAAAATTTAATGAAAACAAAATGTAGGTAAAACAACGATTAATGGAAAGGAACGCAATGAAAGGAAAAATACTGGGAATAAAAGGAAGGAGACAATACGAAGAAGTAGATGATGATGATGATGATGATGGTGAAGCTGATGTTGGAATAAGAGAGGTGAAAAAGAATATACAAGTAGAAAAAAAGCGAAGGGGTGTGGCTGTAAGATAAGACGGGGCCACACAGAAGAGGCAAGGGCAGACGAAGAAGAAGACGAAGAAGAAAGAAGAAGAAGAAGAAGAAGAAGAAGAAGAAGAAGAAGAAGAAGAAGAAGAAGCAGAAGAAGAAGATAGAAGGAGAAGAAGAATACAAAAGACAGAAGGAGAAAAAGAAGCAAAACATGAAGAATTAAGCAAAGAAGAAGAATCAGGAAAAAAGAAGAAAAAAAGAAGGCTATTGAGAAAAGATGAGATGCAGGCACAAGAGGGCGAAGAAAAATACGATGATCATGATGAAGGTGAAGAAGAAGCAAAGCAATAATTAGAAAATGGTAGTGATGGTGATGATGAAAAAATAGTAATACTGATAATAATAATTGTAGTATACATTCATACATAACTAAATTGTAGGTGGATAAGTGACAGCCAATCGTAAACAAAACACTTTATTCATAATCCGTTCCCGTACACAATAGCATTTACTTTTTATTACTAAGATATTGGTATCTCCAGCTATACGCGGTCTCAGAATTGGACAACTCCACTCAAATTAAGTAGGCTAAGCAAGTATGAATAATTCCTGTAGATAGCACATTACTCTACTATGGATGTTTCTACCAATACGACTGCCTAACCCTAGGACTCAAAGTCCAATTCTGCCAACCTTTCGTCAAGCTCAATTAGGCAAGCATTAACTCGTATAATACTTTCCTGCATGGGCAAAAATAATAATATAACCTACCAAAGCAAAATGACTCCCACAAAAATGTCTAAGATATGCATCACAATATTTAATACATATACATGCACCTACTAATGCACCCAATTGCTCAGTGAATGCATCGATTCTCACATTTAACATTCACGCAACAGGTGTATTACCTTACTGCACTATTAAGCTGGTTACGAAATACCTTCAATGTTCCCTTTTAGGTTTTGAGTCACCTTGATTAGAATATTCAATTAGCCTTTGGGCTTATTGCTTTAGTCTATTTGGCTGTAAGGCCTTATGTAGTAGTAGTTGTGCTATAGGCTGCCTGGCCTTGGTTTAACTTAAAGGTTGTCTAATATATTTTTCCTTCCTTAATAGTTGCATACCCATAGGATCCTATAGAAAAATTGCAACAGGTTGTAGTCACCACCTCTAGATTCAGCTTCTCGTCTCTGGTCCGGCTGCTGCTCGCTTTGTTCAGCACATAATTATATTCTCCTTACTTTGACTAGGCAGTTTATTGTCAGGGATATATTTTACTATTCAGCTCCCGCTCACTGCACTCTGCAGTATCTCCACCTTTCTCCTTGTACAATGCCGTTGAAATAAAATGCACCGCTGAGAGGTATTTGTAGGCCGCTGGATACTTGGCTGCAAGCTTGGGGTTTTGGATAAAACTACGGGTTTGGGTTATCGCTGCCTTCCGTACTGCACCCCCAGGCTCGGCTTCGCTGTTTACATTGCTATCCCGCCTAGATTTTACTACATCGGAATATTGGATCCAGTGAAGGGTCAACCGGACCTTTCCGAGAGTTGTTATCTGACCTGGCCCTGGTGGCCGAATGTGCTTTGGTGGGGATGAATATAGATATGATGAGACAAGTAATAATTTTGATCACCCAATGCCTCGAATACTAGAGTTGGGACAGAGGAAGTAGTAGGGGGTGAGGAAGTGAATTGTAGTAGGAGATGAAGGCGTCGGGGCAAGCTTGACCCAACCTGCGTGAGTTGTGTTTTTGGGCAAGGATGGGGGATAGGCAGGACAGACAGACACTTGTGAACGGAGGAAATGTGCTTTGGCTTGTTGGCGTGTAGTTTTATACCCGGCACCAGCCATGGCACTGCGCCCTAATTGGCTGGCAGCTTTCAGGTGTTTTTAGGATTCCAGTTTTCCTTTTCCCCTTCTTTCTCCACAATGTTGCTTATGTTCACACTATATTCTCCGTAACAATATCCAGGCAGGGCTGTTCTCTGTGAAGTTTCATGACGGGGAAGATGGTATCGAAATATCTTGTATAGTGGTTTAGGTGCTGGAGTGCTGCACTACTGGCCTGGGTTCGAACCCTGGCAGGGGCATGACACAAAAATATTAATTTATTTAGGGCTCTACTTGTTTATTCAGTGAGGCTTTCAATGTGCCCCAGATTACAAGTATCCTTCTCTAGTTCTTAGTTTCTAGTGTTTGTGTGTGAGGTGTTTGTGTGCATGGTATCTAGCTACGTGATCACGAGTCGGAGCGGGTGATGGTGGAAGGGATATAATTCCAAATGAAGCCACTACTGTTAAGCTCCTCAGTGGTTTAGTGGCTTAGGTGCTGGAGTTCTGCACTACTGGCCTGGGTTCAAACCCTGGCTGGGGCATGACACACAAATATTAATCAAAGCTTCCCGAGCTAAAAAAGAAGGGATCAGTCGCAACAACATCAACAATAAAGCAGCAACAACGGCCAAGAACAAGGATATCAAGCAACAAATACAGGTAGGGGTGGGAGGGGGCCAAGGGGGAGCTACAACCTGTCCCCATCTCACGTGCTCACACACCATCAGCCGCTCACGGCGCACAGCTGATCACCACACCGCCAGACGTACGATGAACAGTAACAGGAAAATATGTATAGTGTGCGATATTGGATTCAACAAAAGGAGTACAACGTCACAATGTAGTAGATGTAATGAAACAGTACACGATCGATGTACTTACGTTACTAGCAGAAAAGAAGTGGAATGCGATAAATGTAGGGAAGTAGCTATTAAAGGTCCTAAAATCATTTGTGAAATATGTGAATCACTCATAACAAGAAAACAAAGGATCCTAAACTGTGTTAAGTGTAAAACTGTAGCTCACATGAAGTGCATCTCTAAGAAGACCAACAGTGAAGAACGGGAATTCCTATGCAACATATGTGCCTTGCATTCATTACCGAATATTAATGTAAATGAACCAATTAGTATTAACAACTCAGAATCCAGCCAGGACACATTCAAAATCAAAGATGAATACAGAGTGTTCACCAACAAAGGGCTCCATCTTATCCACATTAACGCCAGATCAATGTACCATAAATTGTCAGAAATAAACTTGTTAGCTAATAAGGCCAAAGCTTCAATAATTGCAATCACAGAAACCTGGCTGGATTCAAGTATAAACGATGGTGAAATAAACATTCAAGGTTTCAAGGTTTCAATATGGTTAGGAATGATCGCAATAGGCATGGGGGAGGAGTATGTCTGTATGTAAAAAACAACCTCACACTCACAACTAGGACCGACCTCCATGTAGAAAATCACGAAGCTCTGTGGATCGATCTACACCTGCCGAGGACAAGACCCATCACAATTGGGGTATGCTATAGGCCACCAGACGACACACAATTCTTGACCAAATTTGAACGAACTTTGTCATCGCTAGACCCTCGGAATGAATCCATCATACTAGGGGATTTTAACCTGTGTTACAAATAACGAAATAATAGGCTTGTACGAGAATGTAGGCATATACTGACAATGCACAATCACAAACAACTCATCACAACCCCCACACGTATCTCTGAGAACACTGCCACAATAATAGACCACATAAACTGTAACAGAGAGGACAAAATATCCCAATCAGGGGTTATACAGACTGGGATAAGTGATCACTTCGTCACATATTGCACACGAAAAACCACAAAAATTACCCTAGAGAATCACAAGGTTATCAAAACAAGGTCACTCAGAAACTACAATAAAGAAACATTTCTGGACATTTTATGGAATACAGACTGGTCTCCAGTGTTTGGAAGTACAAACGTTAATGACGCAGGGGTTGGCTTCAGAACCATCATCACAAACATTCTAGACGAAATAGTTCCTCTGAAAGACATACGAATTAAAGCAAGGTCAGACCCATGGATCAACAATGACATACTACACCATCTGGAACACAGAGACAATCTGTTAAAAAGGCTAGCGAAACATAGACAGGATCATGGTCTGAAACATGAGTTCAACAGGGCCAGGAATAAACTAAGTAGGAAAATAAAATCAGCGAAAACTAATTATTTTCACAATAAGGCAGAGGAATATCAGAATAACCCAAAGAAACTATGGAGGCACCTAAAAACAACAGGCTACAGCAACAAGACAAGGGATTCGTCTAACACTAATATTGCTCTCACCATTAATGATCAGGTTTGCCACGATAAACGACAAATTTCAACCTCCTTCAACTCCTTCTTCACCTCCATAGCAAACACACTTGCACAGAACCTACCTCAACCTCTCAATAAATACACGACAACAACAACGGCCACCTTTCGAAATTTCTACAGAGATAAAGACATTCACCCGAACACATTTGGATTGCAAAATGTTACACCAAAATACACTTTTGACGAGCTGTCTAACCTAAATGTACATAAAAGCACAGGACCAGACAAAATTCCTGCCAAATTTCTACGAGATGGAGCCATTGGTATAGCAGGCCCCCTAACCCACATCATCAACTTGTCAATGAACACCAACACTGTACCTGCTGAACTGAAGGAAGCTATTGTAACCCCTCTATTCAAGAAAGGAAATAAACTAGAAGTTGGTAACTACAGACCAGTTAGCATATTATGTATTGTATCTAAAATCCTTGAAAGAGCGGTATACACCCAAGTTGAACACTACCTCAAACAAAATGATCTATTCTATAAGTTTCAATCAGGTTTCAGATGCATGTACTCGACAGACTCCTGTCTCATCCACTTAACGGATCACATTCGTAAAGAAATGTCTATAGGTAACTACACCGGTATGGTTCTTCTTGCTCTACAAAAGGCGTTTGACACAGTAGATCATGATATCCTATGTAATAAACTACAAGCAATAGGGTCTGTGAACTGGTTTAAATCTTATCTTAGTGGTAGAACCCAAAGAGTAAAAATTTATGATAATATATCTGATCCTATGCCAATTAACTGTGGGGTCCTGCAGGGAAGCATCCTTGGTCCCTTACTCTTTCTCTGTTATGTGAACGACATGGAACTGAGCGTCTCATATAAATTATTACTGTATTCAGACGACAGCGTGCTTCTGGTTTCAGGAAAAGACCCAATAAGTATTGCCGCTTCACTTTCCAAAGAACTAGAATCATGTAGTAAATGGCTAGTGGACAATAGACTATCTCTTCACCTGGGCAAGACGGAAGCCATCTTATGTGGAACAAAACGCAAACTGAAAGACATTGTGGGCTTCTCGGTCAACTGTAATGATATTCCTATAACAACAGTGTCACAAGTTAAATATCTCGGACTAAAACTGGACGCGAGTTTGTCAGGTGAAACAATTTTTGGAATCTATCCTGAGTAAGTGTAGAGCACTATAAAATACCTGTATAGACAGGTGGGATGCTTGCCCGCGGCGACCAAAAAGACCCTCTGCCAAGCGCTTGTTCAATGTCATTTTGACTATTCTGTGTCATCCTGGTACTCTGCATCATCTAAATCAGCACAGCACAAACTTCAGGTCACTCAAAATAAAATTGTTAGGTTCATGCTGAACCTAGGACCCAGATCACATGTTGGCCAGGAACAACTTCAGTCACTAGGTATGCTCAATGTCTCTGACAGGGCCAAACAAATCAGGCTCACTAATGCCTTCAAAATGTTCTATGACAGAGCTTCAGAGTATCTAAAGAATGATTTTGTTAAAGCAAATGAGAGGAGTGGACATAATACAAGAAACAGGATGTTTAATTTTAAGGTCCCGAGAATCCAAGGACAGGGTAAGCAAACATTCTTCTTCACCGCCATCAAAGACTGGAACGACCTACCCCAGTCAGTCCGTGAAAAGAGAACACTGTATTCCTTCAGACGTAGCCTGAAGGAACACCTGAACCGGACAGCTGCGAGAAGGGAGTACCAAGCTTATGTCTACTACTAAATGCGACATAAGAGATAGACAAACCAAACTGAAATGATTACTGATTACGGATTACTGATATTTACTATAGGATGTAAGGTATCTTAAAATAACCCCCTAGAAATACTTTCTCTAAAGTATCTATTTCTTTATCCTCCCCATTTCCCCAGCTAACCTAATCCCACAAGGACCCCAATGGAAATACGCCTAACGGCCTTATTGGGCTATCCTTAGTTGGAATTATGCAAGGCTGGTACATGTCATATTTGTAACATACTATGTGGTACCAACTCTGTAAATTGCTAACTGAAAAACTATTATTATTATTATTATTATTATTATTATTATTATTAGCAACGATTAGGCTGCAGGTGCACAACACCGGATTGGTTGAGAGGATTAGCAGGATAGTGAGCAACCGACCAATCGGCGTGTAGCAGAGGTGCACTCACAGCTACATTGGAGAGGCTGGTATCTTTATGTCTGCACCAGAGATCACGATTTACAACTTCTTATCCAGCTCGCTGATTGTTCCATTCTGGTGGGACTTTTGGTACCTGTATTTCTATATTTTTTGTTACTCCCACAATAATAATAAAAACAAAAATATTAATAGTAATAACAATAAATAAAAAATTATATAATAATAATACTACTACTAATAATAATAATAATAATAATAATAATAAAAATAAGAATCCCAAACAAATGAAAGGGGTGTCGTTGTAACAAAAAAAGAAAATGGGATACAATAAAAACAATAAGGAACACGAAAGAGAAAGAAGCGGATAAAGATGAAATGGATAATAAAATAGATAAATACATAAATAAATACTAAGAAAAAAGAGAATGGGGTTTGGTTGTATGATAAGACTGAACCACAAAGGGGAGGCAAGGACAGAAAGGTCACGACGAGAGAGGAGGAGATAAGAGAGAGAGAGAGAGAGAGAGAGAGAGAGAGAGAGAGAGAGAGAGAGAGAGAGTTGATAATGGTGGTCTGTTAGCTCTTCCATTACAATCAAGACATTTGGTTAATCCCCGTCTTCCTAAAGGAGAATGGCACACCCCCTCCTGCAAACTAATTTTATACATTTATCGGTCGTTCTCCCCTATTTTGCAGGCTCGCTGTCATTTACCCAAAACGAATCGACACCTGAATGGGAAGAAGCGCCTTATAATATCATTTATAATATAACTAATTGGGTGAAACGTCTTATAATCCCCAAACTAATAGGGTGAACCAAGGGTGATCCCTAAATGACCCTCTCAGGATTAGATAGGGTTAAGGTTGAGAGGACGTAAATGGTAGAGATTGATAGGGGGTAGATGAGTAGATAGGTGGGCAAGCGTGTGTATGTGTATGTGTGTTAGAGAGAGAGAGAGGGGGGGTAGGTATGGGGGGTTCTTGGGGAGTGTGGGTTAATGGGTGAGGCTATGGTTGTATGGCTAGTTAAGAGGGTGTGTGGGTTAATGGGTTGGTAGGTGGGCGGATAATGGTTAGTTAAGATGGTGTGTGGGTTAATGGGTTGGTAGGTGGGCGGATAATGGTTAGTTAAGAGGGTGTGTGGGTTAAGGGGTTGGTAGGTGGTTGGATAATGGTTAGTTAAGAGGATGTGTGGGTTAATGGGTTGGTAGGTGGTTGGATAATGGTTAGTTAAGAGGGTGTGTGGGTTAATGGGAGGGTAGGTGGGTGGATAATGGTTAGTTAAGAGGGTGTGTGGGTTAAGGGGTGGGTAGGTGGGTGGATAATGGTTAGTTAAGAGGGTGTGTGGGTTAATGGGTTGGTAGGTGGTTGGATAATGGTTAGTTAAGAGGATGTGTGGGTTAATGTGTTGGTAGGTGGTTGGATAATGGTTAGTTAAGAGGGTGTGTGGGTTAATGGGTTGGTAGGTGGTTGGATAATGGTTAGTTAAGAGGGTGTGTGGGTTAATGGGTGGGTAGGTTGGTGGATAATGGTTAGTTAAGAGGGTGTGTGGGTTAATGGGTTGGTAGGTGGTTGGATAATGGTTAGTTAAGAGGATGTGTGGGTTAATGGGTTGGTAGGTGGTTGGATAATGGTTAGTTAAGAGGGTGTGTGGGTTAATGGGGGGGTAGGTGGGTGGATAATGGTTAGTTAAGAGGGTGTGTGGGTTAAGGGGTGGGTAGGTGGGTGGATAATGGTTAGTTAAGAGGGTGTGTGGGTTAATGGGTTGGTAGGTGGTTGGATAATGGTTAGTTAAGAGGATGTGTGGGTTAATGTGTTGGTAGGTGGTTGGATAATGGTTAGTTAAGAGGGTGTGTGGGTTAATGGGTTGGTAGGTGGTTGGATAATGGTTAGTTAAGAGGGTGTGTGGGTTAATGGGTGGGTAGGTTGGTGGATAATGGTTAGTTAAGAGGGTGTGTGGGTTAATGGGTTGGTAGGTGGTTGGATAATGGTTAGTTAAGAGGGTGTGTGGGTTAATGGGTTGGTAGGTGGTTGGATAATGGTTAGTTAAGAGGGTGTGTGGGTAATGGTTGGTAGTGTGGATAATGGTTAGTTAAGAGGGTGTGTGGGTTAATGGGTTGGTAGGTTGTTGGATAATGGTTAGTTAAGAGGGTGTGTGGGTTAATGGGTGAGTAGGTGGGCGGATAATGGTTAGTTAAGAGGGTGTGTGGGTTAATGGGTTCTTAGGTGGGCGGATAATGGTTAGTTTGTTGGGTTAATGGTGGGTAGGTGGGCGGATAATGGTTAGTTAAGAGGGTGTATGGGTTAATGGGTGGGTAGGTGGGTGGATAATGGTTAGTTAAGAGGGTGTATGGGTTAATGGGTGGGTAGGTGGGTGGATAATGGTTAGTTAAGAGGGTGTGTTGGTTAATGGGTGGGTAGGTGGGTGGATAATGGGTAGGTTATAGTAGTACCATATACTGTATAGCCAGACTTACACCCCCTCATTTACACCATTCACCGGGTGTTATAAACCAGTCTTTTACAGTCACACTCAAAAGGCAGTTCATGTTTCCAAACTTTGGTCTATTTGTCACATACAATATACACATTTAAAGCTCTTAACTAGCTTACGTTAACTAATAGAGTAATATAAACCAATATTTATTTATTCATGTGTATATTATGTAATAATTTAACACGAAACTAAACGTTACAATGGACGTAAGCACAGTTAAAGATGATTTCATACTACGTTTGTCAGCTATATATCGCTTGCCTAGAGTATTATATATATATATATATATATATATATATATATATATATATATATATATATATATATATATATATATATATATATACAGTATATATATTCATAAATATATATATATATATATATATATATATATATATATTATATATATATATATATATATATTATATATATATATATATATATTATATCTGTATATATGTATATATATATATATCATATATATATATATATATATATATATATATATATATATATATATATATATATATATATATATATATATATATATATATATATATATATATATATTTATATATATAACAAAAGAGAGAGATATACATAGATAGATAGACAAATATAGATATACTAATGTTCTGGATTTTGCTAGCTAGCAATTTGGCCATTATAAGTTATGAAAAACAAATATATATAAAATTATCTCGATGAATAAAGCACACTTGCTGGATGGTATTTCTTATAATAATTACTTGTCGATGTATCAACAATGGATGCCAAAACTAGACGATTTGATCAAAATGAGGAAAGGGCTCGTGTAGTCCAAGGGGTTGAAAGATCTTAGATTGGGATAGGGCAGGCTATATAAGGTGCACTAATGGGTAGAGGCGTGCATACAAATGAAGGTAGACATGGGGGAGTGGGGGGGGGGGGGGGGGGGTAGTGGGGGCATGGACAAACAAGGGTAGAGAGAGAGAGAGAGAGAGAGAGAGAGAGAGAGAGAGAGAGAGAGAGAGAGAGAGAGAGAGATGGCAAAGGGCAAGGAGCGATAATATAGGATAGACCATTATCTAGCATGAACAGATGGGGTAACCTAGGACAGGATAACAAAGGGCGGAGTTTGACAGGGTATGGCATGATAGGAAAGGACAAGGTAGTGCAGGATATCGATAGGGCATGGAACTGTAGAATAGGGCAAGGCAGAAAGGGTAGAAAAAAGGTATGGCATGGTAAGATAGAACATGACAAGGAACTAAAGGGTATGGTATGGCAGGGTAGGGAAGGACATAAAGGGAAAAGGTAGGGAAAGGAAGGGCGGGGTTGGGAAGGAAAGAATAGGGAAGGAAATTAAATGACAGGACGCTACTGGGCTAGACTTGACGGACAGAACTTGATGGGTGTGGAAAGATAGAACAAGACAGGAATAGTAAACTCAGGGCTAGGCTTGGACAGAACAAGTAAGGAGGCACGGGTAGAGTGAAGCAAGGGTGGGCAGGGCAGTGAGTCACCCCTGCCCTGCCCTGCACTGCTCCTGGCTCACATACGGTCTTTGCTCTCACTCACTCTCACTCTCCCTTTCTCTCTCTCTCTCTCTCACACACACACACACACACACACACACACACACACACACACACACACATACCCTCACTCTCACACACACACACACAACACACACACACACACACACACACACATGGGTCGCTGTGGTCCCGTGGTCTAAGGCGCTGTACTGTGGTCTTGCGCTGACCGCGAGGGTGAGGCGAGGGTTCGAGTCTCCATCAGAATCCTAAAGTTTTTTTCAGCCATAGCGACGGTAAGAATTGTATCATGGTCCCTAACCAAGCTGCTATCAGCCTGTGTTAGCCTACACATACTTCTCACCAATACAAAGTGCATCTGCGTATATACTTTGGTGGGAAGCCAGGCACCTCAAAGTCGCCAAAGGTCGCATGTGACCTCGTAGTCAAGGTAGAATATGTATTGTACTGTACCTACAGTAGGTTTAAGAAATACTCTGTAGATTTTCAGCCTCAGGGCTGCAATGAACCATAAACTGACAATTGAATTATTTATTTATTTATTTATATTATTAAATTACACACACACTCTCTCTCTCTCTCAGGAAATTTATAGAATAATTAGATAGAGTACATGCTAAGAGTACAGAGCTTATTCTATCGATTAGAATACTTAAGTATGAGAACCAGTTGGATACTATTAGTCTCTTTTCGTTCAAGAATACAAGTAGACTGCGATATCAGTGCATGGTCATATTTAAAATGCAAATAGGACTTGATAATATACCGTGTTAAATTGATTAATAGAAACATACGAGATTTTTTTTTTAAATTATGCTATGGGATACTCAGTGAGAAGGTTAATAGGTGGCATGAGAGTGTGTAAAGTCTGAGGTGGCAAATCAACTGGTGTGACAGTGACGATGCCAAATCTCACCACGCTAATCTGGGTGACAGCCAAGGTGCCGCTGATCTAGGAAATCACACTATGTCAAACTGATAGTAAAACTCATCTGGTTCATATTTTGAAATAAAAGCTCCAGAATTGATCATGTTGAACGATCGAATCTACTGGGTATAAATCCTATGTCTGGAGGGAGAGTTGAAGAAAAATAAAAAAAATTGCACTCTTTGAAATGAAGGTCTGCACTGAGCACTCTCTCCTTTACTTCAAGAAGAACATCTTCATGGGATGATTTGCAAAGTTTTTGACTATTCTTAGCATATCTCTCTCTCTCTCTCTCTCTCTCTCTCTCTCTCTCTCTCTCTCTCTCTCTCTCTCATGTCTACTTTTCGCTTATCATCCAAATCTAAATCACTGTCATCGTCTCAATTTTTTCCTATACTTTTCGTGTTATGTGGAGAGAGAGAGAGAGCGAGAGTGAGAGCGAGAACGAGAGCGGGCGAGAGCAGAAACTAGAATGACCACAGGTAGATTTCCAAATTAGGTGGTGGTTGTGGTAGGTGTGGTGCTGAGAGAGACAGTGGTGGCCCTTATGGTACGAAAGGTGGTTGTTATGTACATTACAGAGACAGTGGTGGCCCATATGGTACGAATGGTGGTTGTAATGGTTGTGGTAGTGGTACTGACAGAGACAGTAGTAGCCTTTATGGTACGACTGGTTGTTGTGGTAGTTGTGGTCTTTGTGGTACTGACAGACGAAGTGGCCCATATGGTACGGATTGTAGTTGTAGTGGTCGTGGTAGTTGTGGTTCTGACAGATACAGTAGTAGCCCTTATGGTACGAATGGTGGTTGTAGTGGTTGTAGTAGTTGTGGTACCGGCAGAGACAGTAGTAGCCCTTATGGTACGAATGGTGGTTGTAGTAGTTGTGGTAGTTGTGGTACCGGCAGAGACAGTAGTAGCCCTTATGGTATGATTGGTGGTTGTAGTGGTTGTGGTAGTTGTGGTACCGGCAGAGACAGTAGTAGCCCTTATGGTATGAATGGTGGTTGTAGTGGTTGGGGTAGTTGTGGTACCGGCAGAGACAGTAGTAGCCCTTATGGTATGAATGGTGGTTGTAGTGGTTGTGGTTGTTGTGGTACCGGCAGAGACAGTAGTAGCCCTTATGGTACGAATGGTGGTTGCAATGGTTGTGGTAGTTGTGGTACCGGCAGAGACAGTAGTAGCCCTTATGGTACGAATGGTGGTTGTAGTAGTTGTGGTACCGGCAGAGACAGTAGTAGCCATTATGGTACGAATGGTGGTTGTAGTAGTTGTGGTACCGGCAGAGACAGTAGTAGCCCTTATGGTACGAATGGTGGTTGTAGTGGTTGTGGTAGTTGTGTTACCGGCAGAAACAGTAGTAGCCTTTATGGTACGAATGGTAGTTGTAGTGGTTGTGGTAGTTGTGGTACCGGCAGAGACAGTAGTAGCCCTTATGGTATGAATGGTAGTTGTAGTGGTCGTGGTAGTTGTGGTACCGGCAGAGACAGTAGTAGCCCTTATGGTTTGAATGGTGGTTGTAGTGGTTGTGGTAGTTGTGGTACCGGCAGAGACAGTAGTAGCCCTTATGGTACGAATGGTAGTTGTAGTGGTTGTGGTAGTTGTGGTACCGGCAGAGACAGTAGTAGCCCTTATGGTATGAATGGTGGTTGTAGTGGTTGTAGTAGTTGTGGTACCGGCAGAGACAGTAGTAGCCCTTATGGTATGAATGGTGGTTGTAGTGGTTGTAGTAGTTGTGGTACCGGCAGAGACAGTAGTAGCCCTTATGGTATGAATGGTGGTTGTAGTGGTTGTAGTAGTTGTGGTACCGGCAGAGACAGTAGTAGCCCTTATGGTATGAATGGTGGTTGTGGTGGTTGTAGTAGTTGTGGTACCGGCAGAGACAGTAGTAGCCCTTATGGTATGAATGGTGGATGTAGTGGTTGTAGTAGTTGTGGTACCGGCAGAGACAGTAGTAGCCCTTATGGTATGAATGGTGGTTATAGTGGTTGTGGTAGTTGTGGTACCGGCAGAGACAGTAGTAGCCCTTATGGTATGAATGGTGGTTGTAGTGGTTGTAGTAGTTGTGGTACCGGCAGAGACAGTAGTAGCCCTTATGGTATGAATGGTGGTTGTAGTGGTTGTGGTAGTTGTGGTACCGGCAGAGACAGTAGTAGCCCTTATGGTATGAATGGTGGTTGTAGTGGTTGTGGTAGTTGTGGTACCGGCAGAGACAGTAGTAGCCCTTATGGTATGAATGGTGGTTGTAGTGGTTGTGGTAGTTGTGGTACCGGCAGAGACAGTAGTAGCCCTTATGGTATGAATGGTGGTTGTAGTGGTTGTGGTAGTTGTGGTACCGGCAGAGACAGTAGTAGCCCTTATGGTATGAATGGTGGTTGTAGTGGTTGTGGTAGTTGTGGTACCGGCAGAGACAGTAGTAGCCCTTATGGCATGAATGGTGGTTGTAGTGGTTGTGGTAGTTGTGGTACCGGCAGAGACAGTAGTAGCCCTTATGGTATGAATGGTGGTTGTAGTGGTTGTGGTAGTTGTGGTACCGGCAGAGACAGTAGTAGCCCTTATTGTATGAATGGTGGTTGTAGTGGTTGTAGTAGTTGTGGTACCGGCAGAGACAGTAGTAGCCCTTATGGTATGAATGGTGGTTGTAGTGCTTGTGGTAGTTGTGGTACCGGCAGAGACAGTAGTAGCCCTTATGGTATGATTGGTGGTTGTAGTGGTTGTGGTAGTTGTGGTACCGGCAGAGACAGTAGTAGCCCTTATGGTATGAATGGTTGTAGTGGTTGTGGTAGTTGTGGTACCGGCAGAGACAGTAGTAGCCCTTATGGTATGATTGGTGGTTGTAGTGGTTGTGGTAGTTGTGGTACCGGCAGAGACAGTAGTAGCCCTTATGGTATGAATGGTGGTTGTAGTGGTTGTGGTAGTTGTGGTACCGGCAGAGACAGTAGTAGCCCTTATGGTATGAATGGTGGTTGTAGTGGTTGTGGTAGTTGTGGTACCGGCAGAGACAGTAGTAGCCCTTATGGTATGAATGGTGGTTGTAGTAGTTGTGGTAGTTGTGATACCGGCAGAGACAGTAGTAGCCCTTATGGTATGATTGGTGGTTGTAGTGGTTGTGGTAGTTGTGGTACCGGCAGAGACAGTAGTAGCCCTTATGGTATGAATGGTGGTTGTAGTGGTTGTGGTAGTTGTGGTACCGGCAGAGACAGTAGTAGCCCTTATGGTATGAATGGTGGTTGTAGTGGTTGTGGTAGTTGTGGTACCGGCAGAGACAGTAGTAGCCCTTATGGTATGAATGGTGGTTGTAGTGGTTGTGGTAGTTGTGGTACCGGCAGAGACAGTAGTAGCCCTTATGGTATGATTGGTGGTTGTAGTGGTTGTAGTAGTTGTGGTACCGGCAGAGACAGTAGTAGCCCTTATGGTATGAATGGTGGTTGTAGTGGTTGTGGTAGTTGTGGTACCGGCAGAGACAGTAGTAGCCCTTATGGTATGAATGGTGGTTGTAGTGGTTGTGGTAGTTGTGGTACCGGCAGATACAGTAGTAGCCCTTATGGTATGAATGGTGGTTGTAGTGGTTGTGGTAGTTGTGGTACCGGCAGAGACAGTAGTAGCCCTTATGGTATGAATGGTGGTTGTAGTGGTTGTGGTAGTTGTGGTACCGGCAGAGAGACAGTAGGTAGCCCTTATGGTATGAATGGTGGTTGTAGTGGTTGTGGTAGTTGTGGTACCGGCAGAGACAGTAGTAGCCCTTATGGTATGATTGGTGGTTATGGTGTACGTGATGACTGAGGTAGTTTTGGTATAATCAAGCTCAGTCATTTGCTGAATGAGAATCCAGGAAAATTCATAATGAAGCATCGAATTATTACAGTCGTAAATTGTTTTCAATCATATTTTTTACTTTAGCTCTTTATATTAAACTATTATATTATTCCTAACCTCTAATTCTTCTGCTTACACTGTAAATCTTCTCCCTTCGTTGGGCTCCTCCGATCATAACCTTATCTTGGTTACCTGTCCTACCTCTCCA
Source organism: Paralithodes platypus (assembly GCA_032716605.1). NCBI lineage: Eukaryota > Metazoa > Arthropoda > Malacostraca > Decapoda > Lithodidae > Paralithodes > Paralithodes platypus. The sequence goes on along the minus strand of CM064513.1, from coordinate 66,616,240 downwards.
GTTCGGCCTTCTGACCGCCCCCCCCCCCCAGCCAGTGGCATTTGATATATTTTTGGCACTGCTGACTAAAAGGCTCTTCGGCAGTACTTCTTTGATTTTACCTGGAATTATATTTGCTTCCATGGCTGGGGACCATCAGAAAGTGCCGAGTGCATGACTGAGGTAATCCTTTCCCTCCTCTTTTCCACTCTGGCACCACTATTGCCACATCTTCCTATGAAAAAGCTGAACTCTTAGCTCAAACGTTTGCTAAAAACTCTACCTTGGATGATTCCGGTGCAGTTCCTCCTTTTCCACCCTCCTTTCTCTTGCTTATGCCCAATATCATAATCTCTTCTAAGGATGTACTTTCTGTTCTCTCCGAGCTTAATACTATGAAGGTGTACGGACCGAATGGTGTTCCTTCTGTTGTACTCAAAAGCTTTTCTTTCGTGCTGTCTACCTGCCTAGGCAAACTCTTGTGTCTCGGTCTCTCCTCTAACGTCTTTTCTTCTTGCTAGAAATTTGCTCTCATTCAACCTGTCCCAATGAAGGGTGACTGCTCTCAGCCCTCCAACTATTGTCCAACTGTTCTTAATTCATAATTTTTAAGCATCGTCTTCATATAATCTACTTTCAGATCGCCAGTATAGTTATATTAAGGCCCGCTCTACTGGTGATCTTGTTTCTTATCTTACTAAATTTTGGCCATCCTCCTTTCGGGACTTCGGTGGGACCTTCTCTGATTCCACCATGGAATAGAGCGGAGAAAATACTTTTGATTTCATAAAATAAAAACATGTATTTACTTAGTGAGTTTTGGAAATATATTGAGATAAAGTACAGAATATCATGATTTGAAGTGGAAAACACTGCACATATTAATCTTATACGATAATCATTAAAGGTATTATTTTTTCTCTCGTTATTATCGTAGTATTGTCTTCCCTTTATCTTCTGATTCAAAAACGAATGATTCACAATTTATGGTGGCCTACCACCGGGGATAGGCGATTGTTGGTGCGAATATTTGAACGGCTTTAGAATTACTTTCTTAAGTTTAGGGCCGTGTGTGAAAGGGTTAAAAACAGAAGATGAATTTTGGCTGTACAGTCATTGTAAGGAATAACTGAATACAACCTTATTATTAACATGATATAGTGAACATTGATGAGGGAATACCAGTAACCGGACTATTGTTGTTTAATCAGTTTTTAAATGTTTTCGTTAGGGTATCATAATAGCTCCTTCAAAATTAATAATGTACAGCCAAAAACAATAGTTCTCCGAAAACCTTGATGATAAGTTGTGTAAGATCTCGAGTTACGGAAATGAAATCGTTCTTTCTAAATCGTGAAACAACATAACATTAGTCACTAGTGCAAGGACTTGCAATTACGTAGTGTATGGACAAGATTATCAACGAAGTATTAATTTTGACTGTACAGTGGCGTTAATAAGTCATGTCTCACTTGCCATTACGTTTGGCTCTCTCTGTGCTGTATTTATGTCTGTCAGGTATTGGCTAGGGTGGGTATGCGTAGGACCATGTTTGTATGTGTCACTCGAAACGAATAAATCAAGTTTTAGATATTGCTGACACCAATTAATTATTGATCAAAATATATTTGATGCCTAGACATCACTTATTTGGCCGAACGTCCTTACACTTCTGAGCCCAACTGTACGTACGAGGAAGCGCCAGCAGTGACCTTAGCAGTCCATATTAGTTACCTTAAAAATTCCAACACCGACAAACACCCACGTCAGACGTATAATGGCGGAGTCACACACACGCTTCTTTAGCTAACTCATATCGGCAACTCTGTCTAGCAACTTTTATTTAGTACCTTTATATGAATGATGCCACTTATAATACTGTACAATCAAGAGCAGAAATGGCGTCGCACCCATTTGCATCAATATCGAACAAACGTGACAATATGATGCTTTAGTATAGCCCAGATGATTCTAATATTGTCTTTAAGGGGGAATGGGCTTCTTTATTTAATATTTTGTTTTTAAACTCCTTATTTCGTAATTCAGTGTTCTCCCTATACCTCCATCAAGATTTAAAAAAGCACCCCCTAGACCCCCCTTCAATATAAATTTTACACCTAAATGGCACGAAAGGTCTTACAATTGACAACGAAAATGGGTGAAAGGTGTTAAAATTGTCAAACTAATCTGAAAACCAATTGGGCTTAACATGAGGGAGATTGGGACCAGAAAAACGTTCCCTCTCCCCTTAAGGTTCAACGATTCAATATGGTGTAACTTTATATATGCTAAGAACTGTACAGTTACCCACACAAGTTCTGTTCCCCTCATGTTTTTGCTCATGGAAATATAAACAGTTTGATTGAATTATGCGAGTAGTTTGTTATTCACTAGTTAATTAGTATTATACAGTACATCAACTACTTAATAAGAAACTACTCTGAACATTCAATCACACTATTTATATTTCCATGCATACCTCAAAGCGAGGACATCCTTTGTGTGGGTAACTGTACCTCCAGTCAAGCTGCTGGTACATTACTATACCCTATTTCAAGTTGGTAAGCCAGAAATGGTGAACCCTAAACTCTGTAACTCAAAACAGGCTAGAAAGGCTGTCCCTTCTCAAATGGTAGATATATTAACTCAATTACTGTAGTCGTTTGTTTGGAAGTTATAGAGGTTAAGGGGAGATATATTAACTCAATTACTGTAGTCGTTTGTTTGGAAGTTATAGAGGGTTAAGGGGAGATTTCCACTTGAGATAGTTTTATCTAAACCCCATTCTTCCTCGTGTTTAGCCTCATTGCTTTTGAGATTTTAAGACGTTCGCCCCATTATTTTGGCGATTTGAAGAACTTTCACTCCATTTCTGTAAATTTTAAGACCTTTCCTACCATTTAGGTGTCGATTTTTTCCTGGCGAGCGATAGCGAGCCTGTAATGTATGAGGAACCGGCCTTCGGCCAGGAAATTTTTCTACCGAAAAATGTACAAATTTATCTTGGAGGTCTATGGGGTGTAATTTATCTTGGAGGTCTATGGGGTGTAATTTATCTTGGAGGTCTATGGGGTGTAATTTATCTTGGAGGTCTATGGGGTGTAATTTATCTTGGAGGTCTATGGGTGTAATTTATCTTGGAGGTCTATGGGTGTAATTTATCTTGGAGGTCTATGGGTGTAATTTATCTTGGAGGTCTATGGGGTCAATTTATCTTGGAGGTCTATGGGGTGTAATTTATCTTGGAGGTCTATGGGGTGTAATTTATCTTGGAGGTCTATGGGGTGTAATTTATCTTGGAGGTCTATGGGGTGTAATTTATCTTGGAGGTCTATGGGGTGTAATTTATCTTGGAGGTCTATGGGGTGTAATTTATCTTATCTTGGAGGTCTATGGGGTGTAATTTATCTTGGAGGTCTATGGGTGTAATTTATCTTGGAGGTCTATGGGGTGTAATTTATCTTGGAGGTCTATGGGGTGTAATTTATCTTGGAGGTCTATGGGGTGCAATTTATCTTGGAGGTCTATGGGGTGTAATTTATCTTGGAGGTCTATGGGGTGTAATTTATCTTGGAGGTCTATGGGGTGTAATTTATCTTGGAGGTCTATGGGGTGTAATTTATCTTGGAGGTCTATGGGGTGTAATTTATATTGGAGGTCTATGGGGTGTAATTTTACGTTTGATGGAGGTATAGGGAACACACTAGAAATTTCCTCTTAACGTTCAAGAGCTTTGGCCTACTTACTTGGAATAAGGTATACTTTAAGCCGGTATCACACGAGCGCTTTTTCACTCAACATTTATCCTCAACACTGGTCTGGCAGCTGATGTGGTCAATATATGTAATATTTCGGTTGCCTAAATTCATCTATCATTAGCCTAGTTTCCGATACCGTTGCAAAATATTCCAGAAATGTTGCCAGAAAAATGTTGATAATCGAATGTTGACTATAAAGCTCTCGTGTGATACCGGCTTTACATATACCCTATAGTGAGGAAAACCCAAACATTTTGCCAGAACACATTTAATTGCCCATTAAAGGTTGCTGGATTAAGCCTGGTGCCCATCTGTGGAGATTACTTTATTGTATCGTATTACTATTATTATTTATATAATTTCCTCCCTAGACCTTCATCAAGCTAACAAAAATGTCCCCAAAACCTTCGAGATAAATTTGTGTATTTTTTGGTAGAAACGGCCGGTTCCTCCTAAATTACAGGTTCCCTATCATTAGCCAGGAAGGAATCGACACTTAAATGGCACGAGAGGTCTTAATATTGACAATGAAATGGGACAAAAGGTATTAACATAGCGAAATCAATGGAAAGAACGTCTTAAAATATTAAATCTAATGAGGCTAAATATGAGAGAGAAAAGGGTCCAGAAAAATACCCCATAAAGACCCATGCATGCAGTGTTGCATGACTTTAGACGCGACAGAGGCATGCAGGACAAACAAAATGGGTAAGTGTAAATGGTGTTACCTTTCAACTGCTGTTGAAAAGGATGGCGTCAACTTCTGCCTCTCAATATTTGGAGTATGAAGCATATTTTGTGGTATGCATTAGTCCATGCATTAAGGGGCATGCAAGTTCCGCGCTAAAAATGGTACCGTGTAAATCCAATCAAGGTTAACACACACACACACACACACACACACACACACACATTACATAATATTATATTTGATATCAATATATTTATTCTGAAAATAACCGGTGCTAGTCTACACGTGTACCGCCGGTTTTCGATAAACATCCTCCGCTAAACTAGTTAGAACCGATTTGCACGAAGTTTTTTTTATGAATCACAACTTAATTTTGGCTACCGTTTATTTATTTTTGTTTTCACTGATATCGGCCTCTAGTCCAGCGGTAGATCATTATAGGTGTATTATAGACGTACATTTCTGAAAGAGCCATATCAGAGATCAAGGAATTAATACTCGTGAAATAAGCGCGTTCATAGATGCGGAGTTTGTATTCGAGTTAAGTGAAATCAGGCTTGAAATGAAATAAATATGCTTGTTGAGCTCACTCAAAAGCTTATTTTAGCTCAACAACGCCATCCAAGATCAACTGGTAGAAATAAGGGGGATTTTTAGTGACACTGATAGGCTCTGGCAATATTTTTGGGTTGTCCACTATAGCACGTTTCTAGCTATCGGGCAAAAAATGTTGAACATGCAGCTTCTGTGAACGCACCTATTAAAACTTTAGTGAGACACCAGCATAAAACTACTCTTGTGACTTTGGCTTGATAGGAAATAGCCATGGGTGACCTCAACAGTCCTTATATGCTGGTGCAAACAGTTCATCAACAGACAAACATAATATTTATATAGTATACACGTTATTTTTATGGCGCAGTGTAAACATCTCTCTCTCTCTCTCAGATAGAACACTCACACGCATAGCATTCACACACGCAAACACACAACCACAAGCAGTTCATACACACACACACAAACACGCACACGCACACAGGTAAAACACACACACGTTCTGTGTACATTCATAGAACAGAGAGGGAGAGAGAGAGAGTTACACACGCATACTCAGACCACACAGACTTTGCGGTCCCTACTAGGTGGTCCGGCCTTAATACTACTAGACATGGACAGTTTATAGTAGAATAATAGGACAGCAAACTAGAAGGCTCTCTATTCGCCCTCCGCTCCCTCCGGCTAAAAAGTCGCGCCGGAAAATAGGATGCAGTAGAGAGAGAGAGAGAGAGAGAGAGAGAACACACAGAAGACACACAGGGAAACGATACTCAGAGAACAGACACATGCTTTACACATAACCCACGTATACAGAACATACATACTCAAATTGAGACACACACAGAACAAAAACCTACACATACAGACAATATATACACACACACGCAAAAACCTACACATACAGACAATATATACACACACACACGCAAAAACCTACACATACAGACAATATATACACACACACGCAAAAACCTACTCATACAGACAATATATACACACACAGAACAAAAACCTACACATACAGACAATATAATATTATACACACACGCAAAGAACACGCACACACACACTGAACACTTGCACACACACACACACAGACACGCACACTGAACACGTACACACAGCACACATACACGTCAGGTCAGTCAACAATCAGAGTGTGTTCAGAGGAAGCTGCATCTGCATTACAATAGGAGGGTGATACTCATTCCCTCTCTCTCTCTCTCTCTCTCTCTCTCTCTCTCGTATGAGTTTGTGTGTGATCCCTATCTCTCTCACAAATCTATGCAGTGTTACAACTTCTCTGGACTATGATATTGTTAGCCTCCAGTATTCAGGAAAGACAAACATCAATTCTAAACATTCAAAATAAGAATAGGAAACTTATACCAACGATTACAGACAAAGCTACGAGAATCAGATGAGAGACCTAGTTCTATATATTTGGAAAACAACCTCATGGAGAGTTTTAAGGGGGAATGGTCGGTTTTTCTGGCCCCTCCTTCTCCTTCATGTTTAGTCCCATTATTTTTCAGATTTTAAGAAGTTCGACCCATTAGTTTTCCAATTTTAAGACCTTTTATCCCATTTCTTTGTCAATATTAGGACCTTTCGTGCCATTTAGGTGTCGATTTTTTTCCTGGCGAGCGATAGCGAGCCTGTATTTGTAGGACAAACAGGTCTTCGGTCGGGAAATTTTTCTACCGAATAATGTACAAATTGATCTCGAAGGGGGTCTAGGGGATGATTTTTGAAGCTTGATGGAGATCTGGGGAGGAACTAAAAAATAAATATATTTATGAATAACTTAAAACAAAATAGCTCATCCCCCCTTAAAGGAGTAATATAGTTCAATTACGTAAATTATAATATCATGTTTAGCCTCGATATAAAGACAAGACGCAAACATGGCTGGAAATCATAGCTGAAGATATTTTGAGGTACATGTACAGTACTTCATTTAAGATCTGCTCTACCTGAAACAAATTTCCCCGGAAATTGTAAATAATTCTGTTGTAGAGCAGTCAAAGATTAAGATACAATAGTATTTTGCGCACTATGCAATGAGTGAACTGCACTATTCAGTCTGTCTTTGCAACTCTAGATATATAATTGTTTACCATTCTTTCATATTTGTTTTCACCATTATTTTATCTTAAACTTTATGGTAATCATTGTCACTATATTTCTAAATGTCTTTTTAACACTCCTTCATATCCCCCATCTACCTTCTTTCCCCTCTTCTCCCTCCTCCTTTATTCCTACTCTTTGGTATCTTCGTTGTCATTGTCATCACCATTATCCCCTTCTGGTCTTCTTGTTCCTCACCATTATCATCTTTTTTTACTCTTCTTCCTTTTCTTCTATTTATTCTTCCCTCTTCTTCTTCCACACGTTGCTCCTTTGTGTTCTTCTTGGTGCCCTTCTTTCTCCACCACCTCCACTCCTCCACCACCTCCACCACCACCAGCACAGGACAGTGACTCCAGTAAGGATGAACCTGCCTAGCCCCCAGGACACGCTACACCACTCACACTTACTCCTACTCACACACACACACACGCTCTCTCTCTCTCTCTCTCTCTATATATATATATATATATATATATATATATATATATATATATATATATATATATAATAATCTATATATATATATATTATATTTATATATATATATTATATTTATATATATATATTATATATATAAATATAAATATATATATATATATATATATATATATATATATATATATATACAGTATATATACAGGTATATATATATATATATATATATATATATATATATATATATAATATATAATATATATATAGTATATACAGTATTATATACATATATAAATATATATAAATTATATATATATAATATATAATATATATATATATATATACAATATATACAATATATACATTATAATATATATATATATATATACAGTATATATACAGGTATATATATACATATATATATATATATATTATATATATATATATATATAATATATATATATATATATATATATATATTATATATATATATATACAGTATATATTGTCCCTCTTAGTTTCTTTTCCACTTTTCCACTCCACTATCTACCCTTCTCTATAGTGCGCGCACACCACACACACAGATGACACACACTCTCTCTCTCTGACTATACTGTATATGACCCTATTGAGCAGAAATCCATCCCCCTTCACACCTTTCAACCTATCGCCAGACGATGTGATTTAGTTTAGGAAGCGCCTCTCAGATTAACAATTATATATGTCTGGCCAATGACTATGTACAACGACTATGTACAGCCCAGGGCGTCCTTTATTTATGGTATTTAAGCTATTAACAAATATAAAGAATGATAAATTCAAAACATATGCATTAACAAACTAGTAGGTAGGTTAAGTTTGTATATTTTGTTTGCAATTACTCTACTTTATTGCTCAAAAATAGCACATCATAATCTCAACTAACTTAATTAGTTTCCCTCCCAACACCAAATAACATCCGGGATTCGAACCTGAGATACCACATGTAGAACTTAAACACTCTATTCAATACACCTTCAAGACAGTTAAGGTGCAGAACATGGCCACGATTAATATTCATTTATCGACTATCTATCTATATATCTATTGCCGGACGCCTTACTCCACTTAATGAGGGTGGCCATACACAGAAAACCCCCGAATGGACCTATCCCCTGTAAGAGGGACAACCCATGCCAGTTTACTGAAGGACTTACAGGATTGACCACTCAATTTAGGACCCGTCCGACCCCGAGGCCCTCTATGTATCTTTTTAGCACTATTTTTCTACAGTGGCTAGTCCATCCACTAACCTGCTTCACCCTTATATAAGCAGTACCGATTTGTATCAGGTTTACTCCCCTAGACAGGTTGCCGACCAAGGCTGACGAGTCCCATCCAGCCAGATTTTTATAAGGGTGTCTCCCCTAGATGAGTTGCCGACCAAGGCTAACGAGTCCCATCCACCCGGCTACTGAATATCAATCTAATCATGTACTGGACCAAACTGCACTATGAATAGCTTAATGCTTATGTGAGAGGAAATATTTTTTTTTGGGGCGCAAATCACAAAGGATTGACCTCGCAACTTACTTGTTCTTGAACCTATACACATAATAATAATACATTAAATTTAACTCTCAACATCAAACACTGGGCCAGTTAGAAATCTTGCTGGGTGTACATCTGTAGTAATCATTGTTATTATAATATTTGTATCCTTGTACTGTAGATATTGACCAAGTCGCGAGAAAATCTATTATTGTATTATAAAAGTCCTCACGCTACAAAATATCCAGATAATTCGTTTTTGTGGGGATCTGGCTACCATTTATTGATCTACAAATACTGTCACTGTAAATGTACCGTGACATTTTGGGAAAGGATATGTATTAACTGCGTTGCTATTAATGTTTCTGTTTGCTTTGTAACGTGCCTGGTATTTTACAATAATGTACAGTATATATATAGTATTGATCGTCTGTCCTGTCAGTAAAACGTGCATTTTAGGCTTTTATTACATTTGCATCTTGCCCTTTAAAATGCCTATTTTGTTTAATTTGTCTTCTTATATATAATTACTGTACACACACACACACACACACATACACACACACACACACACACACACACACACACACACACACACACACACACACACACACATATATATATATATTCTATTACTATTATTTTTGTTTTTCAGATCGCCAGTTTGGTTTCCTTTAGGGCCGCTCTATGAGTGATCTCTATTTTTGTGTTGCTAACTCTTGGTCATTCTCCTTTCAGGACTTTGGTGAGACCTTTTCTATTGTGCTAGCCATATCGAAAGTCTTCGATTGAGTCTGGCAAAAACCTCTTATTTCTAAATTACCCACCTTTGGTTTCTATCACTATAACTGTCCCTTTATCTCTAATCTCCTTTCTGTCCGTTTCATAGCTGCGGTTGTGGACGGCCATCGCTCACTTCCTCCACCTATAAACTCTGGTGTTCTTCAGGGTTCTGTCCTGTCTCCAGTTCTCTTTCTAATATTCATAAATCATCTTCTCAACTGTACTTCTACTTCATGCTAATGACTCTACCTTACACTATTCTAACTAGTTTTCCACAACGACCTGCAATGCAATTACTCCAAAATGTGCGTGATGAGGCCATAACATGCTTATCTTCAGGGAAAATCTTCTAATGCTTCCAAAATCCAATTTCTCTAACTATCTACCCGTCACAGTCTTCCACACGACTACCCTTTACTCTTCAACAATACACAACCCTTCATCTTCTCTCAATATTCTTGGTGTTTCGTTTTCTTTTGGCCTTTCTTGGAAATATCATATTACCATTCCCAGAAGTTGGGTGTGCTCAATCGTCTCAGACAGCTTCTTGTCCTGTACAGGCAAACAGTGCGCCTATGTATCGAGTATTGTTCGCATGTGTAGGGAAGTTCTACCCATACCGTACTTCTCGAAAGGGAAGAGTTAGAAGCACTGCGTCTCATCCACTCACCTCATTTTACTAATTCCTTACAATATATCTACACGCTACAGTGTTGTAGGCTTGTAGCTCTCTCACTCTTCTACTGGTATTACAATATTCAGTGTTCTTCAGAGCTTTCTCAGTGTATACCTCCTCCGTTACGGAGTGTGGGGGGCACCCGCCATTCAACACATTCTCACCTCCATTCTGTCCAACTCACTAACCCAAGAGTGAGCCGATGTTCCCAGTCTTTCTTCAACTCACAAGTGAACACCAGAACTTTCTCCTGTTCTGACATTTTAACTCTAATGTATCTTGAATTTGGCTCTCTATCACTCTTTCATCTTTGGGGGAAGGGAGGGTCTGCACTTGTAGCAAGCAACTTTGCCTTTTGTCTCTTTCATACACATAGGGAAAATATAGATAGATAGATAGATAGATATAGATATATATAGACAGATAAATAAATAGAGAGACAGACAGTGTACTGTACAACGAAAGAAAGAGACTACACAGAGATGACCTTGCTTCTATTCGTTTTTATATGATCCCATTTATAACTGCCCTGTCGATCACAGTCAACATCCCTCCTCGCCCGTGATTGTGGTGATTGTGGTGTTGATTGTGGTGGTTGGGGTGGTGATGCTGGTTGATTGGGTGGTGGTAGTAATTGTGGATGTGCTTGTTGGGTGTGGGAATCGTGGTGTTGGTGTGATGGTAGTAGTTGTAGTAGTGTTTGTCGTCTGAATGCTGTTTGTTGGGTGTGGGAATGGTAGTTGCTGGTGTAATTGTGGTAGTTTTGGTAATGTTTGTCGTCTGATTGATAGTTCTTGTAGTTACTGTACTGATGGTGGTATTGATGTAGTTGAGGTGGTGATGCTGGTTGATTAGGTGGTGATAGTAATTGTGGATGTGTTTAAAAGGTGTGGGAATGATGGTTCCTGTTGTAATGGTGAAATAGTATGCTTATTATGATGAGTATGTAAGTTGTTACCCCCAACCTTTTGCAATTCAGGGAAGGCTGGAACAAATGGGCTGAAAATTACCACACCTAGTTACTGTCTGACTCTTCCCAAATGGTAGAGTATCAGGTCGATTGTTCAAGTCCTTTTTGAGTTATGAGAGAATAGAGGTTGGGATATCTGAACTCGTCACAATGAATAGAGGATAGTTGAGGTGGCCTTTGTAGTCTAAATGATGACTGCTGGTGTGATTGTGATATTTGTGGTAGTGTGAGTGTTGGTTGTTGGTGGTTGTTGTGGTAGTGCATTTGTCGTGGGAATTGTGGATGGAGATGTGCTGGTGGTAGGTGTGGTTGTGTTTGTCGTTGGAATTGTGGTGGGGGATGTGATGATGGTAGTTGTGGTAGTGTTCTTCGTTTGAATAAATGTTGTTAATTCGATGGTAATGTTGTAGTAGTGTTTGCACTATCAATAATGGTTGTTAATGTGATGGTGGTTGTTGTGGTAGTGTTTGTTGTCTGAATGGTGGTTGTTGATGTGATGGTGGTTGTTGGGGTAGTGTTTGTTGTCTGAATGGTGGTTGTTGATGTGATGGTGGTTGTTGTGGTAGTGTTTGTGGTCTGAATGGTGGTTGTTGATGTGATGGTGGTAGTTGTGTTACTGTTTTCCGTCTGAATGGTGGTTATTGATGTGGAGGTGGTAGTTGTGGTAGTGTTTATACTATCAATGATGGTTGTTAATGTGATTGTGATACCGTAGCTGTTATACTGCTTGTCGTGTGAAGAATGATTTATTCTGGCAACTTTTCTGAGACATATGCACATGGGCATAGACAATTTCGCAACTATGACATCCAGTAGGTGGAAAGTAGGCATAGGTTGTAAAGGGAGTATCCTGAATATTATTCCTAGGGGGTAGAGGAGAAACGGATATAAAGTAAATAATTAGACCTTGGAAGATGAAATGTCCTAGGCTATAAATATGATACCGGGTCGGCGTTTGACTTACTTGTAAACATGTATGTGTAGGTTATCTGTGGTAGTCCCAGTAATATCTATGAAGTACTTCTAGTATTAAAGGAACTTAGCTGTGATGATAAGAGTGTAGGTTAGGTGATGGACATGTCGGTAGGTGTAGTTCAGTGAAGTTCTGTTGTTATATGGCAGCAACTGGTGGTTGTTGTGTACAGGACGAAGTCTCTGTGTGAAGTGTACTGAGATACCCTTTTATTGTAACAATATAAATATATTTAAGGGTTCTATATTGTCTCCTGTGATTAAATAATAAGGGAAACTAAGATATAATTGGTGCAACCACAGTAATATTTTTCCACAAAGATAAATAAAGTAATGTGTATAAACAAAAAGGAACCAGCTGTCGTGAACCCGGGAAATTCAAACTACGGTATATATACCAGCTAGGATTCACGACATACTCCGCCACCAGTTATATACAAAGTATTTACAATTGTCCCGTCCCGATCATGGATCGCCACAACTGGGAGGAACTCAAAGCAGCCCGACGTGACGGCCTCTGAGGGGTATCACCTCGGTCCGCTCCAGTAGCAGGAAGGATATTATCAGAGTTCGGCTTGCTGTCGCCATCCACTACCTCTAAATCTATCTCTAGTGGGTATAGCTTAACCACCGGTCTGGTGGTCAAACCGGCTCCTGTTTTTACCTGAACTACCCTACATTCGTGGTCAGGACCACGAAGAAGTTTCATTATCCGACCTATATGCCAAAAAAGTCGGGGGCCGTCATCATGTACTAGAACGACGTCCCCAACTTGCGGCGATGCTATCCCTTTTTTTACCATTTAGTGACGATGTTGCTCCCTGAGTGATATTAGATAATCAGTGCTCCACCTTTTTCACAGGTCATGTGAGAGCTTCGTAACAAATTGGAAGTGTTGGTTGACGGAATCATTGTTACGTCAAGTCGTGTCCCTGAGATCTTCCTCCGTGACTTCCCGCCTTGGAAAGCTTCTGATCCGCCTCCCATGAACCAGTTGTGAAGGAGTGATGGGTAGAGGGTCTTCAAGATCACTGTAGCTGTAACCAAGCGGGCGATCATTGACTGTGGCCTCGAGCTCCAGTAATACCGTGTTCAGTTCCTCTGTGGTAACCAATGCTCGACCCAGTACCTTCTTCAAGCCAGCCTTTAGGATGCCAATGACTCGTTCCCATATGGCACCGAACCATGGCGCCCTGGCCGGTATAAACCGCCACTCGCACTTGAATTCCGCTAGAGTACCTTTTAACCTTGCATTATCCATCAACTCCCGTAATGTACTGGCTCCGCTAACAAATGTGGTGGCATTATCACTCATCATAATCTCAGGGTAACCCCTCCTGCTACTAAACCTACGGAACGCATGCAAAAATGATTCGCAGGAGAGGTTAGACACCGTTTCTACATGGACCGCTCTAGTAACTGCACAGGTGAATAAGACTACATATAGTTTACTTACAGCACCCCCCTTCTCTTTTACTGGCAAGGCACCTGTGTAGTCAACCCCTGTTACCTGGAAAGGACTCACTTCCTGAACCCTAAACTCTGGCAACGGAGGGGCCTGTACAGCACGGTATGATGTACCTTGCAATCTCTTGCAGATGATACATCCCCTTAAGGCTTTCTTTACTACCTGTCTAATCTTGGGGATCCACCATCTTTGCCTTATGTAATTTACAACATAACTAACACCACTATGGTTACACACTGTGTGGCAGTAATTACTAAGGAGAGTGGCTATACAATGTTTATTAGGGATAAGGATAGGGTACTTGGCGCTATCATGTAAAGCTGAAAAGTGTAGCCTACCTCTACAGCGTATCATGCCTCCCTCCATATAGAGGCCTAACTTCTTCACTATATTGCTTGGTGTGCCCTGTCCTTTTGACAAATAGTGGTCTTCCTCAGAGTAAGCTTCTCTCTGAGCTACCTTAACACCTTATTAGCGGCCTAGGCGGTTTATTTATATGTACCGCCCAGCGGGGTGTTTTTAGCCAAAATAGGGCTGTTTACGTGATCATTTTCATGCCTAAATAAGACCCAGAACGTAAAACAAGTATCTATCCCTGAAAGGGCATAAACAGAGCTTTCGAATAACACCATAACGATCCTTTTATGATGGCTAGTTTTCTTGCAATAACCGTGCAACGCGAGTGCAAAAAGCATGTAATTAGGCACTTTCCCCATACAATTCCATATATAGCGAGTGAGAGAGGGAGGGAGGAGGTGGGATTCGTGTCAGTAGGTTCGCCGCGGTGGTCTGGAGCAGTCATACGCTCGCTACTCTCCTGCCACCACTTGTCTCTCTCTCTCAGCAACATTACGTGCTGAAATTGCCACACGACCTATGTCGAGCGCCGCCACATAGTCCAGCTTTATTTAACTCGACTTATGTTGCGCGCCGACAGTTAAGGGTTAATCATGGCTGACTCTGCTGCTCTTAATTTCGGCACCGTCAAGTATGCCAGTTTTGCCTGATAGTTCCCTTGTGTCTTCTCTTTAAGAGTCCTAATAAACCTAAGGACCCATGCCATTACATGCCATGACTTCATATATGAGCCATACCGGTCCCAATTCAATATGGCAGTAGGGGCAACCGGTACCGGCAATGACAGGATTCCTTCTTGACTCGTGTTACAACTCACAGTGGTGTCCCCTCCTATTGAGCCCCCTATTGGGCCATGATCAGGCCATAGCATTTGGTGAGGTAGCCATATGGGCCCTCCCCACCAAAGCGAAGAAGCAACTAAGGACACATATGAAATCCCTCTGGTAACTAGATCACTGGGGTTGTCCTCTGTGGACACATAACGAAAATGAGCGCCGGGGACTAATGACTTTATCTCATCAACTCTATTTTGAACATAAGTAGGCAAAATCTTTTTACTAGACAACCAGCATAGGGTTATCTGGCTGTCCGACCAGAGGTATACATTCTCTATAATCAGCTCGTCCTCGTAGGCCTCACATATATAACATGCGAGACGAGCTGCGAGAAGAACAGCAGTCAACTCCATCTTAGGTATGGTGAGGGACTTAATAGGTGCCACCTTAGCTTTGGCCATTACTAACCTACTCACCTCATCACCAACCGCATAGGCCGCTACACCATATGCTACTGAGCTAGCGTCACTAAATAGGTGCAGCATAACTCTCTTAGAATTAGTGACCTGACGGGGAAACATGATACCTGTACTATCTATCATATCCTTATAAATACCCTGCCAGTTAGCTCTCATGTAATCTGGAATGGGGACATCCCACCCACACTCTAATCTCCACAAGTCCTGTACGAACCTCCGCGCCCGGATGGTTACCGGTAGCAACACTCCTAGAGGATCGAACACACTCGCGGTTATCCTTAGAGCCTCGCGTTTCGTAACCAATGCAGGGCTACTTCCGCGGCAATTAACCTGTAACATATCCTTATTAGTTAGCCACCCAACGCCAAGTACCCTAACCCCGTCTTGTTTGGCGGAAGCTATACCCTTCAGGTGCAACAGTTCCCGCAAATTCTCATTATTTGTGACCCACTCACGCAAAGACAGGTTAGCGCTGGAAAATACTCTACGGGCATCCCAACATTGTTGTTGCAAATCACCTACATCATCACCAGTCCCCTGCAAGTTATCAATATACAGCCCCCTTTTGAGCTTATTAACTACTTCACTGTTCTCCTGTATCATAGACAGGTGTTTTTGAATGGTAGCATTTAGGAGGAACTGGGAACAGGTGGCCCCGAACAGAACTGCACGGAACCGGTAGACAATATAAGGACTTGCAACATCCAAGGGATCAACGGGCCACAGAAACCTAGTAGCATCCCTATCCTTCTCACTCAACCCCACCATTAGAAATGCTTTCTCAATATCACTCACCCAGGCAAATTGATGGCATCTAAAGCGCAGAAGCACCTGGGTGAGGTCAGCCACTAGCGATGGACCTGTATGGAGACAGTCATTCAGACTGAACGCCTTCTCGTCCATCCTAGCCGAACAGTCAAACACTATCCGTACAGGCGTAGTAACACTATCCTTGGTAATACCATGGTGAGCTAAGTAGTGAATGGGATGACCAGCCTGATTCCTGTTTTCTACCCTTTCAATAAACCCCCTTTCTATCTGATTATCCAGAACCTTTGTATACTGTTGACAGTAGTTGGGATCTTTTATAAACTTACGCTGCAAGCCTCTCGTTCTGCCCAGGGCTAACTTAAAGTTATCAGGTAATTTATCTATGTTATCTCTCCACGGCAGTTCCACTATATATTGTCCCTGTGCTTCGGAATACTGTACCGTTTCAGAAAATCTATTTAAGACCTTCTCCCCACCCTTACCAGTCTCATTAGGACTTATACCCATATGGTCCAAGTCCCATAGAGCTGTCAGATCCTTTAATTCTGGAGAATTCCTGCCAATATCTTCCTGTATCTCTACTAAAGGGTCTACTGCTAACTTAAGAACAGTGACTAACTCTACATGGGTCTCTTCTATATCTGACTGATAAGTGCCACTCAGTGCGTAACCATAAATTGTGGGTAACATAACTATACTTCCTTCCCTGACATAGCCTGAATGTACAAAGTGGTAATAAAAGTCCGCCCCAATCAGTAACCCTATCATATCTCCATCAGTGATACCTGGATCGGATAATTTGTAACCCCGAGCCTTGATAGCATTTACCTCCATCCCTAATCCCCTCCCTGGCTTGTATACTGGTAACTCCTCCACCACAACGGCTCTCAAATTATGCACCCTTCTTCTGTGATGATAGGTTAACTCTACTATTTCATACTCAGTACTACCAAGTGAGCCAGTAAATCCCTGGAGCTTTAGCTGTTCCTTACTGACCCTAACGTAATCAAGCTGCGATAAAGCAGAGCGCAAGATGAAGGTACGCTGCGAACATTGGTCCAACAAAGCTCTTACTCTACTGGTATGACCGTTTCTGTCGGTCAAGGGAATCTGAATGGTAGGCAACAACACTGCATTACGGCCCGAAGCCACAGCCATGGTCACTGTTGGTTCAGGGGCTGCTGGTTGTCCAGTTTGTTCAAGGCGTGGCGTCGGACACAAATAATTAAAATGTTTCTGTTGGCAGAATCGGCACGGCCTAATTTTAGGGTTAGTACACCCCTGGCTGCCATGTTCTGACGACAGGCACCCGACGCACAATTTCAACTGCCTTGCTCTATTGGCCTTGGCGGGACTGTTCTTTTATTTTGCACACTTTGCCCAAAAATGTCCTGTCTTTAAACACAACTTACATCCATACTTCTGCTTGGTATCGGGTTTCTGATACACTGCATATGCTGCTGTGGCGGTCGCCCCAAACTGTTCTAGTGGATTATGTCTACTTTCTAGATTGCACACTTCAGTCTTAAACACACGAACATATTCATCCACATCCAGCCAGTTGTCTTTTAATTCACGCTTAATCACTTCAGAGAGTGCACTAGGAAGTTTATTATGCAACAGTACTGCACACATTTCACTTACTGTTACATCCATAGACCGCAATGACTCTAACGCACACTCAAATGACGCGGAAAAATCTTTCAGAGCACTGACCTCCTGGCTAGGATGCGGGAGATTACACAGTTTCGCTATGTGAGCTGCTTTGATGCGATCCTTTTGACCATAACTGTTTTTCAGTATAGTGACCGCTGGTTCATAACTTGCAGCGACCAAACTAAACCCACTAACAATTTGTAGAGCCTCACCACTAAGTTGTCCCTTTAGATACATAAATTTCTGAATGTCAGTTAAGTCTGTTTGGGAGTGAACACTACAATCAAAGAGCTCCCAGAAACCCACCCACTGTGTTGGATCCCCATCAAAAACTGGCAACTTCAGGGAGGGTAGCTTAATACCCTTCTGCTTCCTACTTACTGCACTATCATGAGATCTACCAGTAGTGGTTGTCTGTAGAGCACTATCTAACTCAGCTAACTGACTGTTTACTTGATTAACATACTGCATATCTTTCACCATCTCATCCTCTAACTGATCATCTGAATATAAGCTATACAACTATACATTATACGACTCGATATCAGCTAGGGCCTTTTCTAAAGTGATTTTCACACCCTTTACATCATGCAGTGTAGCAGCATGTTCAATAAATTCAGACAGATTAGAGATAAGCTTAGTAATCCCTCCCTTCTTGGCGGCCCTGAACCGCCGCAATGACTTTAATTTCTCATCCATTCTTAAAAGTTTACGGTAACTAAAGCTTAAGGAACAACAATACTAATCGTCACTGTAGGCTAACCTATTCTAAGCCTAGGCTAACCTACTTACATTGATGACGACAGCAACCAAGCAAATTGAAGCATGCAGATCGCGTGCCCCCTGTGAGTTTACAAATGATCAATGAAAAGGAAATTTTACCCTATGTCATATTACTTTACTTTACAATATTTACTTTACTAGGCTATATTAAATTTTAACAAATTACAAAGAAAAACAAAGAAAAAGAAAGAGAAAGAAGGATCATGACTCCTCTGAAGGAGGAACAGCCGCAGCCGTCGTCCTAGTCTTTAGATCTAGCCTATTGTGTCGACTGCTCCTCCTCGGCCTTGTCCTTCTCCTCAAAGAAGGCATGCACTCTGTTCAGTAGCCTATCTAATACCTTCCGGCTCCCTGGCACATCTAATCCAGGCTGAGGTCTGCCTGACAGTGTCCACCCTTGCCCCTGGTCTATAGAACTGCTTAACAAAAAAAAAAGCAGGGTACTGCACTGGACGGTCCAGCGGAAAATCCCGGTCATATGCGCCCCTCCACATTTGTCCACTGGATCGCCCAGCTCTACACAAAGGCAGACAAGTCAGGCCTAATACCCCCCCAATCACTTTCAATATATAAGAGATGGCCCAGTATCCTGGTCACACGGCACCAATTATATCCTGAATATTATTCCTAGGGGGTAGAGGAGAAACGGATATAAAGTAAATAATTAGACCTGGGAAGATGAAATGGCCTAGGCTATAAATATGATACCGGGTTGGCGTTTGACTTACTTGTAAACATGTATGTGTAGGTTATCTGTGGTAGTCCCAGTAATATCTATGAAGTATTCTAGTATTAAAGGAACTTAGCTGTGATGATAAGAGCGTAGGTTAGGTGATGGACATGTCGGTAGGTGTAGTTCAGTGAAGTTCTGTTGTTATGTGGCAGCAACTGGTGGTTGTTGGGTACGGGACGAAGTCTCTGTGTGAAGTGTACTGAGATACCCTTTTATTGTAACAATATAAATATATTTAAGGGTTCTATATTGTCTCCCGTGATTAAATAATAAGGGAAAATAAACTAAGATATAATTGGTGCAACCACAGTAATATTTATCCACAAAGATAAATAAAGTAATGTGTATAAACAAAAATGAACCAGCTGTCGTGAACCCGGGAAATTCAAACTACGGTATATATACCAGCTAGGATTCACGACAGGGAGCTAAAATTTATATATTAGTTTAATTCAGAGTCTACCAGATAAAATTGCCGAAAGAAATTGACGGAAAAGTGGCCGTGTGACTTGATAACCTTTTCAGCATACGATGGTGGTATTTGTATTGTATTTTACCTAATACTAGACGATATTATTCAGCCTAGGAAGGGCCTCTAAGGATCAAATGGGGGTATAGACTATCAATTAAACTTGACACAAGTCCTTCTTATCCTCAGTAAAATCGCATAATGATAGCCAAATATAAACGGAGAAAGGTGTTGCAATACTGATTTTTTGTTATATATATCAATTTCTTCAGCACAATTATTCAGATTAGTAGGGTACTGTTGGCGTCAGAAGGCTAATTAAATATACCGGGTATCTAATCATGGCTAAAATCTAATCATTGGTCTAATAATTGGAAATGCAGGGATTAAGATTATCCTCAGACATAGGCTCTTCTCACCACGTTCTATATGTAACATTGTGTTTGGATTAATTGAAGATTCTGCCATACCTCAGCACCAATCCTTGTAACTCCTTGGGGGTCAGTACGTGTTCTAACACATTTTCTGGCTATCATTAGACGATTATATACAGCTTAGGAAGGATCTGTGTGAGTTTAAAAAGGTAAATATTGGTATAATCAGCCCTCTGACTCCCACATACCCTTAACAATATGAATAAAATCGTCTAACAATAACCAGGGAAAGGAAATTTAATGCGTCGTAGAAAACCGAGAGGGCTAACGTTTCATGTATTTAATGTATTCACTTCAAGTTTTTTCCGTGTTCCCTTCTGTGTTGCTCTACTTAACATTCAGCCACAATACCTCATCCACACCTTTCCCTTTTTCGGCCTGGAACATAAAAGGTAGCCTACAGCAGTAATTTTCTGCCCTGTCCAGTCCCAGCCGCCCTGCCCTACGCCCACTTTTTATACCCTTCCCACGCCCATATTTATATGTGTGGAGGTGACCCCGCCCTGTCCTGCCCTTCCACACTCACCAACAAGTATTCAGTTAGATATATTCAAGTTAGACCCTGCTAAACTAATTATATTAAGACGCATACAAGTTGGTGACCTTGTTGAGGTTGTTTGCCAAAGTATTTTTGATCAGTGAAGCTAAAATTCTGGTTATTAATTGGAAGGGTGGGCTCTCAAGTCTCCCTAGACTAAAGGACCTGTCACACTGGCGGCCCGACCTTTTCAGACTTTAATGTGACCGTGTGTTTCACAAAGTCTGGTTCTAAGTTCTGCAACCCCTTCAGCTCGATGAAGTATTTGTTATCATATTCTGGTTACCATTAGATTATTTTCTTTAGCCAAGTCCCCCACATTTCGTTTCAACCCAGAATTCTGTAAAATTGGCCAAGGACGGCGCAAAGACATGTTGACAAAGTCCTGTGTGTGACAGAAGCTTTAGAAGCCAACACAAACCAGGGGCGGCGCAAGGTCCTAGCAAGCCATTTGTGGTTAACCCCGTGGAGTAAACAACTCTTTCCCCGTGGTGTTCCGTCTCACTCAGAGATTAATAAAGACCTATAATGTAAATCTCTGTAGAGCAGCAGTATTCCAGGGTAAATCTGATTGTTTGTCTCTTTCCTATTCATTCTTAAGTCGTTTACTTTCCTGGAACAAAAACACGAAAACAAACAAAATACAGCTCACTCATGTTGAGTCAAGCTTTGACTCCTTCATCTCCTCCTCCAGCTCCCTTCCTCACCCCCTACTACTTCCTCCGCCCCCCTCCTTGCTTCAAGGCGATAGTATAATAAAATGTATTTGCCTGTATCTTCTGTTCATTAGCATGTCACTAATATATTTTCGTACTATATTATTACCCACAAATTTAGATAAAACCAACTCGCCTTGTATGGCGGATTGTATGGTACATATTTCCTGTAACATCAATTATATAATTATGTAAATACAAAGCAATACATATTTTGTATTTATAATTAGAAGGACCTCGATTACAAATCTGACTCGTCTACACTGTAAAAGGTATCCATAAAATTAACATTTAATGACCGTAGATTATATTGTTCTGAAACCATTTTCAAGTTTACGGTTTCAGAACTGTATTAAATCTCTAGATTCCGGTAGTAAGACAGTATAAATCTAGTAATACTGATAGCTATGTATGCTTGTTACCTTTAAATTTACGGTACTAAGTTGGAAATGCAGCTGCCTACCTGTAATCATACAACAACGCAATACATTTAACCCTTGGGGATTATGATGCGGTTTGGCAGTTTATTCTGGCTATCATTAGACAATTTTATATAGATTAGGAAGGGCATATGGAAGCCAGAGGGGTAATTGAGATAGTCTTGACCCATTAAATTCCAAATATCCTTCCTAAGTTCTATAATATCGTCTAGTAATAGCAAGAATAATCCGTCAACACGCGTCATAATCCCCAAGGAGGTAAACAGTGTGTGCTGATCTTCCACAGCCTATATATATTTCTTTCTTGTTATTTCCACACCGCCTTGCTCTTGGGTAATCGATAGGTTGACTATTAGAGCAAGAGGGATCATGGCTGCATCGGCGGCTTTAAGGGGGGGGGGGGGGGGATTTTGCTCCCTAGATCTTTGTCAAGTTTTAAAAATCATCCCCCAAACCACCTTTCGAGAATAAAGTGTACATTTTTCGGACGGGGCGGGTCATCGAGACTCGCAGGTTCACTGTCGCTCGCTAGGAATAATTCGACACATAAATGGCACGTAAGGTCTTAATATTGACAAAGAAATGTGGCGAAAAGTCTTAAAATCACTAAACTCGTGGGGTGAATGTCTTAAAACCTTTAAACTAAAGGGTCTAAACATGAGAGCGAAGGGGGTCAGAAAAACCCCTCCTAATATTGTCCATTTTAGGGTCCCCATAAACCACATAATTATCACCTTCATTATTTACAACTATTACCCCTTTCAATAAACAATGGTGCATTCTTTAAATTTATACTGGATATTATTTGACAAATTTGTTCGGTTTAGGAGAGATTTGTGAGTCAAAATATTAATGAGATATCCTTTACTCCTCTGCTTTCTAGAGAGACTCCTCAAGCCGAGTTAAACTGTCTAATGGTAGCCAACATAGAATGAAGAAAGGCATTTTAATATATATCAATACCCAAGGAAAAATACAAGAAATAAAGCGTAATATCACATAAGGTTTCTGGAAGAGGTAGGTAATAATATCACATAAGGTTTCTGGAAGAGGTAGGTAATAATATCACATAAGGTTTCTGGAAGAGGTAGGTAATAATATCACATAAGGTTTCTGGAAGAGGTAGGTAATAATATCACATAAGGTTTCTGGAAGAGGTAGGTAATAATATCACATAAGGTTTCTGGAAGAGGTAGGTAATAATATCACATAAGGTTTCTGGAAGAGGTAGGTAATAATATCACATAAGGTTTCTGGAAGAGGTAGGTAATAATATCACATAAGGTTTCTGGAAGAGGTAGGTAATAATATCACATAAGGTTTCTGGAAGAGGTAGGTAATAATATCACATAAGGTTTCTGGAAGAGGTAGGTAATAATATCACATAAGGTTTCTGGAAGAGGTAGGTAATAATATTATACAGTCTATGGTCGTCTACAGTTAAAGGGAGACATGGCGCTTTTCTAGACCCCCTTCTCTCATGTTTAGCCCCATTTGTTTTGAGATTAAATAACGTTAGCGATTCTAAGACCTTTCACCCCATTTGTTTGCCAATATTAGGACCTTTCGTGCCATTTAGGAGTTGATTTTTTTCATGGCGTGCGATAGCGAGTCTGTAATTTTAGGAGGAATCGGCCTTCGGCCGGGACTTTTTTCTACCGAAAAATATACAAACTTATCTTCAAGGGGGGTCTAAGGGGTGTTTTTTAAACTTGATAGAGGTCTAACGAAGAAACTAAAATAACAATACATGAATAAATACACCGACCCAAAACATAGACCCCATCCCTTCAATATTGTCCATGAATTACTGGCCAGGACTGTACACCCAAAGTATATATACTTTGTGTACACCTACTGTACCTGTCTGGAGCTGAGAAACTTGGTTATCTTTATGTTATATACCCGATGACCCTGGGCTTTATGGCGCGGGTTGTGTACTGCCTAGCACTCTTACACTCACTCTAACCCACACACTCTTGGAAGACGAACCAGAAGAGACCAGGCTCGTTGGGGATTCCATCCTACGAGGACAAGTCGAAGAGTTCTGCGACAGAGTCCCAAATCAACGAAAAAGATTTTGCATCCCAGGAGCTGGACTGGACGACATTGTGGAAGCCTTCGAAGATACCACAAAGGATGCAAATGAAAATACCCTTTTTGTCATCCATGCTGGTTCAAATGACGTCATGCGCACCAGATCCGAAGAGTTGATGGAGAAATATCGCAAGATGATCCAGCACTACAAAAACAAGTCAAGGAATATCATCATCTCAGGCATTCTCCCCAAGATCGACGCACCTGATAAATTCTACGACAAGGCCTTCAGCACAAATAGCCGACTAAAATATTTGTGTCTGAGGGAAGAAGTTGAATTCAACCTCTGGGACAACTTCTACAACCAGCCTACTCTGTTCCGCAAGGATGGCACTCATCTAAACCCTGTGGGTTCAGCACGCATGGGTCGTCTCCTACACGAAGCAGTCCGCAGCCATGGATCAAAAAACGCCATCAGAGAAGAAGCAGCAGTGACATAAATCATCCAACGCCAAGAAAAAAACAGAGGCAACCGAGGACCACCAGCAATAAGGACCGAAGACAGCGAGGACCGAGGACAGCCATGAACATAAATGTAGATCCGACAAGAACCAAAAATATTATTAAAGAGCGTTCCGTGAGTTCTAAAATAACAAATTTAAAGGTTTTCTATGCAAACGCTCGTAGCATACGCAATAAATTTTCAGATTTAGAGGAGCTAGTGTTTACAGAAAATTATGATGTGATTGGCATAACAGAATCTTGGCTCAATACAGAAGATAGAGACTTTTTAGCAGAGTATTCACTTCCCGGTTATGTAATGTTTGAGAAAAGCCGAATAAATCGAAATGGAGGTGGCGTTTTACTTTATATCAAAGAAAGTCTTAACCCTACCCTCTTGTCAAAACCTCAAATTGTGAACGTCGACGCATCTTTTGTGCTAATAAAGAATAATAAAGGTACAAAAATAATACTTGCATTAATATACAGACCTCCAGCTCAATCAGTGCAAACTGACCGAGAAATTTATGAACAAATTGCAGATGTAAGTAACTCACAAGATACCGTAATTTTTGGCGACTTTAATTTACCTGTGACCAAGTGGGGCGATACTCTTACTTCACACTCCGGACATGACTTGTATACGAACTTGCAAGAGAGTTCGCTTTATCAATTTGTTCGAACGCCGACCCGTGGTAATAACGTTCTTGACATTGTACTTGCAACAAAAGAAGAATTAATAGAGAATTTGAATGTTGGTGATGAATTCAGTAACAGCGACCATCGTACGATAACTTTCACTTTAAACTTTACTAGTAACGAACCAAATAGTAGCATCGAAAAAGTCCCTAATTTCAAGAAAGCAAACTTCCATAAACTTAGAGCTATGTTTAAAGAAACTGACTGGAGCTTTTTAATTAACAATAATGACATAAATACATCTTGGAAGTTATTCGAAACCACTTACCTAAAAGCAGTGCAAGACTGCATACCATCGAAAATACGGCGTCCAGGCCATAATAATAAGCCCAAATGGTGGAATAAAGATATTTCAAACTGCCTGCTTGCTAAAAAATTTGCTAATGATAGATTAAAATCCTCACAAAATGACGAAGAACGGGTGAAATTTGTAGAGCTACGACGCAAAGCCAAAAAGTTAATTAAGCAAAGTAAAAAGACCCTAGAGTTACATATTGCGAATCAAAGTAAAACAAACCCGAAAGAATTCTATAGTTATATCAGAAAGAAAAAAGTAGTTACTTCAACTGTTGGACCGTTAGTCGATGAAAATGGAGAATACACCAAAGACGAAGTACAAATGAGTAATGCCCTCAATACCTTCTTTGCATCAGTTTTTACAACAGAAGACCTCAGTGATATCCCTACACCATCGCCGATTCAGATTGATAATTCAGATGTTCTAAGCAATATCACCGTTACAGAGAGAGAAGTATTGAATTGTTTAGATAAACTCAAGGTAAATAAAACGCCTGGACCTGATACAATCTCGCCTAGAGTTCTGAAGGAAGCTAAGGATGAGCTCTCCAAACCACTGACATTACTATTCAATAAATCCTTGCAGTCTGGAACTATGCCTGATCAGTGGAAGCTAGCCAACGTAACACCGATATTCAAAAAAGGCAGCAAATCCCTACCCGGTAACTATCGTCCAATTAGCTTAACCTCAGTTGTATGTAAAATGCTAGAAACGGTCATACGAGACAGACTCGTAAATCACTTAGAGGAAAATAACATACTTAAAGATACTCAACACGGCTTTCGTAAAAAACGTTCCTGTTTAACAAACCTCTTAGACTTCTTCCACGATATCCTCAACCTCTACGATGAGAGTAAAGCTGTAGATATTATATACCTTGATTTTCAAAAGGCCTTTGACAAAGTTCCCCACAAACGTTTACTGCTAAAACTAAAAGCGCATGGAATACAAGACGGTGTGTTGAAATGGATAGAAAATTGGCTCAGCGACAGAAAGCAAAGAGTAGTCATAAACGGTAAGGCATCTAAATGGACCAATGTAAGTAGCGGGGTACCCCAGGGATCGGTACTAGGACCAATTCTCTTTCTAATTTACATCAACGACATAGATGAGGGCCTCACCTGTACAATCTCAAAATTTGCTGACGATACAAAAATTGCAAATAGCGTACTCTCAAAAGAACAAGTTGACGATATGCAACACAATCTAGATAAATTGACATGTTGGGCCCAAATTTGGCAAATGAGTTTCAATGCGGATAACAATGCGGACTACATATCGGATACCTAAATGAGAAAGCAAACTATTCGATGAATGGCACTCAGTTTAAGAATGTAAACAGAGAAACCGATCTGGGAGTAACAATATCGAGTAATCTAAAAACGAGTCAACAATGTTCAGAAGTTGTTAAGAAGGCAAACAAAATAATTGGCTTTATAGGCAGGTCATTTGAGCATAAATCCAAAGAAGTTATCCTAACCCTTTACAATTCCTTAGTCCGCCCTCTTCTGGAATACTGCGTTCAATCCTGGTGCCCTTATTACCAAAAAGATATAAACAAGCTAGAACGAGTTCAACGTAGAGTTACCAAAATGATACCTAGCCTAAAGAACAAACCATATGAAGAGCGTCTTAGAGAATTAAATCTATTTCCTTTAACCCAGCGCAGATTAAGAGGTGACTTAATTCAAGTGTTCAAAATCATCAAAGGCATCGACAATATGAACTGTAGTAAGTACTTCACTATCAACCAATCTAATTACACGCGGGGAAACGGTTGCAAAATTATTGGTAAATCTTTTAACTCACACGAATCTAAGAATTTCTTCTTCAATCGAGTTGTCAACTTGTGGAATGGGCTTCCCCGAAACGTTATAGACTGCATCACCGTTGATTCATTTAAACTCCGCCTAGACAAATATCTCGCATCAAACCCGCGACTGACTGCGTTTGTAAATGAATAACTTTATTTTATCCCCCCCTCAGTTACTAACCCATCTGTCCCCTACTAACTTCCTAATCCTGCCACGGACATTAGTTCCAGGGCAGTAATTCCCTTTCCAATGTTCCCTTACCCACTCTAAACCACTGTTTGGACACTTGATCCTCAGTGTTTTGGAGGACAAGCAACCTAGAAGGGTCACTAGATCTGTTGTTGCTTGATTTCCTTTGTACTCCTTTGTACTCTCTCTCTCTCTCTCCTACCTCCTTTTATCGGACACACACACACACACTCTCTCTCTATCTCTTGTCTTCCTCATACTTCATTTATTGGACACCCACACGCACACACACACACACACACACACACACACACACACACACACACACACCCACACCCACACACACTTTCTAATACATTCGTTATTTATTGGCTGGTCCATATATCTTTTGTCATACTTTCTAATACCCTCTTATCTGATACCACTCACACACACTCCCTCTACCTCTACCTTTCTCTCTCTCTCTCTCTCTCTCTCTCTCTCTCTCTCTCTCTCTCTCTCTCTCTCTCTCTCTCTCTCATTCTCGGTAAATCATCAAAATGGATCAATGTAACCAGCAGTGATCGGTTGTAGGGTCAGTTCTCTTCTTAGTTTACATTTCTCACCTTTTCTCTCTTTCTCTGGCTTGTATTCATTCGGCCCCATTCAGCCAACTGTTTTAAGACGTTTATCCCCATCCAGGTCTCGATTTCTTCCTGGCGAGCGATAGCGGGCAGCATTGTATGGAGAAATCCGGCTTTGCCGGAGAAATTTTTCTATCGAAAATGTACAAATTTAGCTTGCTGTCAAAACAAAAAATATATATATATGCTGGCTCGCTACCGCTTGCCAGGAAAATATTGACACCTGGATGGGGGTAAACGTCTTAAAACAGTAAGCTAAATGGGGCAGATTATATATAAGCCAAATAGAGAGGGAGAGAAAGAGAAAAAAAGCGAGGTGGACAAAGATGAGGGTCTCACCTGTACAATCTTAAAGTTTGCAGATGATTCAAATATTGCAAATGGTGTACTCTCAAATGAATATTTAGAAGATATGCACAATAACCTAGAAAAACTGTCATGTTGGGTTCAAATTTTGCAAATGAGTTTTAATAAGAACATAAGAACATAAGAAAATGGGAGTCTGCAGAAAGCCGATTGGCCTAAGCAAGGCAGATCCCTGTCCCACACAACCCCAAATCAATTACAAAGCCCAATTATAGGCTCAACACTCTAATACCCTGAGGATCATCTTACCAAAACGGTTAGAGATTAACGCAGGATTATGGGGGTCTGCAGAGCGCTGATTGGCCCAACCCGGCTGATCCCCCTTCACACCCAACCCTTCTCGTCCATATGCTTATCCAATTTTATCTTAAAGCTCCCTACAGTTTTAGATCCCACTATAGCACTTGGTAGTCCATTCCACCCATCTACAACTCTGTTACCAAACCAATATTTGCCTATATCTTTTCTGAACAAAAATTTATCTAATTTGAAACCATTGGTACGAGTTCTTTCGCTATCACTGAGCTTTAGTACATTTGTCATGTCCCCTTTGTTAATCCCACTAACCCACTTGAACACCTCTATCATATCCCCTCTAACTCTGCGTCTCTCTAACGAATGTAAACCTAATTTCTTCAACCTTTCTTCATACGGAAGATTTCTAATATTATGGATCATTTTTGTCATTCTACGCTGTACTCTCTTCAATGAATCTATGTCCATTCTGTAATAAGGACACCAACATTGGACAGCATAATCCATATGGGGTCTTACTAATGACAAGTAAAGTTTTAAGATAACATCAGCAGTTCTGTTACTCACACTCCTAGAGATGAACCCGATAATCCTGTTTGCCTTATTACGAACGCCTATACACTGTTTTCTAGGCTTCAAATCATTGCTAACAAACACACCTAGATCTTTGCGGATAAATGTAAGGTAATCCATATCGGGACCCGAAATGAGAAACAAAACTATTCAATGAATGGCACTCGGCTTAAGACTGAGTGTAGACAGATAAACAGATTTGGGAGTAACACAATCGACAAACCTAAAACTCAGTCAACAATGTACAGAAGTTATTAAGAGAGCAAATACAATAATTGACTTTATAGGCAGGTCATTTGAACATATATCCAAAGATGTAATCCTCACTCTGTACAATTCCTTAATCCGTCTTTTTCTGGAATATTGCGTTCAATTCTGGTGCCCCTACTACCAAAATGCTATTGACAACCTTGAACGAGTTCAACGTAGAGTTACCAAAATTATACCTAATCTAAAAAAAAAACTATATGAGGAGCGCGTTAGAGAATTAAATCTGTTTATTTTAACCCAGCTCAGATTAGGAGGTGACTTAATTCAAGTCTTCAAAATAATCAAAGGCATTGATTACATGAACTGTAATAAGTACTTTACATCAAATTACAAGCAGGAAAATGGCTGCAAACTCATTGATAAATCGTTTAACTCATATGAGTCAGAACTTCTTCAATCGAGTTGTGAACTTGTGGAATGGGCTTCCTCGAGATGTTATAGACTGCAGCACCGTTGATTAATTTATACATCGCCTAGATAAGCATGTGGCCATAGCCCCGCGACTGACTGCATTTTTTTTTTTTTTGTAAATGAAAGACTTTTCTTATCTTAGATACATCGAGGATCACTATATATATATATATATATAATAGTACACGTCCATTTGTTCCAGTCTCTTACTAGTCAAATATCATACACAAATAGAAAATATTGCATTTTTATACTTGGAGTCAGTTTATGGATGGACAATAATTAATCTCATGATCTAGAAAATTCACGTCCAGGTCCCGGCATTTGTATAAAGAAACATTTCTACTATGTAATAATATACTATTATTATGTTCCTTCCAACAACCAACTCTACTCCTAAAATCGATTAATGAAATTTACAAACACATGTGGCAGTCCGTGGATTCGAACCCAGGACGCTCACACCGAAAATCAACACCTTATGCATCGCACCACGAAGACAGTTAATATAAAATACAAATGTTATGTGGTATCATATTATATTTTGTAAGCCATGACAAAAACAAATATTATTGGGAGAGCCGAGCCTGATCTGGTACCGAAACATGTTGTCAGATTAGTTTGATCGATGTGGCTGATTCGTGCCTCTCTAAGTGTATTAAACCCAAGATATACAGTACAAACCGTGGGTGGTCTTTTTTGGATACAACCTGTTTGTATTAAATTTTTGGTGGTGATTATCAGACGTTTTGTCCCATTCAGGTGGGGTTTTTTTCCTGACGAAACTTAATTTACATTGGTTAGCTGTTAGTAAAGTTTAATAGACAAATATGTTGTTCATTATGTAAACTTGGTAATAAAATGATGAACCGACACAGCAGTTTCATATTATTTCAATAATCCCAAGAATTTCAGTAGAAAAAAAGAGTAAACTGTCCGCCAAGTGAAATATAATAGACTGCATCGTATATTATCCCACTTTTGTTATCCTCTCTCTCTCTCTCTCTTTAATAATGGACCCTCTCCCTTCCCAGACACCCTGATTAACTCTATCTCCCCCCTTCCTACCCCTCCTCTCTCTCTCTCTCACTCACTTTCAATCCCACTCTCTCTCTCTCTCTCTCTCTCTTTCGATGCCAAATACCAGTATTATTCATTTATTTGTATTATATAAAGACAAAATGCAAAGCTGCCTGTGGCAAGTGTTTCCCGAAAATTCAGTCAGTGATAGAGAGCTCAATTCAGTTATAATTTTTGACTCCACATACTGCCAATCTTTCTCTCAATTAATTAGTCAACTAATCTATGCATCTCTCTCTCTCTCTCTCTCTCACACACACACCTACACTACATCATTACCCCTCCTCCATCACCCCATAACCCGCCCCCTGGCACCGAACGTAACACATGGGTTCCAACCCTTCACAAAATATACAAGGAATAACTTTCTTCCGTGACCAAACTGACCATGTTGCACGGAAATAAGAAAATCAAGTCAAGGTAAAGACAGTCAAACAAAAATAAAGTAAATTTAAAAGTACACACTAAACAATATATATATATATATATATATATATATGAGTGTGAGGAGAAGCTGAACGGTCAGGCTATGGAGATCGTCAACTCTTTTAAGTATCTGGGCAGTGTATTGAATAAAGATGGGACTATGGATGAAGAAGTGCGGGTGAGGGTACAACAGGGGAAGAGGGTTGTAGGAACGCTGAAAGCAGTAACAAGAAATAGGGTGGTCAGTATGGAAGTGAAGAAGTCCTTGCATGACAGTGTGGTAATCCCGACACTGACTTACGGAAGCGAAGCATGGACGTTGGTTGAGAGACTCAGACCAAGAGTGAGAGCAGTGGAAATGAATTACCTAAGAAGTGTGTGCGGAGTTACATGAAGGGATAGACAGACTAATGAGGAAGTAAGAAGGAGGTGTGGTGTGGAGGTAGATGTGCTGGAAAGTGTGAAAAGGAACAACTTGAGATGGTTCGGCCATACGGAACGTATGGAAAGCGAGAGAATGACTAAGAGGGTGTACGAGAGCGAGGTGGAGGGACAGAGAGGGAGAGGTTGACCGAATGAGAGGTGGAAGGATGGAGTGACGAAGTATATGAACGAAGGCGGTGCTGGTTGGGGGGAGGGGCGTCGACTGACCGGGGACAGAGGTGCATGGGGGCGGTTCGTTCGTGGCCACCCCTTCGGGGATCGCGGCGTCAAGCAATAGATAGATAGATAGATGCATTTAAATAAACTCATATGTCATAAGGAACATTATAGATTATGCAATGCTTAAATCAAATCAATCAAACCAACTAATCAACTTTAGGGATATAAGTTACTGCAAAGTGAACATTTGACTGACATTCTTAGCTTTATCTATGACATAAACTCGAATATATCATCCACTTACCCTATTGTCTAATCTCCCTCTTCTATCGTTCCAGGTAAGATGTGTACTCTGATTGGTTAATGGCGAATACTGGTAAGTGATTGGTCCCTGCGGTAATATACTGTATTATACTTGTTGTTGTTCTTGTGTTTCTTGTTATTGTTTTTTTTGGTTGTGGTGTTGGTGATTACTGGTACAACAACTATTCTCTTCTTCATCATCATCATCATCATCATCTTATTATTATTATTGTTTTTTATTGTTTTTATTATTATTATTATTATTATTATTATTAGTAGTAGTAGTAGTAGTAGTACTAGTAGTAGTACTAGTAGTATTGTTATAATTATTATTTTTATTATTATTATTATTTAATTCAGAATATTTTGCTATTGGTGTTGTCGTTGTTGTTGTAGCTGTTAATATGAATAATATTAATGTTATATTTGCTATTCATTTTGTTAGTATGGATGTTTTTGTTGTTTTCGTTATTGTACACTAGTTTTGTACCACATTTCTGCGCACACTGAACCATAGAGACGCTCTTTAGTTTCCTGCAAACAAATACTTTGGCAATATTTCGAAACTATTTTACACTGACGACTTGAACAATCAGGCTGAAGGGAGATTGTTATAGGTAACAATAATTGAGCATTCTAATAAGAGGACGCATTTCTTACTTTATTTATCGTTCATTTATTATTATTATTTTTTAATTATCGGTGTCAGACGATTTTATTAAGCTTAAACAGGAGTTGTGGAAGTTAAAGAGTTAATAGATGTGTTATGTACGCTTTTGATTCCTATAGGCATTTCCTACAACGTAAAATATATAGGCATGAAAGGGGTAATTGAAGTACCATAATAATATGCTCATACTAAAGTATATTGGTACTAATAAAACCATCTAATATAAGGATAGCAAGGTATTTGGCAATCAATATACCCAATGATAATATATACCTTTTTCATAACCTTTTCATACAGTGTACGCCGATTAATATTATTTAATGTTAGAAAGAATACAATTACAATTATGCCATCCTACTGAAAGGATTATTTGCGATCTTATTAAGGCAAGCAATATATTGTGTTATTTTTTCTATGTAGAAGAACGTTTCATTTTGTTTTGGTAATATTATTTCCCGTGGACTTTCTTATCTAACTTGGATAATAGTGATACAATGTATAACGTCAAGGAGTGAGGCTTATGGGCATGTGAAGGTGGTTTGTTGTAGTTGTTGCTGTTGTGTAAATTGCTGTTTACTAATGTTAGTGTTGTTGCGTATGGTGTTGTTGTGCATGTCGTATCCTTTTCTAGTACTTAGTTGCTAGTGTTTGTGTGTGAGGTGTTTGTGTGTATGGTATCTAGCTACGTTATCAAGAGTCGGAGCGGCTGGTGGTGGATGGGATATAGTTCCAGATGAAGCCACTACCTTTAAGCTCTTCGGTGGTCGAGTGGTTTAGGTGCTGGGGTGCTGCACTACTGGCCTGGGTTCGAACCCTGGCTGGGGCATGACACAAAATATTAATTAAGAACATAAGAACATAAGAAAATGGAAGTCTGCAGAAAGCCGATTGGCCCAAGCAAGGCAGATCCCTGTCCCACACAACCCCAATTCAATTACAAAGCCCAATTATAGGCTCAACACTCTAACACCCTGAGGATCATCTTGCCAAAACGGTTAGAGATTAACGCAGGATTATGGGGGTCTGCAGAGCGCTGATTGGCCCAACCCGGCTGATCCCCCTTCACACCCAACCCTTCTCGTCCATATGCTTATCCAATTTCATCTTAAAGCTCCCTACCGTTTTAGATCCCACTATAGCACTTGGTAGTCCATTCCACCCATCTACAACTCTGTTACCAAACCAATATTTGCCTATATCTTTTCTGAAACGAAACTTATATAATTTGAAACCATTGGTACGAGTTCTCTCGCTATCACTGAGCTTTAGTACATTTGTCATGTCCCCTTTGTTAATCCCACTAACCCACTTGAACACCTCTATCATATCCCCTCTAACTCTGCGTCTCTCTAACGAATGTAAACCTAATTTCTTCAACCTTTCTTCATACGGAAGATTTCTAATATTATGGATCATTTTTGTCATTCTACTGTGAAGTTAACCACTCCGTTAGAACCGCATGGCTTGTCCTACAGTGACTCGCTAGGATCGCCAGGGCAGTGGATGTGGCTACAGTTGATGTATTATTGTGTGCTTTATTTCATATGAAAGCTCGTGTCATGGGCAGTCCAGAAAGGCTCTTTGTTTTCGCCCATGTCAAGGCTTTATATATTTAATTGCAAAGTATATGTTTTATCATTAAGTAGTAATGATAGGATTTGAGAGAGAGAGAGAGAGAGAGTAGAACAGAGTGAGAGGAGGCGCGCAGTGTTTTGCTATACTCGATGACGTCATAGCTGGCTGGCCTCGTGGGGATTCGTTGAAGGAGTTTTTTACCATGCTTGGTGACGTCATGTTTGGCTAGCTTCTTTAGCATTGGCTAGAGGACTTGTTACCGCTTTTCTACGCGGCTCGAGCTAGTGCTAGTATATATACAGTTCTCTCGCCACTCTCTCTCTCAGATCTGGTTTCTAGAACGCATCCCTCTTATCCCTTTGATACCTGTCCCCTTCCTGCACCTGAGAATCTTTTCCTCTGCCTATCTCTCTCGTTTTCCATATCTTTCACCACCTTTTATTAATATTATACCCCCTCTGGTTAACTCTGCATAATCAGCTTCATGCTGGCCAGTTGTATTGTGCGTTAAGGTCTGATATAACCCATGTATGTTAGTTGTTAAGAAAAGTTGATCACGAAGCATTGGTTGGCATTCATATTGTTCAGTACTGCTTCCTATAATTATTAGTGTTCTGCTGGATTAGATAATGCTAGACTAGGAGTCTGATACTATAAGGTATTGTTTCCGATGGGTGCTGGCTTTAGTTAAAAGCTGCACGACATACCTGAGAACTGGAGTTGATTGGGTAAATTCTAGTCTGTGTGCCATTGAGAGTAGAGCATGCACGAATGAGGGCTTTTTGCCTATATCATTCTGCACTGTTCTAGGCTCGGTTGCTTGTCTTTGAGGTACGCCAGGAGAACGCTTAATACTTCGGTATTAA
This sequence comes from Paralithodes platypus, assembly GCA_032716605.1. Classification (NCBI taxonomy): domain Eukaryota; kingdom Metazoa; phylum Arthropoda; class Malacostraca; order Decapoda; family Lithodidae; genus Paralithodes; species Paralithodes platypus. The sequence goes on along the minus strand of CM064513.1, from coordinate 66,580,576 downwards.
GGTTTCTCAAGAGAGCTACCCTTCCCTATAACGTAATATTTGACGCACAGACTTGAGATTTGCACTAGGCTATGCGGCATGCCATGCGCACCAGTATCTCGTATCATTGACTCTAGCTAGACTTTATCAGTCACAGTAGACATTAAGTATATTAACCCTCTCACGACCATAGGACGCAGAGGTTGCCAGATTAGCAATAAGAAAAAGATTTCTCTCACTGTTATAATTACCTCTCCAAAATTAGTTTTCTGCCCACAGCTAACTCAAAGACAACTGCAGAGGTTGAAGTAAACAAACTAAAGGTTTATAGATACCCCTGACGGTAACAAAGGATTTAAAGTATCCCTAATAGGCTCAAAAATTGCGTCCGGATGTGAGAGGGTTAAACCAATTACTCTTATTATGCATACCCGTTTATGATTACACAAGCATTTCGCAGCTTAGTTTGATGTATTGAGACACAAACAACTTAGGCTCTTTTTGTTGATAGGAATACTGCATTGTCGTGGCGATTATTATTATTGTTGTGGCGTTTAGGATATTCTTGGCTCCGACTGCATTATATCTCCTGCCTTTTTGTGTGCATAGCCTGCACGAGCATTGTTCCGCTGCCTGCCTTTTTTGGGTTCCATTTCCGATTCGAGCATCTTGATAGCATCTAACATTTAAAGAAGATTCCTTGTTGGTGTTGAAGGACTTTAGTGCACTTTCTTTCATGCAGGAGTGCCTGACATTTATTGATTAAAGTAACGTAAGCTGTAACTTCTCTTACCACCTTACTTTGCATACCATAACCAAGCACCTTCGGTTATAGGTAGTAATAGGCTGTTTTCACATAACATTAAGCCTAGAGTAGACGCACATTTATTGAGAGTTTGATAACCTATTATTGCATATAGAACTCTGGAGAGTATTTGTGTTCTTTGTTCACTGGGAATATACATCAGAGGCTGGATCTAGCGCTTTCCGTTGTAGCATTTATGCCATTACTAGTCCAATGAATAAGAACCCTGATATATATTATATCAGGAGGTCAGAAGTGTCGGAAGCCATGAAAAGAGTGAAATTGGGGAAAGCACCAGGAACAGATGGAGTGTGTGGGGAAATGTTGAGGTATGGTGGTGAGATAGTGATAGAATGGGTATGGAAAATGTGCAAACTAGCATGGGAGAAGGGGAGTGCACCCGATGACTGGAAGACTGGCATAATAGTCCCCCTATATAAGGGCAAAGGGGAAAGAGGAGTGTGTGGTAACCACCGAGGAATATGTCTTCTAAGCGTAGTAGGGAAGGTATACAGTAGGGTAGTGATTGAGAGAGTGAGAGTGAGAACGGAGAAATGGATAGGCGACGAGCAGGGAGGTTTTAGGAAGGGAAGAGGATGTGTAGATCAGATTTTTACCCTGAATTGTGTTGTGGAGAAGTATCTGGAGAAGAAACAAAAGGTGTATGTTGCCTTTATGGACTTGGAGAAGGCCTATGACAGAGTGGATAGAGAAGGTTTGTGGAAAGTACTTAGAATATACGGAGTAGAGGGCAAGTTGCTGAAAGCAGTGAAGAGCATGTATGAGGGTGCAAAGGCGGCAGTACGTGTGGAGAGTGAGCAGAGCGAGTTCTTTGACCTGAATGTTGGTTTGAAACAGGGGTGTGTGATGTCCCCGTGGTTGTTTACTGTATATATGGATGGAGTTATGAAAGAAATACTATCAAGAGCAGTGGATGTTGGTGTATCGCTGAAAAGGGAGGGAATTGAGTGGAAGCTACCTATACTGCTGTTTGCGGATGATACAGTTCTGATGAGTGATAATGAATGGGAGTTGCAGGGTCTGGTAAATGAGTTTGGAACAGTGTGCGAAAAACGGAATTTGAAGGTAAATACGGGGAAGAGCAAGGTTATGGTCTTCGAAAGGGGTGAAGTCACAGAGTGTGAGGTGAAGCTGAACGGTCAGGCTATGGAGATCGTCAAGTCTTTTAAGTATCTGGGCAGTGTGTTGAGTAAAGATGGGACTATGGATGAAGAGGTGCGGCAGAGGGTACAACAGGGGAAGAGGGTTGTAGGAACGCTAAAAGCAGTAACAAGAAATAGGGTGGTCAGTATGGAAGTGAAGAAGTCCTTGCATGACAGTGTGGTAATCCCGACACTGACTTACGGAAGCGAAGCATGGACGTTGGTTGAGAGACTCAGACCAAGAGTGAGAGCAGTGGAAATGAATTACTTAAGGAGTGCGTGCGGAGTTACATGGAGGGATAGACAGACTAATGAGGAAGTAAGAAGGAGGTGTGGTGTGGAGGTAGATGTGCTGGAAAGTGTGAAAAGGAACAACTTGAGATGGTTCGGCCATATGGAACGTATGGAAAGCGAGAGAATGACTAAGAGGGTGTACGAGAGCGAGGTGGAGGGACAGAGGGGGAGAGGTAGACCGAATATGAGGTGGAAGGATGGAGTGAGGAACTACATGAACGAAGGCGGTGCTGGTTGGGGGGAGGGGCGTCGACTGACTGGGGACAGAGGTGCATGGGGGCGGTTCGTTCGTGGCCACCCCTTCGGGGATTACGGCGTCAGGCAATAGATAGATAGATAGATATATTTAAACCTCAGTCGTAACAAATGGCGACCTTGCCAGGATTTGGTGAACCTACATTTATTAGCAGGGAACATTCGTTGTTTTGGGGAATATTTTGAGGGGATCAGCAAGAATATTTTTTTTTTGCAACATAGTATAGCCCTTGAGTATTTCTGAGAATTTTTGTGTGTATATTGAGGTATAAGAGTTTGGGGTGCTTCTTTTCTGAATATTGAGGTGGGAAATTTTTGTGAGCATCATGTCTTATACCGGATCAGAGGAGAATGGAGACACAGTACGTAATGTCGAAACTGAGGAACAGCAGTATGATGATATGGTTAATCAGGTGAACTGTGAGGAGGATGCTAGGATATTTTTGCAATGGCCTGTTACTGCCGAGCGGTTGGAGGGTATGGATCGGTACGGTCTTCAATGCCTGGCCACAGCTATCGGTCATGCGGGTACTAGCAGCATGACCAGGGATAACTTGATAACGTGTGTCCTGGGCAGGGTGACTGGTGAGCGAGATGGGTTGAGTGCTCAGAGCCTTTCGGCCATGCTTCCCCTACACTCGACTCCCAGCCATCCCAGTGGTTTGCCGACCCCGGGTACGTTTCCACAGTTGGGTGGTGACTGGCAGGGTGGGTTGCCCCTGGGGGGACCACCGGTAATTTCAAACATTGTAGCACCTTCACCTCCTCAAGGGTTATCTCCAGAATTATTGTTTAAGCTCGAAAGCAGCAACAAAGGGCATGTGAGCTTCAGCAGCAATTAGAATTAGCCAAGATAGAAGAGAGAAAAACTATCAGTCAGCAGTCTCAGCACATAGAGCTAGCAAAAATCCAAGCTGATTTAGAGTCGACTAGGTACTGTGCCGACATGGACGTAGAGAAGTCACGAGTAGAGACAATGGGACAGCGACTTGGGGCTGGTAACCGTGCTCATGATCAATCTCTCTCGCACTTATTGAAACTGGTTCCGGATTTTGATGAGAGTGGTGTAACAGAATTTTTCGCACGCTTTGAGAAGAAGTGCCAGGAACACCAGTGGCCAGAGAATAAATGGGCAGCACTTGTATCCTCTAGATTAATAGGCAAGGGTCTTAAAGCCTACGATGCGTTACCTTTGGAGTCATGTATTGTGTATGAGGATCTCAAGGAGGCTGTCCTGAGGGCTTACGAACTGCAACCAGAAATGTACCGTTTGAAGTTCCGGGGTGTAACCAAGGGAAGAGATAGCACCTTTTTGGAACACGCCCGGGACTTGTCCGATGCTATGGGGAACTGGCTCCAATCTGAGAAGGTAACAACATTTGATGGAATTAAGCAGTTAATGATGTTGGAGCAGTTCTTTAAGAGCACGGGCGGTGATCTAACTTTGAACTTAAAGGAGAAAAACCCAAGAACTCTAGTCGAAGCAGCAGAAATGGCTGATCGACGGCTGTCGTTGATTCGGGGTTGCGGGTCCTCACAGAAGTACGATGCAAGTACTAGGGACCGTTATCCTCCCCCTCCCCGTAGCAATGACACATTTAAACAAAAGAGCAATGAAACTAAAACTGAATCCAAACCTAACACCACGCCGTATGAGAAGAGTCAGGGGCCTTTTACATCACAGTATAAGCCGAAACCGAAATTTATGTGTTTTAAGTGCCACCAGGAGGGTCATAAGGCAAATGAGTGCCCTAGTCGACCTCCTCCGGCAGCCGTGTCTTTTGCTCACGGCATTGGAGTGTTCAAGAGGTCATCGGAGTTTGTTAGAGGCAATTCTTCCAAGGTAAATACACTACCAGTGCAGAAGGATCCGGAAGCCTTATTCCCTGTCCGTGATGCCTTTAGTGACCACAGGGGACTCGGTTGTGTGGAGTGGGGGGGGGGGGGTAGAAGACATGAGGTGAGAATTTTGCGTGACACTGGGGCATCGCAAACATTGTTGAGAAATTTCACTGGTAAACCTGTAAATACGGCGCGGGTGGTTGTGGTTCAGGGAGTTAATGCAACAAGGTCATACCCGCTTGTAAGAATGAAGATGGAAGTTGATGGTGTGACTCGTGACCTGGATGTAGGAATTGTGGAGAAGTTGCCTGTCGGGGGCGTCGACCTCCTTCTCGGCAACGACTTTGCGGGGCCTACTTCTGAGGCTCCACCCTTGGTCGTTGCCGAGAAGCCGGCCGACGTGAGTAGGGAGGAGCAGGAGTGGGTTGAGAAGTATCAGGTGCAACCTATGGCGTGTGTTGTCACTAGATCTCTTGCATCCAGGGAGTCGCATTCTGGTCAACAGTCTTTAGACAAGCGGAGGAAAGGTACCGAGAAGGGGTTGAAAGTTGATGCGGTTGAGAGTTTAGTATCAACAGACATTCTCGGGGACTCATTATTAGGACCAATTTTCGAGTCTGGAGAAGACCCATTAACTGTTATTAAGAAGGCAGAGGATGGGCTTAAAAAGACGAAGAGACAGCAACGATACACAGAGAGAGAACAACGGGAGGCTAAATTCAGTGTAGGAGGGGGGCATGAGTTGTTTCGCAAACACTTAGATAAGCTTGCTCCTTCGGACATTCGTACATTGCAATTAGAAGACCCGGAGGTTCTTGAATGTGGTACCGGTGCTGTCGAGTTGGAGGAGGACAGTGATGCACAGTCGGGAGATTTTTTTTTCATAGATGGCATACTGTACCGGCGATTCCAAGATCCGCAGAGGAATTGGGAGGGGGGGTCAGGAGAGGTAGACCAGCTGGTCGTGCCAAGGGTTTGCAGGGAAAGCCTACTTAGGTTGGCCCATGATGTACCACTGGCGGGACATCTGGGTGTCCGTAAGACGGTTGCAGCCTTGGGGAAATTATTTTGGTGGCCTGGTCTGAGAGCACAAGTTGTGTCGTGGGTGGCAATGTGTGATGTGTGTCAGAAGGTTGGCAAACCAAATCAGAGCATTCCTAAGGCGCCGTTACACACCATTCCTGTCAGTGGGCCTCTCTTTAGTAAGGTTATAGTGGATATGGTTGGCCCCCTTCCCCCTACAAGTGCCGGAAACAAGTTTCTCCTGACCATCATGGATGTAGCAACAAGGTACCCTGATGCGTACCCTATGAGAAATGGGTCAGCGAAGACGGTGGTCCGAAACTTGCTAGTGTATTTTTCCCGGTATGGTTACCCGCAGGAGATTCAGTCAGACCAAGGATCCAACTTCACTTCTAACCTCTTTGTTCAAACAATGCAGCAGCATGGGATTGTTACGGTTGGGTCATCTGCGTATCATCCGGAGAGCCAGGGTGTGTTAGAGCGATGGCACTCAATCTTAAAATCTATGCTTCGTTGATATTGCTTTGAGAATGGGAAAGATTGGATCTTGGCATGCCATATGTTTTATTTGCTGCACGGGAGGCACCTGGGGAAAGTTTGGGATTCAGCCCTAATGAGCTCGTCTTTGGACACCGTGTCAGAGGGCCTCTCCATATGGTTAAAGAAATATGGGAGGGTGCAGAAAACCTTGTTCTATGCTCAAGTACAGTATGTCCTCGACAGTCGAGAACGGATGTTGCGCAGTCTGGAGTTGGCTGGCCGTAATTTGACTAGCTCTCAGGCCCTCATGAAGGACAGGTAAGACCTCAAGGTTAAACTCAGGGAGTTTCACGTGGGTCAGGAGGTGTTGATTCTACTGCCCCTTGTAGGTCACCCCTTATCCGCGAAGTACACTGGTCCTTATAGGGTGGTGGAGAAGCTATCGGACCTGGATTACTTGGTAGCCACTCCAGACAGACGTAAGCGCAATCAGTTATGTCACGTTAATCTCATGAAGGAGTATGTGAGGCACCCCCCTGAGCCTCTCACTGTGCCTGTGATGACGTTTAGCAGTCAAGGTGGAGAAGGAGAACGGGACAGTCAAGCTCAGGTGGAGCATAACTGGGATCATCATGTCTCTGCGAACCAGTGGGCGGGGAATACGAACCAGGCGGCTCAGGTAGCGTTGCAACACTTACCTGAGCATCAGCGCGTGGCTGTGGAGCGCCTGTTCGGTTCATACCCCTCTGTTTTCGCGGAGCACCCAGGCCTCACTACCCTAGAGGTGCACGACGTGGACGTAGGAGACCACCCCCCTTTCAAGTCAGTTCCCTATAGGGTGCCCCCTATTAAACTGCCGGCCCTCCGGGCGGAGTTGGAGTATATGTTAACAAGGGGGCTGATTGAGAAGGGGGTGGTGAAGTGGACATCTCCCGTCACGCTGCAACCAAAACCGGATGGTAAGGTGCGATTCTGCGTAGACTACAGACGGTTAAACGGTTTGACGCCCACCAACCCATACCCTCTTCCTCGGGTCGACGACTGTGTGGACAAGATAGGCAATGCAAAGTACCTAACCAAGGTGGACTTGGTTAAGGGATACTGGCAGGTGCCCTTGTCCGAACGAGCGAAAGAGGTATGTGGTTTTGTGGTGGATGGTGCTACCTACCGCTGTAACGTGATGCCTTATGGCCTAAAGAACGCACCCGCTACCTTTCAGAGTTTGATGAATGATATAACGGCAGACATTCCTAATTGCACAGTATACCTCGACGATGTTATTATCTATGACAACAGCTTTAAGAGTCATTGTGAGCATGTAGAACTCCTGTTCAAGAGGCTTAGTGAGGCTGGCTTGGTGGTCAACCTGGCAAAGTGTGATTTCGTGCAGGCGTCCGTGCAGTATCTTGGGTTCATGGTGGGGTTGGATCAGGTGTGCCCCCCACAGAACAAGATAGCTACGATTGATCACTTTCCCCGGCCGGCCACCAAGAAGCAGATCATGAGGTTCTTAGGTATGATCGGATACTACAGACGCTTCATTAAGGGGTACTCTACCGTGCTAGCACCTCTGACAGATCTTTTAGCGAAGGAAAAGAAATTCAAATGGGCGCCTGAGTGTGAGAAGGCGTTTAGCGTAGTAAAACACCTGTTGTGCACTCACCCGATCCTCAGGGCCCCTGACTTTAGCCTACCTTTCCAACTAGCAACGGATGCTAGTGGTGTGGGGGCTGGTGCCGTCCTTATGAAAAAGGACGATGATGAGCTGGAACATCCTGTTAGTTTCTACTCGAAGAAGTTCAATTCAGCCCAAAAGAACTACTCTGTTGTCGAGAAAGAGCTGCTGGCAATTGTACTTGCACTGAGGCATTTCGAGGTCTATGTTCCAGCCTATGGTCCAGTCGTTGTAATTTACACAGATCATCACCCTCTCAAGTTTTTGAACCAGTTTCACAATCGGAATATGAGGCTGACCAGGTGGTCGCTAATGTTACAGGAATATAACCTGGACATACGCCATATTGCCGGTTGTGACAACGTGATTGCAGATTGTCTTTCGAGGGTAGATGATCCTGGGTAGATTGACACACGGGTAGCCTCCTGCTTTAGTTTGAATAGTATTTTGCGCTTGGTGCTTGTTGGCTCGCGGTTGTAGCCCAGCGTATTGGGTCGTAAAGCAGGAGTTGAGCGTTTGGTGTAGAAGAAAAAAACTAGGCTTGCCCCTATAGTGCAGCCGAAATAAACAAATTAAAAACATAAAAATCAAATAAAAACTCTTTCTTTGATAGTTGAATTTTTTCAGTATGTTATAGCAGTACTTCTGAGTTGCACTCCTCTCGGAATGCTGGGCTAGAGAAGCTCGCTCTTGAGGAGCATAACTACATATGATTTAACCTATTGTGTTAGGGAGGGTTATAATTTTGTAAAATATTTTGTTGAGAACTGTGCCAGATATTTTACTGCCGCTGGGTGATGGGAAGTAGAGATATAGCATGGGTTCTAACCATCAGATTTTTTTTGAGCTTTGGGCCTCTGAGAAAAATCTTGGGGGGGATGTGACGTTAACCACTCCGTTAGAACCGCATGGCTTGTCCTACAGTGACTCGCTAGGATCGCCAGGGCAGTGGATGTGGCTACAGTTGATGTATTATTGTGTGCTTTATTTCATATGAAAGCTTGTGTCATGGGCAGTCCAGAAAGGCTCTTTGTTTTCGCCCATGTCAAGGCTTTCTATATTTAATTGCAAAGTATATGTTTTATCATTAAGTAGTAATGATAGGATTTGAGAGAGAGAGAGAGAGAGAGAGAGAGAGAGAGAGAGTAGAACAGAGTGAGAGGAGGCGCGCAGTGTTTTGCTATACTCGATAACGTCATAGCTGGCTGGCCTCGTGGGGATTCGTTGTAGGAGTTTTTTACCATGCTTGGTGACGTGATGTTTGGCTAGCTTCTTTAGCATTGGCTAGAGGACTTGTTACCGCTTTTCTACGCGGCTCGAGCTAGTGCTAGCATATATACAGTTCTCTCACCACTCTCTCTCTCAGATCTGGTTTCTAGAACGCATCCCTCTTATCCCTTTGATACCTGTCCCCCTTTCTGCACCTGAGAATCTTTTCCTCTGCCTATCTCTCTCGTTTTCCATATCTTTCACCACCTTTTATTAATATTATACCCCCTCTGGTTAACTCTGCATAATCAGCTTCATGCTGGCCAGTTGTATTGTGCGTTAAGGTCTGATATAACCCATGTATGTTAGTTGTTAAGATAAGTTGATCACGAAGCATTGGTTGGCATTCATATTGTTCAGTACTGCTTCCTATAATTATTAGTGTTCTGCTGGATTAGATAATGCCAGACTAGGAGTCTGATACTATAAGGTATTGTTTCCGATGGGTGCTAGCTTTAGTTAAAAGCTGCACGACATACCTGAGAACTGGAGTTGATTGGGTAAATTCTAGTCTGTGTGCCATTGAGAGTAGAGCATGCACGAATGAGGGCTTTTTGCCTATACCATTCTGCACTGTTCTAGGCTCGGTTGCTTGTCTTTGAGGTACGCCAGGAGAACGCTTAATACTTCGGTATTAAGGTTTCTCAAGAGAGCTACCCTTCCCTATAACGTAATATTTGACGCACAGACTCGAGATTTGCACTAGGCTATGCGGCATGCCATGCGCACCAGTATCTCATATCATTGACTCTAGCTAAACTTTATCAGTCACAGTAGACATTAAGTATATTAAACCAATTACTCTTATTATGCATACCCGTTTATGATTACACAAGCATTTCGCAGCTTAGTTTGATGTATTGAGACACAAACGACTTAGGCTCTTTTTGTTGATAGGAATACTGCATTGTCGTGGCGATTATTATTATTGTTGTGGCGTTTAGGATATTCTTGGCTCCGACTGCATTATATTTCCTGCCTTTTTGTGTGCATAGCCTGCAAGAGCATTGTTCCGCTGCCTGCCTTTTTTGGGTTCCATTTCCGATTCGAGCATCTTGATAGCATCTAACATTTAACCCTTAATTAGCGGCGAGCAACATAAGTCGAGTTAAAAAAAGCTGGACTATGTGGCGGCGCTCGACATAGGTCGAGTGGCAATTTCAGCACGTAATGTGGCTGAGAGAGAGAGACAAGTGGTGGCAGGAGACTAGCGAGCGTATGACTGCTCCAGACCACCGCGGCGAACCTACTGACACAAATCTCAGCTCCCTCCTCCTCTTCTCACTCGCTACATACTCAATTATGTACCGAAAGTACCGAATTACCTGCTTTGCACTCGCGTTGCACGGTTATTGCAAGAAAACTATCCATCATACAAGGATCGTTATGGTGTCATTCGAAAGCTCTGTTTATGCCCTTTCAGGGATAGGTACTTGTTTTACGTTCTGGGTCTTATTTAGGCATGAAAATGATCACGTAAACAGCCCTATTTTGGCTAAAAACACCCCGCTGTGCGGTACATATAAATAAACCGCATAGGCCGCTCGTAAGGTGTTAAAGAAGATTCCTTGTTGGTGTTGAAGGACTTTAGTGCACTTTCTTTCATGCAGGAGTGCCTGACATTTATTGATTAAAGTAACGTAAGCTGTAACTTCCCTTACCACCTTACTTTGCATACCATAACCAAGGACCTTCGGTTATAGGTAGTAATAGGCTGTTTTCACATAACATTAAGCCTAGAGTAGACGCACATTTATTGATAATATGTGATAATTTAATGATAAAACATATACTTTGCAATTAAATATATAAAGCCTTGACATGGGCGAAAACAAAGAGCCTTTCTGGACTGCCCATGACACGAGCTTTCATATGAAATAAAGCACACAATAATACATAAACTGTAGCCACATCCACTGCCCTGGCGATCCTAGCGAGTCACTGTAGGACAAGCCATGCGGTTCTAACGGAGTGGTTAACGTCACACTACGCTGTACAGTACTCTCTCCAATGAATCTATGTCCATTCTGTAATAAGGACACCAAAATTGGACAGCATAATCCAGATGGAGTCTCACTAATGACAAGTAAAGTTTTAAGATAACATCAGCAGTTCTGTTACTCTCACTCCTTGAAATGAACCCGAGAATCCTGTTTGCCTTATTACGAACGCTTATACACTGTTTTCTGGGCTTCAAATCATTGCTAACAAACACACCTAGATCTTTCTCGCAGTCTGAATTTTCTAATTCTAAATTAGCTAGTTTATATTTAACATTTGTTTGCATCTTCCCTATCTTTAATACCTTGCATTTGTCAATGTTAAACTTCATCTGCCAATTTACTGACCATTCATGTAAGGTATCTAGATCCCTTTGGAGGCACTCTATATCGCTATCTGAATCAATTAATCTCCCTATTTTAGTATCGTCTGCGAATTTACTTATCCTACTAGTTATACCTAAATCTAGGTCATTTATGTATATAAGAAACAACAGGGGACCTAATACCGATCCCTGGGGGACACCACTTTTGACTGCTCCCCACTCTGACTTGGTACCATTTATGCTAACTCTCTGTTTCCTACCAATTAGCCATGACCTAATCCATCCCAACAACGATCCTCCTATTCCATGTGCCTCAACCTTTCTCATCAATCTCTCATGAGGGACTCTGTCGAAAGCTTTACTGAAATCTAAATAAATAATATCATATGACTTGTCACTATCTACTGCTTCATATGGTGACTGGACGACTCGGCCCATGGGACAACTCGGCTCAGACAGCTCGGCCCACTTTTGGACAACTCGGCCACGACGGCGAGACAACTCGGCCCATTATTTGAGACAGCTCGGCCCCATGTTTTGCTATGGGGCAATTTGACTAGACCAGTCAGGATTAGGATGGGGAGAGCTAAGTGGAGGGTTTATGGGTGAGGCCATGTATGCAGCACCAAATCCTGTCCTCTGCGTATGCGCGGCCTTTTCCCTAATATTTTTATTATGTTATTTAGGCTCAACTGTTAGGTTAATTTAAGTTAGGTTAGGTTAGGTTAAGATAATATAATAGTATAAAGGAAAACAAACTCGTGCCAAGGGGCCTAAGATTGTCACGCATGCGCAGAGGACAGGATTTGGTGCTGCATACATGGCCTCCCGTTTATGGCGTGTGTGTAATGTGGGCGAAATGTTCGTTTATTGTACTGTCATAGGGTAGATCTCTCGATTCATAATGTGTAGGTTAGGTTAGGTTAGGTTACGTTAATTAAGAGTTGTCTCGTAATTAACACGGGGCCGAGCTGTCTCGTTTTTAATGGGCCGACCTGTCTCGCCGTGGGCCGAGCTGTCCTGGCCGAGCTGTCCCGTGGGCCGAGTAGTCTAGCATTCCTTCATATACCTCTGAGAAAAAGCTAAGCAAATTAGTAAGGCAAGAACGTCCCTGAGTGAATCCACGCTGAGAAGAATTTATTAAGTTAAATTTGTCTAAGTGGCTTCTAGTTTTACTAGCAATAATAGACTCTAGCAACTTTCCTATGATTGATGTGAGACTAATGGGACGGTAATTGGATGCTATCGATTTATCACCTTTTTTGAATATCGGAACTACATTTGCAAGCTTCCAAACTTCTGGAACTAAACCTGTTTCTAATGACTTGTTAAATAAAAATGCTATTGGGCTACTTAACTCATCTCTGCATTCTTTTAATACTCTAGCATATACCTCGTCAGGACCAGGCGATTTTTGAGGTTTCAGTCTGTCAATTTCCTTAAGCACATCATTTCTACTTATACTAACTGTACTTAACATATTTTCTATACTATCACTATATACCATATTGACTTCTGGAATCTGTGCCAAATTTTCATTAGTGAAAACGGAAAGAAACTGACTATTTGATGTATTTCACATTTCTAAATAATTTTCTGTTGTTTCTCCTATTGAAGTTTTTAGGGGGCCTATTACATCTCTAACTTTAGATTTATATAGTTGGTAAAAAGCTTTAGGGTTATTTTTTGAGTCACTGGCTATCCTTATTTCATAATTTCTTTTTGCTTTCCTGATTTCCTTTTTGACCTGTCTTGATAGAGTCTGATAGTATACTGTAATTATGTAGATGATTTTCGCCTTTCTTTATTTTTCTATATATTCCTTTCTTTTTTCCTATAAGATCTATTAGCTTATTAGTCATCCATTTTGGTTGGTTCTGCGTCGATCAAAATCTTCTTTTAGGGATATATTTATTTTGAGCATTGTGGAGTGAAGCAATAAACTGGTTATATGTAGGTGGCAAGTTTAACTCTGGCATATCCTGACTTAATTGCTTAACAATAGGGTCCACCCTTAAGTCTCTTCTTAGCCCACCATAATCGGCTTTTCTGAAATCTGGGATAAGTGTCGTATTCTCTTTAGCATTCCCTGTTCATTGTATATTAAAATAAATAGATTTATGATCGCTATTTCCTAGGTGGTCACCAATCTCTACATCATTTATCATATGTTAATTGTTACTGAAAACTAAATCAAGAATATTAATACCTCTAGTCGGCGTATCTATGAATTGAAAAAAAAAACTATCTTGTACTACCTCAATAAACTCTACTGAATCGGAGTCGCCTATTTGGTGCTGCCAATCAATGTTCGGAAAATTAAAATCCCCCATAATGCACACATTGCTAAACCTTGATGCTATTTTAATTTCCTCCCATAACGATGTTCCGCCATTTCTACTCGTATTAGGCGGTCTATATATAACTCCGATAACTATGGTCTCACTACCTTCGTTAACCTCTACCCAAACACTTTCATTATCATTATTTAGTCTAATACCTGATTTAATACAGCTTTTTAATGTACTCCTGACAAACACTGCTATACCCCCGCCCCTCCTACTTGTTCGGTCATATTTAAACAAACTATATCCTGGAATATCAAATTCTGCTAAAAAATGCCTAGATTCTGTATTAATCCACGTTTCAGTTAGCGCTATTATGTCTATATTTTCTGTGCTAACGAGTGCTCTAAGTTCGTTAATTTTGTTACATAAACTCCTACAATTTGTATAATATACCCTCAACCTATTACTTTTATTTGCAACTAATTTTCTATTGTGTTTAGCTAACTTATTATTTCCTGTTGAACTACTAGCTCTAGACGGAAATTCTACTTTATCAGTATTCTCATCTTTACTATCAGTTACATGTGTAGTGTTATCGATACTACTATTACACATCACTATATCCGCACTATCTTGACTGATTATTTCTATTTTACTCACTGGTTTGTCGCATGAAGTACCTGCTCCATATGGAGACAGTATTTTACTTACACACCTAGGTTTTTTTAACGAAACCCCGCAACAATCTTGTCGAGTGAGCTGGCTAAGGTCGAAACTCCTAGTCGAGAAAGATGTACTCCATCCTGGGCATACAGTTCATCCTTACCATAGAAGTGGGTCCAGTTATCTAGGAATGGTATTGACTTTGCCTTGCAATATTTCTCCAGCCGGCTATTTACACCAATAGCCCTGGAGGACCATTCCTTCCGTACCCCTCTTCTTGGCAGGATACTGTGTACCACAGGAAATCCACCCTTCTCCTTGATCCTCTCCAGCATTTCCTGGTACTTGGTCAGCAACTCCTCAGTCCTGCATCTCCATATGTCATTGGACCCGCGTTGATGAAGATGATGGGGTCCTCCCCACCCACTTCTAGGACACCATCCATCTTCTCTGCCACCCTCCCGACTCCGGCTCCAGGTAGGCAGACAACTTTACTAACATGAGTGTTAGTAGCCCCGTCAAGGTACCTAACCATTGAATCACCGACAATGAACTTAGCTTTTTTCCGTTGTCGGCGTGTAGCAGGAGTTGTTGCAGCAACAGCAGCAGACTCCCCCCCCCCCCTCCCCTCTCACTGCCTCGATGATCGCCACTTCCTCGCCATCACTCTAATCAGCGAAGGTGCTGAAGTTGTTGTGGGTCTTGAGTGGCTGCCTTTTCAGCTTGCAGGCCGTTGCACTTGTTGACACCACTTTCCAAGGGGCTTCACGATCCCTGGGAACACTTTCGGTAGCCTCACACTTCTCCGCCATAGCTAGTCTCAAGGCCAAATTTTCATCTTTGAGACACTGAATCTCCTGCTCCACACTCTCCAGTCTTTCTTGCAAAGCAAGACAAAGCTGGAGAGTATGGGAGGAGACAGCATACTCATCAACAACAGCCATCACTAATAAGAAAGTTCACTAGGACCTCACTAAGGTTAACAGGTACACTAGCGGTCACTGGGGACGTCCGCACTGAGGGCAACTCAATTGTTATCTATTGTTGGTGCATGGTGTTGTTGTGTGTTGTCTGTTGTTGTTTTTGTTGTTAAATTTGTTGTTCATCTTGTTGTTTCATTGTTTTTGTTGCTGCTATTGTTGTGCATAATAAGATTGTTGATATTGTTATTTGTGTGTTGTGGCTGTTATTGTAGGTGTGTGTTGTTATTGTTGTTGTTACAGAGTACCTGATAGATCTTACAGGTACAGTACATATGGTTCAGGGAGATGAGTGCTGTTGGTGCCACAGAGAACATGATAAATCTTACAGTTACAACTACTGACAAAAAAATACCCTCATTGTTCCCTGATTAAATAGCAGTGTATGAATATTCCCATATTCAAAATATGCTATAGGGGGGCAATGCCTAGTGAGTAAAATGCTGAATAGGTGGCGTTCTGAAAGTGAGGGTCCGAGTCGAGGAGATGAGACAGCGAAGCATAAAGGCGAAGCAGCCTCAGAAGTGGGACTGCTTCGAGCCATGAGTGGGTAATGAAGAGCCGCGCGTCTGCGATGGCAGGTTAACGAGGGCTGGTTGTAGCTCGTGCTTCGAAGGGACTTGGGTTCTCACAGAGAGCAGTCCTGACATTATTCTTGACTTACAGTGTGCTGGCTTAATAATCCTATAGGGTTTGATAGCCTCTGAAGTCCTATTTTAACTAACTAACTCGTGCTTCACTTGTCTCACTTCCTAGGCTGGAACAAGGCCTCACGGGCTTTACCGTGTTGAGCGGTGAATGTGCAGGCTCTCAGCCTATGCCCGAGAGGGAGTAGTTGGAATAAGAAAAATAAAATAAATATATATATATATATATACTGTATATATACGGTATATATATATATATATATATATAAGCAGAGAGAGAGACAGAAGGGGGAAGCAAGAAGACGAGGATAGAGCCAAATAGAAAGGTTGGCTAATGATTAAAACAAAAAAAATATATATAATAAGAAGGCAAAGAAGAGGGTGGGAAGAAGGGGGAGGATAGAGGGAAGATTGCATATCTGGCATTGGGCAAAAAATTTGAAATAGTAGACAGGGAGAAAGGTAATTAATGGGAAGAAAGGTTGTGTGGGTGCTGGGAGAGAAAGAAGGCAAGGGAACTGGGAGATAAATAGATAGACATATATATATATATGTATAATTATATTATATATATATATATATATATATATATATATATATATATATATATATATATATATATATATATATATATATATATATACTGTATATATATACTGTATATAGAAGATATACACAATGAGAGGTGGTCGAAAAGAAATGTAAGAGGAGCATTTAATAAAAAATAACTAATCAGCTCTCTCTCTCTTGGCCTGACCACCTAGTAGGGACCGCAAGGGCGGTGTGGTCTGAGTATCTGTGTTATTCTGTGTAATTCTCTTATCACGCCGTGACCGAGTGGCTTAAATCAAGGGATGTCATTCTGATTTAATGCAGTTCGAATCCTGGCTGAGGCCAAAATATTTGTTCTTGAAACTCACGCGTGTTTGTGAGATATTCTACATATATATGGTACCTCTATGCTTGCCGGGAGGAAATATATATTAAATCCATTCGTCCCAAGTTGTTTGGGGCTTGCTGTAAAAATCCCTCTTAGTGTACTCTGAAACATGAATCTTACGACTTGGTATGGAATTAACCTTCCCCAAGTAGGATTTCCCTTCTCCTATATGCTGTGTATAGGAGTAGGCCTAATACAGTTGGTAAGCTACTAAGCTTCTATCACGCTGTGGCGGAGTGGGTTAAAGCGTGGGATGTAATTCTGTTTTATTGCGGTTCGAAGCCTGGCTGAGGCCTGAACAATTATATATCTATATATTTATCGAAAACAAAAATACATATACATATATACTGTATATATATAGGGGAGGTGTGGTGGAGTGGTCTTGCCACTGGCCTGGTAATCCAAAGGTCCCGGGTTCAAATCCCGATGTATCAATGGGAAGATATTATTGGGATGAAATTTGTGCTGTACCTAGTATCAGTGCATTACCACAAGCCCACCGAAACGTCAATAAAATACCCTTATTGTTCCCTGATTAAATAGCACTGTATGAATATTCCCATATTCAAAATATGCTATAGGGGTGCAATGCCTGGTGAGTTATCTGCTCAACAGGTGGCGTTGTGTGTGTGTAAGTGTGAGAGTCCGAGTGTAGGGGGTGAGACAGTGAAGCACGGGAACGAGGTGGCTTCAGAGATGGGGTCGTTTCGGGCATTAGTGAGCACTGTGCCTCATGTGAAGGCAAGATGGCAGGTGCTCGTTGTACTCTACGTGCTTCACATGTCTCACTCCCTAGACTGGAACAAGACCTCACGGGCTTCACTGTTCATTGTAAAGCGGTGAATGTTAAGGCTCTCAGCCTATTCCCGAGAGGAAGTAAGTTGGAATATAGAAAAAAAAAAAAAAAAAAAAAAAAAAAAAAATATATATATATATATATATATATATATATATATATATATATATATATATATATATATATATATAGGCTATATATATTTGTTTTTCGTTATACTGTATATAGTCTGTATATACTGTATATATATTTTTTTGTTTTATATAGAATATGTATGTAATGAGGAATTATATGTGATTAGTAAATATATTCAAAGAACAAATATATTTACAAAGGAATATGTTTAGGATAAGACATATTCAAAATATAATATTGTAAGGTAAGACAAGAATATATGAGACAATACTAATATTTATCTTATATCTTCAACCCCTTGAGGATTATGACGCGTTTTGACAATTAATTCTGGCTCTTCTTAGAAAATGTTATTCAGATTAGGAAGGGTATAAGGAAGTCAGAGGGTTAATTGAGATGGTATTTATCCTTTTGATGCCCACGGATAATAGCCTACCTATTATTAAACGATCTTATTCAGATTAGGAAGGGTATATATAAATCAGAGGGTAAATTGAGATGCCCACAGATAATTCCTAAGTTGTATAAAATCATCTATTGATGGCCAGATTAGACTGCCAAAATGCGTCATAATCCTCATGGGGTTAATTAAGCGCCAGTTCTTTCTCTTCAAGGAATTCACTACTTCAATAGGGTGCATTTTTAAAGAGGCGATACTGAATAATCTTCAAGTGATACATTAAAAGATGAAATATAATTATTTATGATTACATAATCAAAGACTGGTGTACAGTATAGTGCATGTTTTAAGGTGACGAATTTCCACTTGGTGGGTTTGAGTATAAGAAGTCTATTATGAGCTGAATGGCTGATGATACTGTGTAGTATACTGTGTTATGAGCTGAATGGCTGATGATACTGTGTAATATACTGTATTATGAGCTGAATGGCTGATGATACTGTGTAGTATACTGTATTATGAGCTGAATGGCTGATGATACTGTGTAGTATACTGTATTATGAGCTGAATGGCTGATGATACTGTGTAGTATACTGTATTATGAGCTGAATGGCTGATGATACTGTGTAGTATACTGTATTATGAGCTGAATGGCTGATGATACTGTGTAATATACTGTATTATGAGCTGAATGGCTGATGATACTGTGTAGTATACTGTATTAGAAGCTGAATGGCTGTGATGATACTGTGTAATATACTGTATTATGAGGTGACTGGCTGATTACTGTGTAGTATACTGTATTATGACTGAATGGCTGATGATACTGTGTAATATACTGTATTATGAGCTGAATGGCTGATGATACTGTGTAGTATACTGTGTTATGAGCTGAATGGCTGATGATACTGTGTAATATACTGTATTATGAGCTGAATGGCTGATGATACTGTGTAGTATACTGTATTATGAGCTGAATGGCTGATGATACTGTGTAATATACTGTATTATGAGCTGAATGGCTGATGATACTGTGTAGTATACTGTATTATGAGCTGAATGGCTGATGATACTGTGTAGTATAACTGTATTATGAGCTGAATGGCTGATGATACTGTGTAATATACTGTATTATGGAGCTGAATGGCTGATGATACTGTGTAGTATACTGTATTATGAGCTGAATGGCTGATGATACTGTGTAGTATAACTGTGTTATGAGCTGAATGGGCTGATGATACTGTGTAGTATACTGTATTATGAGCTGAATGGCTGATGGATACTGTGTAATATACTGTATTATGAGCTGAATGGCTGATGATACTGTGTAGTATACTGTATTATGAGCTGAATGGCTGATGATACTGTGTAGTATACTGTGTTATGAGCTGAATGGCTGATGATACTGTGTAGTATACTGGTTATGAGCTGATGGCTGATGATACTGTGTAATATACTGTATTATGAGCTGAATGGCTGATGATACTGTGTAGTAGTAGTTATTATGAGCAGAATGGCTGATGATACTGTGTAATATACTGTATTATGAGCTGAATGGCTGATGATACTGTGTAGTATACTGTATTATGAGCTGAATGCTGATGATACTGTGTATTACTGTATTATGAGCTGAATGGCTGATGATCTGTGTAGTATACTGTATTATGAGCTGAATGGCTGATGATACTGTAGTATATACTGTATTATGAGCTGAAGCGGATGATACTGTGTAGTATACTGTATTATGAGCTGAATGGCTGATGATACTGTGTAGTATACTGTATTATGAGCTGAATGGCTGATGATACTGTGTAGTATACTGTATTATGAGCTGAATGGCTGATGATACGTGTAGTATACTGTATTATGAGCTGAATGGCTGATGATACTGTGTAATATACTGTATTATGAGCTGAATGGCTGATGATACTGTGTAGTATACTGTGTTATGAGCTGAATGGCTGATGATACTGTGTAGTATACTGTATTATGAGCTGAATGGCTGATGATACTGTGTAGTATACTGTGTTATGAGCTGAATGGCTGATGATACTGTGTAGTATACTGTATTATGAGCTGAATGGCTGATGATACTGTGTAATATACTGTATTATGAGCTGAGCTGAATGGCTGATGATACTGTGTAGTATACTGTATTATGAGCTGAATGGCTGATGATACTGTGTAATATACTGTATTATGAGCTGAATGGTTGATGATACTGTGTAGTATACTGTATTATGAGCTGAATGGCTGATGATACTGTGTAATATACTGTATTATGAGCTGAATGGCTGATGATACTGTGTAGTATACTGTATTATGAGCTGAATGGCTGATGATACTGTGTAATATACTGTATTATGAGCTGAATGGCTGATGATACTGTGTAGTATACTGTATTATGAGCTGAATGGCTGATGATACTGTGTAATATACTGTATTATGAGCTGAATGGCTGATGATACTGTGTAGTATACTGTTATGAGCTGAATGGCTGATGATACTGTGTAATATACTGTATTATGAGCTGAATGGCTGATGATACTGTGTAGTATACTGTATTATGAGCTGAATGGCTGATGATACTGTGTAGTATACTGTATTATGAGCTGAATGGCTGATGATACTGTGTAGTATACTGTATTATGAGCTGAATGGCTGATGATACTGTGTAGTATACTGTATTATGAGCTGAATGGCTGATGATACTGTGTAGTATACTGTATTATGAGCTGAATGGCTGATGATACTGTGTAGTATACTGTATTATGAGCTGAATGGCTGATGATACTGTGTAGTATACTGTGTTATGAGCTGAATGGCTGATGATGATACTGTGTAGTATACTGTATTATGAGCTGAATGGCTGATGATGACTGTGTAATATACTGTATTATGAGCTGAAGGGCTGATGATACTGTGTAGTATACTGTATTATGAGCTGAATGGCTGATGATACTGTGTAGTATACTGTGTTATGAGCTGAATGGCTGATGATACTGTGTAGTATACTGTATTATGAGCTGAATGGCTGATGATACTGTGTAATATACTGTATTATGAGCTGAATGGCTGATGATACTGTGTAGTATACTGTATTATGAGCTGAATGGCTGATGATACTGTGTAGTATACTGTATTATGAGCTGAATGGCTGATGATACTGTGTAGCATACTGTGTTATGAGCTGAATGGCTGATGATACTGTGTAGTATACTGTATTATGAGCTGAATGGCTGATGATACTGTCTAATATACTGTATTATGAGCTGAATGGCTGATGATACTGTGTAGTATACTGTATTATGAGCTGAATGGCTGATGATACTGTGTAGCATACTGTATTATGAGCTGAATGGCTGATGATACTGTGTAGTATACTGTATTATGAGCTGAATGGCTGATGATACTGTGTAGTATACTGTATTATGAGCTGAATGGCTGATGATACTGTGTAGTATACTGTATTATGAGCTGAATGGCTGATGATACTGTGTAATATACTGTATTATGAGCTGAATGGCTGATGATACTGTGTAGTATACTGTATTATGAGCTGAATGGCTGATGATACTGTGTAGTATACTGTATTATGAGCTGAATGGCTGATGATACTGTGTAGTATACTGTATTTCTCGTGTTTCAGTTTTTGCAACTGAAAGATGTTATTCGGACACATTACCATCAGCCAATCAGCTGGAATTAGAGTTGTTTAGCTTAAAGCGGCGAACCTCGGTTGGCAACCCATCTAGGGGAGACAACCTTATGTAAATTTGGATAGATGAGACTCGTCAGCCTTGATCGGCAACCCGTCTAGGGGAGTGAACCTTATACAAATTCTTGCTGTTCACCTAGCAGTGAAACAAGTTGGTGGATAGACTAGTCACCCACCACTGTTGAAAAAAAATAGTGCTTAAAAGACACATAGAGGGCCTCAGAGTCAGACGGAGCCTAAGTTGAGTGGTCACTCCTGTGAGTCCTTGAATAAACTGGCAAGGGTTGTCCTTCTCACGAGGGACGGGTCTGCTTGGGGGCGTTTTGTGTATGGCCACCCTCGTAAAGGGGAGGAAGGCATCCGGTAATAGATAGCTAGATAAAAAAAAATATACTATAGATACTGAGTGATTCGATAAGGGGGGGGGGGATACAGGGGGGTTATATAGAGGGGTTGAGAAAAATAGTGAATGAAAGGGAGGGAGGCAAAAAGAAACAATAAAGAGGTGAAAGTAAAGAGGGGAGAAGAAAGTGAAAGAGATAAAGAGGGGGAGTATGAAGATATGGTATTAACATATTTTGTACCAATGACTTCTTTGTATTTTTACTTGAGCTGTATTTAGACGATTATGTGCAATTTAAGAAGGATCTGTGGTAGTAAAAAGGGTTAAGTTAGATAGTTCCAAGCCTGTTAACTGATGTAGGCTCTTTTTTTAAATAATACAATCGTCTAATAGTAGCCAGAATAAAGTTAAAATGACGATGCCGGTACAGAAGGGGTTAAGAAGGAACTTGGGAATTATAAGGTAAATACTATCTCAATTAACTCTCTGACTTCCATGTGCCCTTCCTAAACTCAATACAATCGTATAACAATAGCCAGAAAATAGAAAATAAATGCGTATTGGATCTTGAAAGGGTTAAGTAAGACCTCATGTATGCTCTTTAAGACCCAATATATTACCAAAGACCCAAACAATCCCAATGTGACCTAGACCGCAAGACCCAAACATACCCAACAATATCCACTTCACACTAGGCTAAAACCCGAGTATTTTATACCCTTTAGTACTAGAGGACGCTTTTTAATAATATTCTGGCTACCATTAAACGATTTTACTTTTTTTTAGGACCCTGTAAGAATCAATGGGGCAATGTCGATCCCTATTCTTACCAATATAATGCGGGAGACACCTGGCGGCAGTGTCTGAACTAGCGCTGAATCTTCAGGTGTCGTTGTGGAAAACAAAAATCACTTCTCCAGCTAGAACACATGCTTATAATAGTTCAATTTTCTGTTATCATACTTGCCATTATTGTCTAGTAAGTGGCACCTCCAGAAACACCCATGCTCATCCAGTCAGACCCAGACATATTATCAATAATCCAAATAGCCCCTGCAAGCAACTAACATATAAACAAAGACCAAGGCATTAACGTTCAGACATTCCCATTAAGGCCAAGCCATAATACTTAAGACCTACAGTATGTGTCCCAAATGAAACGCAAACTCTTAAATTAAGACCCAAACATGCGTAATGACTTCCTGACAGTAAGATCCAGACAGACCCTGCAAGACCCAGTAAGACCCAGACAGACCCAGTAAGAGCCAGACAGACCCAGTAAGACCCTGCAAGACCCAGCCACACCCTTGAAGAAGACAGACCCTGCAAGACGCAGACAGACCCTGCAAGACCCAGACAGACCCTGCAAGACCCAGACAGACCCAGTAAGACCCCCAGCCAGCCCCAGAACCAAGAGAGGGAGGTGTGGTGGTGGGTGGGAAGGGGGGCAGTATAACCAACACCCCCAGCCTCAAGGTTAACACATTAGTATTCTCTCACCTCCCCTCCCCTCACCCCTACCCTTCTCTTCCTAGCCCTCCTTCCTCATTTATCTACACCCCTTCTTCTTAGCCCCCCTCCCCCTCATTTATCTACACCCCTTCTACTTAGCCCCCTTTCCCTCATTTATCTACACCCCTTCTTCTTAGACCCCCTCCCCCTCATTTATCTACACCCCTTCTTCTTAGCCCCTCTCCCCTCATTTATCTACAGCCCTTCTTCTTAGCCCGCCTCCCCCTCATTTATCTACAGCCCTTCTTCTTAGCCCCCTCCCCCTCATTTATCTACACCCTTCTTCTTAGCCCCCCTCCCCCTCATTTATCTACACCCTTCTTCTTAGCCCCCCTCCCCCTCATTCTTCTACACCCCTTCTTCTTAGCCCCCACCCCCTCATTTATCTACCCCTTCTTCTTAGCCCCTCCCCCTCATTTATCTACACCCCTTCTACTTAGCCCCCTTTCCCTCATTTATCTACACCCCTTCTTCTTAGCCCCCTCCCCCTCATTTATCTACACCCCTTCTTCTTAGCCCACCTCCCCCTCATTTATCTACACCCCTTCTTCTTAGCCCACCTCCCCTATTTCTTTTTCTTCATTCCTCTTTGTTTCATTTGCCTCTTGTAATCCCTCTTGTTCTCTATTTCTATTTTGTCCATGCCTTTACACCACGTTTATAAACCCCTCTTTTAAACCCTTCTTCTATCTCACTTTCAGCACCTTCATTAAAATCCCCTCGTTAAACCCTTTTAAAAATTATCTTTCAACCCCTCGTATTCCCTCTTTGAACCCCTCTCTCTTAATTATTTTATTAACCCTTCTTTTTATCCTTATTTTGTAATTCCTCCATATTTTCCCCTCACTTCTCCCTCTCGTATTTACCCTTCTTTTAGTTCCTCTATTTAATCCTCTTTGCTTGGCATGCCTTTTGTAATCCCTCTTATTCTCCATCCTCTTTGTCGCCATCCCTCTTTAGCCCCCCTTTATCATCACCTCTCCCTTCTTCACTTACTTCCCTCTTTTTTTTTTTTTGTTTTTTTTTTTGTATGTACTGTACATGTATGTATTTTGTTTTGCTTCTTCCCCACAGCCCTCGTTCGTTTTGCTTCCTGCCTTACCCATACTTTATAATATTGCCACTCTCTTATTAACCCCTTCAGTACTGGTGCCGCCCTTTTGGCTTTATTGCTGGCTACTATTAGACGATTTTATCCAGATTTTAAAGGGTCTCCAGCCATTAAAAGGCTTCGAACTATCTCACTTAACCCTTATTACTACCACAGATCCTTCTTAAACTGCATAACATCGTCTGAATATAGCTAGAATATAATTAAAAATACGTCAACCGGTACAGAAGGGTTTAAACTGTATGAAATCGTCTATGACTGTCAAAATGCGTCACAATCTTCAAAGGGTTATTATTTACGAGTCTTTCTTAATGTCTGGATTTCATTGGGGAGGTATGAGTCTGTGATATTATGCTTTGATTTCATTAGGGGGCAATTGGGTCTTTATATACTGTATATGTGTGGATCATATCTGAATTCTGCACAGTTGAAATAGAAACTTACTGGTACTATATCTGGGGACTGTGGAGGTTGTAGCCAGTTAGTTAGTTAATATAGGACTTCAGAGGCTATCAGCCCTTCAGGATTATTAAGCCAGAACACTGGAAGTCAAGTTAATTAGTTAAAACACGACTTCAGAGGCTATCAACCCTTCAGGATTATTAAGCCATCCCACTGTAAGTCAAGCATAGCTTCGGAATGGGAGCCCCTTTGTAAGACCTCCAGTCCCTCCGTGTAGCCAGGGTTCCAGTTATTTCCTCCTGCTTCCCACCCTCACACAGACTATGGTATTTCCGGCACACACTTCCAGGAGATGTGATGCATACCGATCCTGTAGTAAGAGATATTGGTCACATTATTCTTTGGACGACATTTTGGTGCCATAATTATAAATATAACAAGGTGATATTATATTGTTATCATAAAGAGATTATATCTAAAGACCAAATTGTATATCCTGTACCAATATTGCCTATTGTATATCATATCTATATATGTTACAGGCAATATGTAAAACCAGGCAATTTATGAAATGACTAACAAATTCAGGCAAAGTATAAATTGCCTGTTTCATTCAGGCATTCTATAAAATGCCAAAAAATATTAGGCATTTTACAAGTTGCCCAGATTTCTGCATGGTTTTCTTTATATATTGCCTGAAATCTATTTTTGCTAGATGGTGCCCTCACCTGCTCCCAGCACAGCTTGGGACCTCCAGAAGGGGGTTTACACCTAAGCTGGATTTCAGGCAATGTGTAAAGAAAATCATACAGAAATCCAGACAACTTGTAAAATGTCTAATACTGTTAGGCATTCTATAAAATGCCTGAATGAAACAGGCACCTTATAAGTTGCCTGTTTTTCTTAGTAATTTTACAAATTGCGTGGTTTTACAAATTGCCTGTAACATATACATATTTGAGTATAGAAAGAACCTAAATAACACCAGTGCAACCAATACGGCGTAAGTTGGCCTATCTCTACTTACTATTGGATCTTTAGTGATGAACAAAGCAGACTCGGAAGAGACGTTTGATCCACCAGCAGAGGAATGCAAATGAACGGTTTTGTTTTGTGATGTACAGTACTGTCAAGGTCATTATTAATGTCTATAAAGTTCGAAGCTATCTCGCGTTGAATTGAATCTCCATATTAATTCTTTCCCTGATATTTATGTTTCGGAGGTTCGTTATTTTCATTTCGAAGCTTCTAAATGTATCAGAATTAATGATCGAGACTGTACAATCTGGGACATAAATGTCTAGTTGGTTAGTTAAAATAGGACTTCAGAGACTATCAACCATTCTGGATAATTATGCCAGCACACTGTAAGGCAAGAATAGCGTCAGGACTGGAGCCCCTTTTCGAGAACCCCAGTCCCTTGCATAAATCCTCTCCAACTGCTTACATGAACTCTAGGTATCGAATTATAAAAAAAGATTCGATACAGTCCGAGATAGCTTCAAAAACTTTAGGTCTCCATTTATGTCTAAGAGCGTACTGTATTTGTCTTGACTTGAGGCTTGGGTTCGGATACTCAATACTGTCATAGGTTACAACGTGGTATGAATAATAAGAGATGTGTACCGTAACAACCTCAACACGGAAGGGACTGGAGTTCTCGAAAGGGGGCTTTAGTCCTGGTCGCGATTAAGGAAGACGTCTGGGGTTCCCGAGCAGGACAACCTCTGGGTTTATATTCCCAGTATACCTGGGGATAAACACTTGGGGGTCTCGGGGACTCCGGTCACGTTCTTCCTGACTTAAGGTGGGCTTAATAATCCTCATGGGTTGATAGTCTCTAAAGTCCTATTTGAACTAACTAAATAACTAAGTAACAACCTATTGCAGCATCATAACTCGACAGTCTTTAGAACAATAACACAATAATTGGTTACTATGGTCAGTTACAACGATTTTTCAGTATAGATGGCACGAACATAATAATTTTGACTGCAATGATTCGACAGTCAGAGGGAAATACGACGTCATAAGTGCTTTGAGTGTCCTCGTCCAGAGATAAAACAAATAAGTACTGTATTTCACCACCATCACGGGTTAATTTATAGAACTAATATGAAATAATGAGCTTACTTCTAATGACAATAATTCTAACAGATAATCTTGAGACTATAAAGAAACCTGTGGGAACATACAATACATTTCGTTATTCCTTTACATAATTAAAACCAGGTTCATTGGTTGGTACACTCTAACGCACAAATCCTGGCAACATATGAACCCTCGAACACCAAAACGAACCTCCGAAAATATAAGGCCATAATTATTATTCTAGAGTGCACATCCATCATTCCACAGCATTTCCACTAGATTCATCAGTTGGAATCTGTGCACCCCCTCCTACTAGTGTCTTTACGGCTCTTTGTTTTATGTTTTATACTAGAAAACAATAGATGATGACCATTTAAACACTATATATATATATATATATATATATATATATATATATATATATATATACCGTATATATATATATATACTGTATAACAAAATACGCTAGAAATCAATTAACAAAGCTTCAATATACGGGGACAATAGAACAAAGGACTAGAGGGAGAAAGGGTGTCCCGAGAGAGAGAGAGAGAGAGAGAGAGAGAGAGAGAGAGAGAGAGAGAGAGAGAAAGGAGGGAGGGCGAGAGTCAGGCCAGGTAGGAACACACGGCAGGTGAGACTAACGCAGGCATAATAATTGCTTTCATTATCCCATCAGCCAATCAGGGCCCACCTACCTGCCCTCCCCGACCAATCACCAGCCTGCCCCCTGCACGTCGCTGCCCAGACGTGCCTGTTGGATTACATAAGGACCCTAGATTACAGGTGTTCACTAGGGGGATTATATTAGGGGCAATAGCTCTGTTTTGGTTGCAGGATTTTTGTTTGAATATCTTATGTAGCATTATATATATATATATATATATATATATATATATATATATATATATATATACAGTATATTAAATGTATTCAATGTCGAAATCGCAACACCCTAATGTAGATTACAGGTCTTTAGTGGGAAGATTTATTAAGGAGTGAATAGATTCCATAAAGACCCTAGATTAGTCTGTTCAATGGAGATATTACAAAAGGACTCTATATTACATATGTTCAATGTTAAGAATATATAATGACCCGAGGTTACATATGTTCAAGGGGCGACTATACTATATAATTATCCTAGATTGCAGATATTAAATGGGGTGACTACATAATAACCCTAGATTACAGATGTTACAGATATTCAATGGAGTTACATAAATGTTGGCCAAAATCAAACACTGGCACAATTGCAATTAACCCTGTGACAAATAAAAATGGTCTACTTTTAGCTATACAATAAGAACACAAATTATAATTTTGATGTAGGAATTACTTGACGTAGTCCTTAATCCTTCCAGTATAAGACTTATTCCCCAATCAAGTTAATCATTTAATGTTACCCAGAATTTATGAAGGGGAGGAAGACCGTTTTCCTGGACCCCCTTCTCCCTAATGTTTAGCCCCACTAGTTTTGAGATTATAAGACGTTCGGCCCATAGTTTGGCGACTTTAACATCTTTTGCCCCATTTCGTTATAAATTTTAAGACCTTTCGTGCCATTTAGGTGTCGATTTTTTCCTGGCGAGCCAAAGCGAGCCTGCAATTTTAAGAGGAACCGGCCTCCGGCCGGGAAATTTTTCTACCGAAAAATGTACACATTTATCTTGAAGGGGGGTCTAGGGGGTGTTTTTCTAAGCTTGATGGAGGTCTAGGGAGGAAACTAAAAGAATATATGAAAACATTAATTAATAGACCAAACAAACGGTCTGCCTCCCCTTAAAATGTCATCGTGCTGAACAAAAAGAAAAGTAACTGCGATTTCTACAATTTCGATATATACAGTAGATGATTTAGAATGTATATTTTTCTATACTTGACTACGTTTTTGTAATAGCTTCTAAAATACTTCGTAGATTATATGGGTGCAAATTTAATAATCAGTGACATAATGACGTCAACAATGGATGTAACATGATGCAAAAAAAATAAATAAATATTAGTAGCGAATAAAACTGGAAACTGTAATTATAAACTCTTCATACTAAACCAGTATAAACCTGTTAGCGATTTTACAGTGCTGTGTTAATAATTTTAGTCACACGACAAAAACCTGAATCTTGATATATTGCGTCATCAGTGGAGTCTTGCTAAAAAGTTGTCGTAACTATGTTATGCATCTATTGTTATCGGGCCAAATGTCGTATAATTGCACTACTCATAAGAGCATAAGAATATAAGAAAATGGGAGTCTGCAAAAAGCTGATCGGCCCACACAAGGCACACCTGTCACACCCAACCCCAATTACATAAGAACATAAGGTCATAAGATCGCGGGAAACTGCATATGGCCATGCGGCCCACATGAGGCAGCTCCCATTCACACCCAGCCCATATCACCCAGATGGGAATCCAACTTATGCTTAAAGTTTTCGACTGTTTCTGAGCTAATTACTGTTCTGAGCAGTGCAGTCCACATGTTAACAACTCTATTCCCAAACCAGTGCTTTCCTATATCTTTCCTAAATCTAAAATTATCTAACTTGAAACCATTTGAGCGGGTTATGTCGCCGTTCTTTAGCTTTAATACCTCATCTATATCGCCCTAATTTAAACCTTTTATCCATTTAAATACCTCTATCATTTCTCCCCTACATCTTCGTCTTTCTAGTGAGTGCAAGCCTAAGACTTTCAACCTCTCCTCATACGATAAATTTCTAATATTATGTATCTTTTTCGTCATTCTTCTTTGGACTGCCTCTATAGGGTCGATATCCATTCTGTAATAAGGGCACCAAAATTGAACAGCATAGTCTAACTGGGGTCTTACTAGTGCTAAGTATAGTTTTAAGAAAACTTCAGCAGTCCTGTTGCTAACACTCCTAGATATGAATCCTAGAATTCTATTTGCCCTGTTCCTAACACTTATATATACATTGTTTTCTGGGTTTCAGATCATTACTAACGAGCACCCCCAGATCCTTCTCAAACTGAGTTATCCAATTCTACATTGTCTAGTTTGTATTTCGCATCTAAATTACGATTTCCAATCCTTAATACCTTACATTTGTCTTCATTGAAACTCATCTGCCAATTTATGGACCACTCGTGCAAATGATCGAGATAATTTTGAAGACATTCCCTGTTGGTAGCTAACTCTATTATCCTACCTATGTTAGTATCATCAGCAAATTTACTGATCCTACTCTTTATGCCTGAGTCAAGATCATTTATATAGATAATGAACAGAAGGGGCCCAAAACCGACCCTTGGGGGACCCCACTTTTAACTACCGGTAATCCCCAGTCCGATTTTACACCATTATACTAACTCTCTGTTTCCTACCAATCAGCCATGAATTAATCCACGTGAGTAGCATCCCCCCAATACCATGTCCTTCTATCTTACTTAACAGCCTTTCATGTGGAACTTTATCAAAGGCCTTACTGAAGTATAAGACAGTAAACTATATCATATGACTTGTCGTTATCTACCGCTTCATAAACCTCGGAGAAAAAACGAGTAAATTTGTTAGGCAGGATCGTCCTAGAGTGAAACCATGTTGAGAGGGTTTTATTAACTTGAACATTTCTAAGTGATTTCAAATTTTCCTGGCAATAATTGATTCTAGCAATTTCCCTATAATTGATGTGAGACTAATAGGAAGACAATTTGATGCTATGGACTTATCACCTTTATTAAATATCGGAATTATATTTGCGAGCTTCCATGAATCAGGAACTAAGCCTAAAGCTAGTGAATTATTAAATAGGTGAGTTAATGGGTAACTTAATTCGTCCTTGCATTCTTTTAATACCCTAGCATACACCTCATCTGGATCTGGAGATTTCGGAGGTTTTAGTCTATCTATTTCCTTAATTACTTCGTCACTAGTGACCTGAACTGTGCTTAATATTTCGTCTATACTGCCGTTAAACACTTGGTTGACTACTGGAACTTGATCTAAATTTTCGTTTGTAAAAACAGAAAGGAAATGACTATTTAGAGTATTGCACATTTCTAACTCATCATCTGTAATCTCACCTATCACATTCTTAAGGGATCCTACTGTATCCTTTACCTTAGATTTATACAATTGATAAAATGCTTTAGGGTTGTTTTTGGATTCATTTGCTACTTTAATTTCGTAGTTTCTTCTTTCCTTCCCAATATCCTTCTTTACCTGCCTCGACAAGCTATGGTGATATCCTATAAGGTGGATTTCGCCTTTCTGTATTGTTCTGTATACACCTCTCTTTCTACCTATAAGATTTAATAATTTATTTGTCATCCATTTTGGTTGGTTTGTATGTGATCTAAATGTTCTTTTTGGTATATATTTATCATCATATTTGTAAGCGTCTTTAACCCTTGTTTAGCGGGGCCCGACTTAAGTCCGTGTCGAAAAACTTGGACTATGTGGCAGGGCCCGACTTAAGTCTGTGCGTTAAAACAACCCCAGTTCAAATGTATCCCAGTAGGACATAGTTACTGTATATACAGTATATACAATGATCATAAAAGGTTGAGTAAAAATTTTGCCTCATCAATGTTTCTCCAACACTATTACCTATTTATAAGTATACAGCAACGCTAACACAATATTGGTACTGCAAATGAGCTTAGGGACCTATGCCAAGAATGTACAGTAGATATATAACGATCTTATTTATAATGGAGGAACCTTGTTAGGTGGCATATTAGGAATCAATGTTGTAACCCCTGTATGCTATAGTGCCGCTTAAGTTCACTATTCCTCACTCCCTTTCATACACACCTGTTCACTTTCACAAACATAGCCACCAGAAAAAAACCCACTGCTATAAGCGTCTGCAACTCTTATTATAAAGTTAAATCAAATATGAACATGAGGCTCTATGTATCTCAATGCTTTAATCAGCTGGAAAGTGTTTGCTTACGAAAATTCGCGCCAAAAAGCAATGCCCCAGCTGATCAGCTTAACGCCATGTAAGGTTGGTGAGTGGATAGGTGGGTTAGGTAACCGGCTTCTTCGGCTTCAGGGGCCGCATACTGACGAATAGTGCCTTGTTATTATGCTGTACGGCATGAAAGGGTAAGAACCGAGACGGGAATTAATCACAAGCGGAAAAGTAAGTGAGTTAGTGGTAGAAAGTAGAGTGGATGGGGGATAAAAGCCGAATTGGTAATCATTGGGTATACCATGCAAACGCTGGTGCACTCCTGAGTCTAGTGGGGAGAAAGTGAAAGTATAACTCCGCCGCCCTCTTATGCCCTTCTCTAACCCCCCCCCCCCATAAGCTCTCCCCTCCCCCCTTCCCTCCCCTCGACTTATTTCCATCCCCCTCCCACCCTTGTCCTTCCCACTTTTCCCTTTCATCCCTCCAGCTCTTCTTGCTATTTTCAACATTTGTCTATCCCTACCCTTTTGTTTCCTTCCACGCTGCCCGCCCCGCCCCCTCTCTCTCCTTTCCATTTTCATCTCTTTCCTCACTTCCCTTCGTCTTCTATCTCCATCCCGTCTATCCCTTCCCAAATTCCTCCTTTGTATGTTCTTCTCTCTCTCCTTTACTTTCTGCCCCACTCTCCCTTATAATTATCTGCACACCTTCCCCTTTACCCCATCACACCTCCCTTTCCTCCACCGTGCCAGCCCTCATCTTTCTTCCCTCCATTCCACACACCCTCTCCCGCATCCCTTCCCTCATTCCTCCTATGTATGCTCTTCTATCTACCATCTCTCTTCTTTACATCCCCTCCATCCCTTCTTTTATCCTCACCCTTAATACACTCCATGATCTGCACACCTTCCCTTTAGCCCATCACACCTCCCTTTCCTCCACCGTGCTAGCCCTTATCTTTCTCCCCTCCTCCCACCTTCTACTCCCCCCCCTCCCACCTTCCACACCCCCTCCCACCTTCCACTCCCCCATTCCCCCCTCCCACCTTCCATCCCCACTCCCACCTTCCACTCTCTTCCACGGGTCACGACGATGCTGGTCGACCCTTTGACCTTTAACCTTTGCCTCTTTAGAATGTCCGCTGGAGAAACATGTGCTGGGAGGCTTAGAGACAGCTGTGGTAAAATTATCACATTGATGTCATCACTTAATTAAAGGAAACCCAAACTATTCCAACGATAATTATACAGTATATTCCATAACGGGTTTGATGGCAATTGCTACACATTGGAAGGCCAGAGAGAATTTTTGTTTTGTTTCTTGTTTTCAAACTTTTGAAAATACATACTCCAATTTCTTGTTCATTATTTCTGTCACATCTCCGTCATCTTCCCTCTGAAGAGGTGGCATTTGTCACTGAAGCTGCTTTCTAACAAATAATTTCGTAATTTCGTCTCTAAGCGTGGGTATTTTGTTATTTTAAACCAGTCTTTTTTTTTAGTAGAGGTTTTTAAAAAGCTGAAATGATTCCTCAATATAAGTGTTACAAGATGCACAGCATCCCAGTGGTCACTTAGAAGACCATTCATATTAATAGTCTTATATGGTCTCACTGCCGTGCGTTCCTTAATGATAAAGTACAGCTAAGAGAGCGCAATACTGAGCAGGGCATTTACAATTTACAATTTACAATTATACAGTCGTCTTCTGGTAAATTATGGATATATTTTTACTCTATATGGGGAGAATCCAAAACCTATATATATATTTACTATGTATGGGGAGAACCCAATACCTTTGTACTCATGGACGACTTATTGCTTATCTCGGCTAGTGTATGTCTGTCTGCCAAATGTTGGAGCTACTTTTTCCATGGTATATATAGTGAAATGCGGCAGACCACAGACATAATACAAATATCACACGACAGCTTTTCATCGTCAACTTTCGATGGTCAATATTTGTCCAGCAAATGTTCTTGGAATCTTTGAAGTTAGTACCAGAAACTAGACCGAATATGTAATGGTTAAGGTGGCAAAAATATGTGTGTGATAACCCGGGTTCGAATCCCGGTGGATCATATATACTTTAATTAATTTCATTGGGTGGTGAGATTAATAAAAATAATATTATTAGTAGGTTTAGGGATATTTCTTCGAGAGGCCGGTCTATATGATCTGTGCCCCATGAATATTCTTTCCTCTCACTTAAACAGTAGGCTACCATAGTGCGGTTGGGAATATGAACATGATTAGATTAATATCCAGTATTCGAGAATGGATAATAATTCGTAGGCGTGTGCATAAACCTTTAACCGTCCTGGTGGTGTAATGGTTAAGGTGGCAAAAATATGTGTGTGATAAGCCGGGTTCGAATCCCGGTGGATCATATATACTTTAATTAATTTCATTGGGTGGTGAGATTAATAAAAATAATATGTTAATTTACGAAAGAAAAATAATCTAAAGTTTACCACATAAGCTGCCAGACCAGTGTTGAGGTATAAAGCGCTCGTGCAGTACCGGCTTTTGCAGGTATCATCCCCTTTACGCATCGCCACTCGTAAACATTCGTGGACCTCTTGCGATTTTAGTGTGCAAATATGGCAACCAGGATTAACCCATACAGTACCGGTGAAGTCATTTTCATTATATGCTGGCAACTATTAGACAATTTTATTCAGCTTAAGAAAGACGTATACCTATTAAAAGGCTACATACTATCTCAATAACATCTTTTTTAGCTACCATACATATTTCCTAAGCATCATAGATCGTCTAAATGCACCTGGAATCAAAACAAAAAGACGTCACCGGTACTGTATGGGTTAACTTACGAACTTGATTGGCTGTACAATAAAAGATGCATCTGGCTTTATTAAGATAAATAACACTGAACCCATAAATCAGTGTTCATGGATATAATTTCAGAAACAAATATGTGAGGGGATCAGGAATTTATCTGAGTGACTGTACACGATGATCCAATGGTTCTAGTCCCTTCAATGAAACGATGATATTTACCTCAGCTTAGGAAATGAATTTACGAATCAAAGTCTAAGGACTATGATTTTAACTGCGAGGTCCTTTCCTAAATTGAATAAAATCGTCTGAAGGTAGATAGAATACAAATCGTCTGAAGGTAGATAGAATACAAATCGTCTGAAGGTAGATAAAATACAAATCGTCTGAAGGTAGATAGAATACAAATCGTCTGAAGGTAGATAGAATACAAATCGTCTGAAGGTAGATAGAATACAAATCGTCTGAAGGTAGATAGAATACAAATCGTCTGAAGGTAGATAGAATACAAATCGTCTGAAGGTAGATAGAATACAAATCGTCTGAAGGTAGATAGAATACAAATCTCATGGAAACAGATCACGCATACAAAGTTTTATCTATCTATCTATTGCCGGACGCCATGATCCCCGAAGAAAGACCAATAGTGTACTATTGGTCTTGCCCCGAATAGGTGACCACGAACGAAACGCCACCATGCTCCTTTGTCCCCAGTCAGTCGATAGCCCCTCCTCCCATCCAGCACCGCCTTCGCTCATATACTTCTTAATTCCATCCTTCCACCTCTCACTCGGGCCACTTCTCCCTCTCTGTCCTTCCACCTCACTCTCGTACACTCTCTTAGTAATTCTCTCGCTTCCCATACGTTTCACACGGCCGAACCATCTCAAGGTGTTCCTTTTTACACTTTCCAGCACATCTACATCCACACCACACCTCTCTCGTACTTCCTCATTCGTCTGCCTATCCCTACATGTAACTCCACACGCACTTCTCAAGTAACTCATTTCCACCCCTCTCAATTTTGGTTTGAGTCTCTTCACCAACGTCCATGCTTCGCTCCCGTAAGTCAATGACGGGATTACCACACTGTCATGCAAGGACTTCTTTACTTCCATGCTGACCACCCTATTTCTTGTTACTGCTTTCAGCGTTCCTACAACGCTCTTCACCTGTTGCACCCTCTCCCGCACTTCTTCATACATACTCCCATCTTTACTCAAGACACTGCCCAAATACTTAATTAAGCTGACATTCTCCATAGCCTGACCGTTCAACCTCACCTCACACTCTGTGGCTGCACCCCTTTCAAAGACCATAACCTTGCTCTTCCCCGTATTTACCTTCGGATTCCGTTTTTCACACACTGTTCCAAGCATATTTACCAGACCCTGCAACTCCCATTCATTACCGCTCATCAGATCTGTATCGTCGGCAAACAGCAGTACCGGCAACTTCCACCGTAATTTCCGTTTCAGGTCACTGGTTTTGATCGGTGTATGCGAAATTTGACCTATAAATGTGTTTCCAAAGTTCTTTGGTCAAAACTACGACTTTCTGCACTGCTCTCTTAATTATTAGTAACGAAAGTGTTCTGTCACGACCAGCAGTTGTGACACACAATTGAGGCTTAGTGCTGCTGTATGATGAAAGAGAAATATTTCACAGCTCACAAATCAATGGGTGAGATAAGATAGTAACTCTCTCTCTCTCTCTCTATATATATATATATATATATATATATATATTATTAAGTATATCACACCAGATATATACTCGTGAGCTACTAAATGGTTTTATGCTCTCAGCGGGGATCGAACCACCTATAGAACAATGCAATTATGACGATTGTCCATGCTTTAACCAGAGTTGGTTAAAGGTGAATTACATAAGCTGCATACCTCGTAAGATGTATATTTTGTATGCATCAACACATATTAAGGATGCTCAGGTTTGTGTATAATAAAGTAAATTTACGTCAGTAAAGAAAACAAATATTAAACAGTTTAATATCTGGCGGCGTCTGATAGTTGACTGTCTTGTAAATTTTCCGCCTTCCAGTATTGTGATGACGTCATAAATCCGATGATGACGTCATAAATCCCGATAGTTGTCAGGCAACAGAAATTTACCTTTAACTTGACCCTATTTATTTTATATGTTAGGGGCAAATTTAAGGATATTCTCGATAATGGTGTAATACTAGAGCATTTAACGTTCTGCTAGATAACTTTGTTATCATCTTTGTGTAATTCACCTTTAAAGGATGGACAATCGTCCTGACTATCGGTTGATCGGGCCCCGCTGAGAGTATAAAAACATATATATAATGTTTATAAGCAATATTATAAAATCGACGTGTGGCTGGAAGATGTCTATATCCAGTGATAGTTACATCATGTGGGAAAATTAATGGAAATGAGGTGCATAAAAATACATTAAACTTTAAAAATACATTAAACTTTAATACTGACCTTCTAAGAAGAGCAATGCAATTAGTGCTGGGGCAAAGTAAGGTCAACTTTCTCTTTTACGAAATGCATAGTCTATAAGCTTTGACATGAATAATTAGAGAATATTAAGAAGAAAAAAACAGAACTGTATATTAAAAAGCACAAGCAGCATAAAAGACATTGAACTATATTTATGACTTTTTAAGTGCAGCAACAAGATCCTTTCTCTATGCTGTGACCTTATCAGCGTGACTCCAGCAAGACAGTGACCTCATTTAAATCATTAAGGGGAGGCAGACCGTTTTTCTGGACCCCCTTCTCCCTAATGTTTAGCCCCACTAGTATTGAGATAAGACGTTCGGGCTCATTAGTTTGGCGATTTTAACACCTTTTGCCCCATTTCGTTGTTCAATTTTAAGGCCTTTCGTGCCATTTAGGTGTCGATTATTTCCTGGCGAGCGAAAGCGAGCCTGCAATTTTAAGAGGTACTGGCCATCGGCCGGGACATTATTCTACCGAAAAATTTACACATTTATCTTGAAGGGGGTGTTTTTCTAAGCTTGATGGAGGTCTAGGGAGGAAACTAAAACAATAAATGAATAAATAAATTAATAGGCCAAACAAACGGCCAGTCTCCCCTTAAGACGTGACAATATGCAGCTTGCTAATTACACCTTAAGCATTGACCTCATATACATGCTGTGATTGTGACAAATAAACGTCACCTGATCTTAGTTACGGTTGACCTCAGTGGAATGTAGGACGTTTCGCTCACAATCTGTCTGTATAGTGTTCTGTATAGTTTTCTGTATAGTTTTCTGTATAATTTTCTGTGTAGTTTTCTGTATAGTTTTCTGTATAGTTTCCTGTATAGTTTTCTGTATAGTTTTCTGTATAGTGTTCTGTATAGTTTTCTGTATAGTGTTCTGTATAGTTTTCTGTATAGTGTTCTGTATAGTTTTCTGTATAGTTTTCTGTATAGTTTTCTGTATAGTTTTCTGTATAGTGTTCTGTATAGTTTTTTGTATAGTTTTCTGTATAATTTGCTGTGTAGTTTTCTGTATAGTTTTCTATAGAGTTTTCTGTATAGTTTTCTGTATAGTTTTCTGTAGAATTGTCTGTATAGTTTTCTGTATAGTTTTCTGTATAGTTTTCTGTATAGTTTTCTGTATAGTTTTCTGTATAATTTTCAGTATAGTTTTCTGTGTAATTTTCTGTATAATTTTCTGTGTAGTTTTCTGTATAGTTTTCTGTATAATTTTCAGTATAGTTTTCTGTGTAGTTTTCTGTATAATTTTCTGTGTAGTTTTCTGTTTAGTTTTCTGTATAGTTTTCTGTATAGTTTTCTGTAGATTTTTTTGTAGAGTTTTCTGTAGAGTTTATTGGTAGGCCAGAAATCGTCACCTTTAACGTTTGTAACTAAAACAGGACTAGAGTAAATGGGCTGTATATTTAAACACCAGCTTCCTGGCTGACTCTTCCTTCTTGCTAGAAGTTTGCTCTCATTCAACCTGTCCCAAAGAAGGGTGACCGCTCTCTACCCTCCAACTATCGTCCAATTGCTCTTATCTCTTGTATCTCTAAAGTTTTTGAAACTATTCTTGCTTTCCAATTTCTTAAGCATTTCTCTTCTCATAATCTGCTCTCAGATCGCCAGTATGGATCCCTTAAGGGTCGCTCTACTGGTGATCTTCTTTCATATCTTACTATGCTTGGTCATCCAACTTTCGGGACTTCGGTGAAACTTTTTCTGTTGCACTAGACATATCGAAAGCCTTCGATAGAGTCTGGCACAAATCTTTAATTTCCAAACTACCCTCCTTCGGTTTCCATCCCTCCATCTGTGCCTTTGTCTCTAATTTCCTTTCCGGCCGTTCCATAGCTGCGGTTGTGGACGGCCATCGCTCATTTCCTCATCCTATCAACTCCGGTGTTCCTCAGGGTTCTGTCCTATCTCCTATTCTCTTTCTAATTTTCATAAATGATCTTCTCAACTGTACATCCAGTCCCATCCTTTCATATGCAGAGGACTCTACTTTACACCACTCAATTAGTTTTCCAGAACGCCCCAGCCAGCAGTCCCTCAAAAGTAAACGTAATGAAGCCATAAAATGCTTATCTTCTGATCTAGCTACTATTTCCAATTGGGGTAGAGAAAACCTTGTTACATTTAATGCTTCCAAAACTCAATTTATCCATCTTACTACCCGTCAGGAACCTCCAGAGGACGATCCCTTATTCTTCAACAATACAAAAATCAACCCTTCATCTTCCCTCAATGTTCTCGGTGTCTCTTTTTCTTCTGCTCTCACTTCGAAAGACCATATTACCAGTCTCGCTAAGGCAGCCTCCCAGAAGCTGGGTGTGCTCAACCGCCTCAAGGAGTTCTTTACCCCTGTGCAGCTTCTTGCTGTGTACAGGGGCATAGTGCGTCCTTGTATTGAGTATTGTTCACATGTGTGGGGAGAATCCTCTCACACCGCACTCCTAGATAAAGTAGAAAGGAAAGCCTTTCGTATCATTAACTCCCGTCCACTCACCTCTCTGCAATCTCTCTCTCTTCACCGCAATGTTGCACATCTCACTATTCTATCGCTGCTACAATAATCAGTGTTCCTCGGAGCTTTCCCAGTGTATACCACCTCCTCTACGTAGGGTACGTAGTACCCGCCTTGCAACACAATCCCACCCCTACCCTTTGTAACTCTCCAACCCAAGAGTGAAACGCTATTCTCAGACTTTCTTCTATTCAACTGCTGAGCTCTGGAACTCTCTCCCAGAATCAGTCTTTCCCTTTTCCTATTACTTAAATTGCTTCAAACTCCGTGTGTCCAGGTATTTTAGCTCGAACGTCCCTTAATTTCGGCCCTGTCACTCTTTGAAATCTGGGGGAGGCACTCGCTGCAGGCAGTTATGCCTTTTGTCTCCCTCATTCACATAGAACAAAAAAATTGTAGAAATGTTAGCTCGATTACTCCAGTTCTATTTGAGTTATTGACGGTAAAGGGC
This sequence comes from Paralithodes platypus, assembly GCA_032716605.1. Taxonomy (NCBI): domain Eukaryota; kingdom Metazoa; phylum Arthropoda; class Malacostraca; order Decapoda; family Lithodidae; genus Paralithodes; species Paralithodes platypus. Next base: position 66,540,290 of record CM064513.1, on the reverse strand, counting down.
AAAATTGTTGGCCTAATTATATTAATTAGACGATCATTTTACTTTGGTTTCATCGGATAAAACATCTCTTTAAAAGGGACTCATTATTGACAACGTTTCACTTATAGCTTCTTCGGGTAACTAACTTCAGGCATAAATGTGGTATGCTCGAAATGGTATCAATAAAGTGCTCCTCCTCGTATGATGTTTTTATCTATTCTGTCAAATTTTTAAAGTTTATATTTACATTTCATTTTAGTGCTTTTTCGCCTACACCTATCAAAATGTATCCCAATCTAATCTTATCTAAAATTAGAAAAACTATCCTGCTCCTTTTGAACCTTCTCTCTACCCTAAGCTAACCTTGCCAAGCCAAACCTAACCTTAAGTGACCAAATTGTACTTATTCCTAACCTAAATTTACCCTATTTGATCGTATCTATTTCCAAATCTTACTTAACCTTACCAAATCAATAGATTTTAAAGCGCGGACAGAAATAAAAAAACAAAAACAAAGAGAGAGCGAGAGAGAGAGAGCGAGAGAGAGAGAGCGAGAGAGAGAGAGAGAGAGAGAGAGAGAGAGAGAGAGAGAGAGAGAGAGAGAGAGAGAGAGAGAGAGAGAGAGAGAGAGACTTCCACAATGGTCGAAAACAATAAATAGAGAATTAACCTGTGACTTAACGGATGATTTCCACTTAAAGGAATTTTTCTTGACTCATTTCTCCCTCATGTGTAGCCCCATTGTTTTTGATATTTTAAGACGTTCGCCCCATTAGCTTGGCGATTTTAACAACTTTCGCCCCATTTCTCTCAATTTTTAGACTTTTCATGCCATTAAGGTGTCGATATTTTCCTGGTGAGTGATAGCGAGCCTGTAATTTAAGAGGTCAGGAAATTTTTTCTACCGACAAATGTACACATTTATCTTGAAAGGGGGTCTAGGGGGTGTTATTTTAAGCTTGATGGAAGTCTAGGGAACAAACTAAAAACCTGCCCTTAAGACCCTTGAGTATGACAGTGTATGACCTTATAATCAACGATGGAGAGTACAGTATATACTTTGCTTATAATGACCTCAAATATGAAGTATGTTTATGACACACAGGATAGGACACAGCGGCAACCAGATGTATATTTTGTTGTTGATATCTTTGGTTCGGTGGATAAATTAATCAAACATGCAGATATTATATACTTTAGTAAATATATAGACAATTTTCACAGCGCCTATTTTCTTGTCTTAAGGGGGTTGGGGGGGGGGGGTTTCTGGGCCTTCTTCGTGTTAACTTCCATTAGTTTTCTGGTTGAAAACATTCACGCCATTAGTTTAATAATTTGAAGACCTTTCATGCCATTTAGGTGTTGATTTTGTCCTGGCGAGCAATATATAGTGTGCCGGGGCATTTTTCTACCGAAAATGCAAAAATATATCTCAGAAGATATATTGGGGGTATTTTATTAAGCTTGATGGAGGTCTAGGAAGCCAAAGAAAAAAGATAAATAAATATTAAATACAATAATATATTACAATATCAAAACAATATTGTCCACTCTTGGTATATCAAAACAATATTGTTCACTCTTGGTATATCAAAACAATATTGTTCACTCTTGGTATATCAAAACAATATTGTTCACTCTTGGTATATCAAAACAATATTGTTCACTCTTGGTATATCAAACAATATTGTTCACTCTTGGTATATCAAAACAATATTGTTCACTCTTGGTATATCAAAACAATATTGTTCACTCTTGGTATATCAAAACAATATTGTTCACTCTTGGTATATCAAACAATTGTTCACTCTTGGTATATCAAAACAATATTGTTCACTCTTGGTATATCAAAACAATATTGTTCACTCTTGGTATATCAAAACAATATTGTTCATCTTGGTATATCAAAACAATATTGTTCACTCTTGGTATATCAAAACAATATTGTTCACTCTTGGTATATCAAAACAATATTGTTCACTCTTGGTATATCAAAACAATATTGTCCACTCCTGGTATATCAAAACAATATTGTCCACTCTTGGTATATCAAAACAATATTGTCCACTCTTGGTATATCAAAACAATGTTGTTCACTCTTGGTATATCAAAACAATATTGTTCACTCTTGGTATATCAAAACAATATTGTTCAAAACAATATTGTTCACTCTTGGTATATCAAAACAATATTGTTCACTCTTGGTATATCAAAACAATATTGTTCACTCTTGGTATATCAAAACAATATTGTTCACTCTTGGTATATTAAAACAATATTGTTCACTCTTGGTATCAAAAACAATATTGTTCACTCTTGGTATATCAAAACAATATTGTTCACTCTTGGTATATCAAAACAATATTGTTCACTCTTGGTATATCAAAACAATATTGTCCACTCTTGGTATATCAAAACAATATTGTCCACTCTTGGTATATCAAAACAATATTGTCCACTCTTGGTATATCAAAACAATATTGTTCACTCTTGGTATATCAAAACAATATTGTTCACTCTTGGTATATCAAAACAATATTGTTCACTCTTGGTATATCAAAACAATATTGTTCACTCTTGGTATATCAAAACAATATTGTTCACTCTTGGTATATCAAAACAATATTGTTCACTCTTGGTATATCAAAACAATATTGTTCACTCTTGGTATATCAAAACAAATACTTTACAGTGTAACGAACTAAAATTGAATATATAGCCTTTGTCCAAATGTGTTCAGATTTTTTTTCTGGACCCCTTTCTCCCTCATGTTTAGCCCAATTAGCTTTGAGATTTTAAGATATTCGTCCCATTAGATTGGCGTTATTAATATCTTTCGTCTCATTTATTTGTCAATTTTTAGGTCTTTTGTAACATTGAGGTGTCGAGTATTTCCTGACGAGCGATAGCGAGCCTGTAATCTTGAAGGAACCGGCTATCGGCCAAGACATTTTTCTACCTGAAAATGCTCATATTTATCTTGAAGGGAGGTTTGGGGGGAATTATGTTTAAGATTAATGGAGGACTAGGGTGCAAATTAAAATATACAAATAAATAAAAAGTTATATAATAAACAACCCTGACAACCTCCCATAAAGATAACTGCAAATGGCTGAACACGTTTGGTGGTTTAATTTAAATGGCTTAACCTTTATAATCCAGTGATGGCATTTATGGTTAATTGTAAATATACCTTATCTCTTTTAATATAAGAAGGTTCTATCCACCCCCCCCCCCCTCTCTCTCTCTTTGTATGTAAACATTAAAGTGGTTAATATGTGCTGCTAGTCAGAGTGAATGAATGATCAATAAATAATGTCATTATGAAGACCATCACACACACACACACACACACAAACAACACACACACACAAACAACACACACACACACACAAACACACATGCACACCCACACACAAACACTCTCTCTCTCACTCACTCACTCTCTCTCTCCCTCTCGCCATTCTTCCTATAACGGTACCTAGGAAACACATCATAATAGGAAGTCAGCAACAAACCCCCGGACTAAGGGAGGGCTCGTTATCTCCGCATCACACAATAGCCAGGAGGAACCATTACGTAAGTAGGATCCAGTCTCTTAGGATTTGTTGGTACTTGGGTGATTTGTATGGTTGGCTAGAGGTTATATTGATGAATATCTAAATACATAAATACATAAATAAAGACGACACACTGGTTAATGAATATAATGTGTTTGTATTCCTTAAGCAAAAAAATGCCTTATTCTCTAAACCAAAAGAGAGATCCTTAAGATAAGATAAATCTAAACGATGATGCCGTGTTTGTTCATTAATATACCCTACAAAATATATGATTGTGAACTATCTGCTAACCTGCAAGTGACTCCTGTGGTTTATATCACATGTATTATTTCCTTAATCATCATAAGCCTTCATTGGTCCACTCTATATAATGACAAATAAAGGTATTAATCATTAACAAGGAATTAATACATATATATATACATGAAATACACACATGAACAAACAAATAGAATAAACAATAAATACAAAATAACTACAAATAAAAATAACACATTGATTCTTCAGTGTGTCCAAACATATATATATATATATTAATTGTACCACCTACTAAAAATATTCTTCATCAAGAACAGACAATAAATCCCAAACCCCTCCCTTTTATAACACAAACAAGACTTGAGCAATCCACGTGATATTTCTACCATATGGGAAGAGTCAACCAGGAAATAGTATATGGGAATTTACATCATCTGTGTTCCAGCCCTACTTCAGTTATAAGAGGCTAGAGGTTACAAATACTAAACTCGTCAAAACTATCATAAGTGTTGTTCCCTTGACTTCCATACAAAAAAAAACAACACTCCATAGACCTCCTGTTCGTGATAAATTTGCACATTTTTCGGTAGCAAAATTTCCCAGCCGAAGGCCGGTTCCTAGAAAACTACAGGCCGCTGTTGTTCGTCAGTAATAAAACAAAATCGGCATCTAAATGGTCTTAAACATTGACAAAGAAATGAAGCAAGAGGTTTTAAAATTGCGAAGCAAATGAGGAGATCGTCTTAAAATCCTTAAACTAATGGGGCTAAACATGAGGAAGAAGGCGGTCCAGAACTCCCCCCCCCCCCACCCCCACCCCACACACACTGCTCTGCTCAACAACAATCGGCTCTTTCAGCTGCTTGGCATAGAGCCATGGTATTTTTTCATAAAACAAAACAAAATGCTAAACAACAACCTTAACCTTTTTAGTATTTGAGCACGTATTTCTTCCTTTTGCCTGGCTATCAGTAGACAATTTTACTTAATTTAGGAATGCAATTTGGATTTCAGATAATCTCAGTTGGATAATTGAGATATACTTTACCTCTATAATTCTTAGAAAGCCTTCCAAAGCTAAACAAATAAATAAATAAATAAATAAAATAAATAAATAAAATACAAAATAATATAAAAATACATTAATGAATAATGCAGAAGACATCCTAATACTGAAGGAGTTAATGTCCGGCATCATCAGCAACACCAACCTTATAATAATTATAATAAGTGCCGTATAGTAGCGATCCACAATACTTTACATACACACACAGCTATTAGGCTTACCACTGAGCCACTGGCTTCCGAATAACAAATATTGCCATACACATACCTTGTGTAAGGTAAGGTAAGGTTACAAAAAAAAAAAAAAAAAAAAAAAAAAAAAAAAAAATATATATATATATATATATATATATATATATATATATATATATATATATATCGGAGAGAGGAGTGTTCCTTGGGAACCGTATTTTTTGTTTTGTTATGTTCTAATTATTTTCAATAAGCTTTTAAGCTTTCATATTTGTAATATTATCTTTTGATTTGTAGACCACTGAAGATGACACCAGTGTGATGTCGAAACGTTTGGTAATAAAGTATGGAACTGCTCGTAGCGTACTTTGTTCTTCTATTCCTGCTGTATATATATATATATATACAGTATATATATATATATATATACATATATATATATATATATATATATATATATATATATATATACTGTAGGGGAAAAATAATCGAAGGTATAAACAAGTAAAAATAAAAATAAAATAAAAACTATACATATGCATAATTTATACCTTGGCTAGTTGTAACACATATCTACAAGTCCGAACAGAAACAATTATATACACTCATTTATAAGGTCTGTTAAGGAAAACATTCGCTTTAAACTAATTGAATACTAAAGGGTGAGTCGAGAAAGGTATGCATAACCAGTGACCGCGACTGTACGATACAAAGAACACAATACACCGTGATGCATGGAGACAATACATAGCTACAGTACAGTAGGGCACAATACACGGGTTACAAAGCCCTGTACACACCTTAATGCACTGGGGTTCTGGTAAGACGCTTGGTTGGCCTTATATACCAGCTGTCCGGATGTGTGTGTGTGTATGTGAGAGAGAGAGAGAGAGTTACACAGTTACACAGACTGCACATACCTTGCGGTCCCGACTAGGCAGTCCAGACTTAATGCTAAAATAGAATTTGCTACAAAGTTGAAGGCAAGGATAGCAAAGCAGAAGGCTCTCTCCCCACCCACCACTCCCTTCGACCATTGGTCGGCATGAAATTATAGTTAGGGAAACAAGACCCCCAGCAGAATGAAAACAATTATACTGGGATATTCATAGTAAAGACTGAAATTGAAAAAATATTATATTATACTGATGTTATATTTTAATTTTTGTTACCTATATTATTCCAACCACCTTATAATGGATGTCTGGACTCTTTTTGAATGTGTCAATTGTCTTACAATGTACCACTTTCTCTTGCAGTTTATTCCACTCGTTGACCACACTGTAGGTGAAGAAGTGCTTTGTGACATCGAGATTCACCCTCCTGGTTTTTAATTTCATTCAATTTCCCCTAGTTAATGAACTATTATCGATTTTGAAAAGTGAATCTACATCAATTTTGTCAAAACCCTTTAATATCTTGAAACACTCGATTAATTGACCTCGCACTCTTCTTTTCTTAAGTGAAAACACATTTAGTTTTTTTTTAATCTTTCATGATATGATTTATTTCTTAGTGACGGTATCAACTTTGTCGCTCTATGCTGCACCAACTCGAGTTTCTCAATGTCCTTGTTCAGATAAGGAGACCAAAATTGTACGCCATATACACTATGCCTTTTAATAACGGTACTATTATTTTCTAATTTTTATATATAAAATTTCTTTTAATATATATCAATGCTCGATTGACCTTGTTCGCAGCTGCTGCACATTGATCTGAGGTTTTTTGGTTTTCAGATATAAGAACCCCCAGGTCTTTAACTAATGCATTTGTTTTGATTGGCTGGCCTTTCATCTTGTATTCATATTTTTTGTTTTGATTACCTATTTGCAAGACCTGGCATTTATCAACATTGAATATGCGAGAGAGAGAGAGAGAGAGAGAGAGAGAGAGAGAGAGAGAGAGAGAGAGAGAGAGAGAGAGAGAGAGAGAGTGTATATGTGTGTGTGGTTCACCTAACAAACTGGATTGAACTTAGTGATGTAAGTGCATACGGTTCTCCCTTGGCTCCTCAATACCAGAAGGGTTATATACTGCTCTGTGTGACCTCCGGCTTTGTCCTCCACTCCTCCCACACCTGCCCTGCCCACATATACACACACACATACATACATACACCTGTCACACCCACACCTACACACACATCAAGCACATACACACACCTGTTACGCCCACACCTACATAATATTATCAACTATTTACACTTGATCAATGCTATGCTGTTATTTCCATCCATTAGAATACACCGGTTTAGCTTTACTACTGCTAGATTTAATTTAGCAAAGAAATATACTTTCGAAACCAGCAGTTCAAATTGCATATACAGTAAACACATAGTCCTTGAGACATAAAATAATTTACCGCCGACGAGGTGATGAGTTTTAAGTCCCCACATAGTTATGATGACTAGGCAGATGGTATATAGAAGTGATGATAGCTTATTATACTATTTTATTTCATTTTATTATTTTATTTTAAGGCGGTGGGCGGGGATGCTGAAACCTGGTCAAAATACAACTTTCGAACCAAGCAGTTTCGAAACAAGTCTATGATTATTTTTTTCGGCTATTGTAACGAAACACAATAACATGCATATGGGTGATTCAAAGCCTATTGGGAGTGAATTTGTTACAACAATTACAGTGCAACTTGTGGATATACAGTGTATATATATATATATATATATATATATATATATATATATATATATATATGTTAGTAAAGCCAGGTAATACATTTTCTTTAATACATACGAGGTTGAAAGAAATGGCAATTTCTGCGTTGGAAATTTTATTATTCAAAGTATCCAGGTCTCTGATGAGTTTTCGCTGGGTGGCAGGAAGTAGATGAATGAGATTAGCAAAATTCATGGTGGTACAGGGTTACATTAATGTACATGAAGATACAGGATATACGACGCACGCGTTTCACTGGAAAACCAGCATTATCAAGTAAGGATAGAATGATATAAAAGGTAAACAGGAAGGGTATATATAGAGGGAGGAGGATCAGAGGAGGCGAAAATCCCTCTATACCTGTATATACCCTTCCTGTTTACCTTTTATATCATTCTATCCTTACTTGATAATGCTGGTTGTCCAGTGAAACGCGTCGTATATCCTGTATCATCATGTACATTAATGTAACCCTGTACCACCATGAATTTTGCTAATCTCATTCATCTACTTCCTGCCACCCAGCGAAAACTCATCAGAGACCTGGAAACTTTGAATAATAAAATTTCAAACGCAGAAATTGCCATTTCTTTCAACCTCGTATGTATTAAAGGAAAAAAAAAAAAAAAAAAAAAAAAAAATATATATATATATATATATATACACACACTCAGGCACACACTCCATAGCTGGGTGTGGCTGACTCTAGACAGAACCCGAACAGAAACATTTAAAGTTTTAATTCGCAGGGTCCGGGACCACATTAGCGTTCCCTCGCCCCTTGCTCTATCCCGTCGAGTAGGTGGATATATAACCTACAAAAAAAAAACTGTGACAAGCAAGCCGTCCGAAACATATGATCTACAAGTATAAATAGCTGACTATGAAGGCCATACAAAAAATTGTGACAAGCAAGCCGTCCGAAACATGTGATCTACAAGTATAAATAGCTGACTATGAAGGCTATACAAAATACTGTGACAAGCAAGCCGTCCGAAACATGTGATCTACAAGTATAAATAGCTGACTATGAAGGCCATACAAAATACTGTGACAAGCAAGCCGTCCGAAACATGTGATCTACAAGTATAAATAGCTGACTATGAAGGCCATACAAAATACTGTGACAAGCAAGCCGTCCGAAACATGTGATCTACAAGTATAAATAGCTGACTATGAAGGCCATACAAAATACTGTGACAAGCAAGCCGTCCGAAACATGTGATCTACAAGTATAAATAGCTGACTATGAAGGCCATACAAAATACTGTGACAAGCAAGCCGTCCGAAACATGTGATCTACAAGTATAAATAGCTGACTATGAAGGCCATACAAAATACTGTGACAAGCAAGCCGTCCGAAACATGTGATCTACAAGTATAAATAGCTGACTATGAAGGCCATACAAAATACTGTGACAAGCAAGCCGTCCGAAACATGTGATCTACAAGTATAAATAGCTGACTATGAAGGCCATACAAAATACTGTGACAAGCAAGCCGTCCGAAACATGTGATCTACAAGTATAAATAGCTGACTATGAAGGCCATACAAAATACTGTGACAAGCAAGCCGTCCGAAACATGTGATCTACAAGTATAAATAGCTGACTATGAAGGCCATACAAAAAACTGTGACAAGCAAGCCGTCCGAAACATGTGATCTACAAGTATAAATAGCTGACTATGAAGGCCATACAAAATACTGTGACAAGCAAGCCGTCCGAAACATGTGATCTACAAGTATAAATAGCTGACTATGAAGGCCATACAAAAAACTGTGAAAGCAAGCCATCCGAAACATGTGATCTACAAGTATAAATAGCTGACTATGAAGGCCATACAAAATACTGTGACAAGCAAGCCGTCCGAAACATGTGATCTACAAGTATAAATAGCTGACTATGAAGGCCATACAAAATACTTGCCGTTTCAACTGTCGATCTGCCATAGACTCGTGGGGTTTTGGCAAGTATTCTGGACGGCCATCTAGTTTAAAAATACAAAAACAAACACACAAAATATAAAAATCTCCAGCCCCCCTCAATGTAAAACATCGCCACTGAGAATCTTTCAAGCTAAATATATAATATATATTAGTAATTTGCCTTGGTACCGGTAACTTTACTGACAGTAGGTTATTTCAGGTGGTCGAATTCCTGTAAACAAGAAGTTTTCGACAGAAGCACGACCGTTTCTTCTGACATTATTTTAGGAGCACGTTTTTTCTCGCATTTTTTTGTTTTTTTACACTGGTATTGGGAACTAGATTGAAGTTACAATATGTTTGGTCGCTTAAGATTAATCAAAGTTTAATGTGAAGTTACCAGACGATACGGGCATTTCTGCGTTTTGTCTCCTTCACTCACATAGAAAAATAAAATAAAATAAAAAACACGAGAATGGATCCAAAATATTGCCAGAAAAAGTGGTTGTCTGACACCTGCATTAACTCCACCTTAGAGACTCCCCTACCCACGCTCCATCGATGGTGTTTGTGGCCTTCAGCGGCACTCCACCCCTACACTCCACCTCTACTCCACCCAAACACCACCGTTACCTTAGAGTCTACAATCAGAGAAGGATTAGCTCGGGTTTCCTTGTTGTTTAAATGACGATTGTTACCGGTTGGGGACCCTATATTTACCTCTTATGCTCAATTATAATAATACTAATAATAATAATACTACTAACAATTATAATAATGATAAGAATGATTATTATAATTTTATTAATTAATATATCTTTATTTCATTTATACTTTGCTGATTAATTTCTTAGTGTATCTGCGTATACTAAATAATACATAGTTCGTAAGCTTACCAATCGTGTTTCACAACTTTGGTGACGAATTATTGAGAAAATTACATTTTCACAAACTATAATTTAACGAAATTTACGTATTTGTACGTTACGTTGTCAAATGTCCGTTTTATCCATTTGGTGATAATTGCATATTATAATACACGGAATACTCACAAGACAGATGTGAGATGTCTTTATACGAAGCTTTTAATAATCGTTGCACCTTGTTTACACAGATTCCAATGAACTGAGTAAGCTTTAACGACGACTTTACTCCCTACGTTCAACAAGTCTAAAGGGTATCAGTGCTGAATACTCACAAGTTAGATGTGCGATGTCTGCATGCGAAGCTTGTATTAATATTCCGAGCACAGACTGGAAGTCTTGACAGGAAAAAAGTCGAATAACATTTGGCTGAATATATGGGGGGGGGGGGGTTCAAACCTTCAAACACCAGCTTCAACCCTAGTCACTTTACTATAATAACAGGTACAGCCGGGGTTTGTTACCGCTGGTATTATGGGTCCACGAGTATACATGGCATTGTCTTTATAATGCATACGTATGTGGTTGAATGGAGAACGAAACCCCCATCCATCAACCTCACCTTCATCTTACAGTCTACAATCAGAGAAGGATTAGCTCGGGTTTCCTTGTTGTTGTTGTTGTTTTTCCCCAAGCTGCCTGGCCGAACAGCCCCAAGGCCCCGAGCAAGGCCAAGGCCATAACCGAGCGCCCCCACAGAACCCTCCCTGCCGACCACAATAAAGCCTGGGTGACCGAAGCCACTCCATGGCGGGGAGCTGAGGAGGGCGCGGAAACGCCCGGGAAACCAAAGCCCCACCCAGGGCCCTGTGCCCCTCAGCAATTATGAAGAGAAAGTTGAAGGGGAAAAGGAAAGATGTGACGCTTTGGCTTCCAATCTTGGTAGATTAGGAGGTCAATCCACGTAAGAGACGCCGTCACTTGAGATCTAGAAAATATATAAGTAAAAGGAACAGTCAGAGTAAGCTATGGGTATGGCAGAGATCGCTCAGTTCTCACTCTGATAGACCAGCCCATCACCACATGACTAAAACCCAATCCTTTCAGCATCAGCTAGGAAAGGCCCTAGAAAGCTGCCTTTGGCGGGGGGATAGCTCCCCTATTTCAACCCTTTTCGGGGGTTGGGCACCCGCCCGCCCGGGTTTCCTTGTTGTTTAAGGGGGTCACCTGCTTTTTTTTCTTTCTCTCCTTTTCTCTCTTTCTCTGGCTTGTATCCATTCGGCCCCATTCAGCCAACTGTTTTAAGACGTTTATCCCCATCCAGGTGTCGATTTCTTCCTGGCGAGCGATAGCGAGCCAGCATTGTATGGAGAAAATTCGGCTTCGCCGGAGAAATTTTTCTATCAAAAAAAGTACAAATTTAGCTTGCTGTCAAAACAAAAATATATATATGCTTCAACTAATGCCCCATAGGTCCCCATAGATGAAGAGGAGGTTGAGGGGTTGGTCTGCCCTCCTCCAGCCTTCCATAAACACACGTACTGTACATGTCATAAATACAATGGAAATTAAGCTTAGGGAATCAAATTGCCAGACCTAAAAACAAACTCGTGAATTTGTGTTTGTGTGTTCATTGTTTTATGTTGTTGTGTTGTCTCTATTCAGGCTATGTCTTGAGCCCCCCCCCCCCACAAAAATAAATAAATATAATATTACTACTACTAATAATAATAAAGGAAAACAGGGGAATGGGCCTGTGTAAATACATACAAATACTGTACATACATACATACATACATATAAAAACAACAAAACTCATATGCTTGTTTATACGATAATACGATAGAGCTGACTTATACAGTAGTTGTTTATACGATAATACGATAGAGCTGACTTATACAGTAGTTGTTTATACGATAATACGATAGAGCTGACTTATACAGTAGTTGTTTATACGATAGAGCTGACTTATACAGTAGTTGTTTATACGATAATACGATAGAGCTGACTTATACAGTAGTTGTTTATACGATAATACGATAGAGCTGACTTATACAGTAGTTGTTTATACGATAATACGATAGAGCTGACTTATACAGTAGTTGTTTATACGATAATATGATAGAGCTGACTTATACAGTAGTTGTTTATACGATAATATGATAGAGCTGACTTATACAGTAGTTGTTTATACGATAATACGATATCTATCTATCTACTGCCTGACGCCGCGATCCCCGAAGGGGTGGCCACGAACGAACCGCCCCCATGCACCTCTGTCCCCAGTCAGTCGACGCCCCTCCCCCCAACCAGCACCGCCTTCGTTCATGTAGTTCCTCACTCCATCCTTCCACCTCATATTCGGTCTACCTCTCCCCCTCTGTCCCTCCACCTCGCTCTCGTACACCCTCTTAGTCATTCTCTCGCTTTCCATACGTTCCATATGGCCGAACCATCTCAAGTTGTTCCTTTTCACACTTTCCAGCACATCTACCTCCACACCACACCTCCTTCTTACTTCCTCATTAGTCTGTCTATCCCTCCATGTAACTCCGCACGCACTCCTTAAGTAATTCATTTCCACTGCTCTCACTCTTGGTCTGAGTCTCTCAACCAACGTCCATGCTTCGCTATACGATAGAGCTGACTTATACAGTAGTTGTTTATACGATAATATGATAGAGCTGACTTATACAGTAGTTGTTTATACGATAATACGATAGAGCTGACTTATACAGTAGTTGTTTATACGATAATACGATAGAGCTGACTTATACAGTAGTTGTTTATACGATAATACGATAGAGCTGACTTATACAGTAGTTGTTTATACGATAATACGATAGAGCTGACTTATACAGTAGTTGTTTATACGATAATACGATAGAGCTGACTTATACAGTAGTTGTTTATACGATAATACGATAGAGCTGACTTATACAGTAATTGTTTCGAAAGTACTGGATTTGCCTCATTCATTGCGTAGGATGACAACTATTTTAATATTCTAATTGCTATCACTTGAAAATTATTATCAGCTTAGGACATACCAGTGGGAATAGAATATTGAGATTTAATTTATCCTTTTGCTTTCTATGAGCCAAATCAAGCTCAAAACATATATGTAGTGTTAAACAAAATGAAATAAACATGTCGTCATCATACTGAAAGTGTTAAACATGTAGAAAGGACGTTGCTCGCTTGTACAGATTCCAATGGACTGAGTAAGCTTTAAGGGGAGGTTTTTAGTATGTTTCCTAGACTTCCATCAAGCTTGAAATTACACCCCCTTGACCCCCTTTCAAGATAAATTTGTACATTTTTCGGTAGAAAAATGTCCCGGCCAAAGGCCGATTCCTCTTAAATTACAGGCTCGCTATCGCTCGCCAGGAAAAAGTCGACACCTAAATGGGATGAAGGGTCTTAAAAGTGACATAAATGGGGTGAAACTTCTTAAAATCGCCAAACTAATGGGGCGAACGTCTTAAAACTTCAAAAGCAATGGGGCTAAACATAAGGGAGAAAGGGGTAAAGAAAAAAATCCCTCAAGTGAAAATCTCCCCTACAACCACTTACTCTACTCATATCGTTCAACACGTCTATAAGGTATCACCTTTTCATTAAAAACTAATAATTGTGTTGAATGTTTTGGTCATTAAGCAAATTTATATGATTCCCGACACGTTTCCATTACTAGATTATTCACCCATTTCCACTGAGGTAAATATTGAATATAGGTTGCCTACTCTTTAACTATTGATGCATCATGGTGTACACTCCTGAACACTGATAGCTACACACTCATTTAATTATGTATTAACTCCAAACGAGACAATGGAGCGGTTTATTATATCCCAGATGCTTCACGACTTGGCCTTAAAGGTTGAATTATTAAAATGGGTGTATACAATTAGTGCTGAAGACTATTCCTAATTGATTTATGTAAGTGGATAGTTAGTGGAAATTGGTGTCAGTGAGCCTATTAAGGGAGCTCAGACTGTACTCTACAGCATAATTTACTGGTTCGGCTCAAATGTTTAAGGAGTGGGTTTAGTTTGGTCTCTAAACCTCTATCAAACTTAAAAAAAACACCCACAAGACCCCCCTTCGATTTTAATTTGTACATTTTTCGGTAGAAAAATGTCCCGGCCGAAGGCCGATTCCTCTTCAAATACAGGCTCGCTATCGCTCGCCAGGAAAAAAATCGACACCTAAATGGTACAAGAGATCTTAATATTGGCAAAGAAATGGGGCAAAATGTCTGAAAATCGCCAAACTAATGGGGCGAATGTCTTGAAATCTCATAACTAATAGGGCTAAACACGAGGGAGGAGGAGGACTCGAAAACCAACTGCCTCCCCTTAAACTATATCAGTGGGCATTAATTAGTATATTGCATTTAACCCCTTCAGTACCATGCAAGGAATGTTCACTATGTATTCGGTAATATTCGGATTTATGTGAGGTGGCAGGGGGCGAAAGAGAAAGGGGTGAAAGTGAACGAGAAAAGAAGAAGGTGCGGAGAACGAATGAGAGTAAAGGTGAAAGGTTGATCATGAGAGAGAGAGAAAAAGAGAGAGAGAGAGTTAATTCACAACTATTTGGAGAATAAACAACTATGGGTAAAATAAATACTAGATACATAAATGCACAGTAAATATACAAGGTCCTCCGGAAAAAAATATACAGAATAAATAGATAAATCTAAAATCTAATATATTATGTTATAGTGGTGATCTAGTTGTATCAAAGTGAGAGTTGGTATTCTATATTTCCCAAAGACAATTCAAATTTATATTTTCATCATCCTCGTTCCTTGACTTTCACTGAGTAGAATTGCAGGTTTGCTTATCTTCAATTATTCTGGTTATAGTTACACATCCTTATGGAGCTTACAACTGGGATATGTGGGTCATAATATACAGTTTACAACTGGGATATGTGGGTCATAATATACAGTTTACAACTGGGATATGTGGGTCATAATATACAGTTTACAACTGGGATATGTGGGTCATAATATACAGTTTACAACTGGGATATGTGGGTCATAATATACAGTTTACAACTGGGATATGTGGGTCATAATATACAGTTTACAACTGGGATATGTGGGTCATAATATACAGTTTACAACTGGGATATGTGGGTCATAATATACAGTTTAGATGTTTTTTGCCTTCTTCGATTACTCGAAATTAAACCTAAGCTGAATAAAATTATCAACATTAACTACAATTGACTAAAGTGTAATCTTAGGGGTGAATCTCTCGCTGTGACTGTCGGGGCTATGGAGTGGATGGAAGCCACAGCCTTTCTGCCCTAAATAGTCTGCTCATGTTAACCCTCTAACCGCCATACTGTACCTCACTTAAGTGCTTCCCTAAAATAACGAAATCAGTAGAAACAAAAAATGAACTTTATGAAATTGAATGGGATTTAATGCTTTATCACAAATTAACGAGCCTTTGGTGACTTGGTTGGCAAAGCAGTGCAGTCTGTACAAGTATGTGGCGAGAAGTTGAACATAGGGGTCTAATATAAATTAACTTATTTTGGTAGCGAGATCCATAACGGTGGTGGGCCAGGCCATGATGTTCGTTGCCTTGGCCTAGCACATGGGGTTGTGGATTCTCTTAACAAGAGCATATAATGATGTCGATACCTGTGTATAAGGAATAATTTGCAAATCTTCATGTGGTGGTTTTGGTGACTACCCTGAATGGAGGAGACCTCAGAGAAGGCCACGCAACTTATGGTTGAGGAAAGTCAACCATTCATATCGGGTGCTGCTTGGGGTGGACCCAGTCATGGCCTGGGAACTCGTGCGGGGAAAGACCCCTGGGAATGGAGTCAAAGGGTGAGTGCAGCTACACGCTGCCGAGACGTAAGCCCCCCAGTGAGTAAGTGATATAGTTTTGCTGAATGGGAATCTTACCTTACATTTATTTACAAAATCCAGCTGTGATCAGTTTACCCACTAAACAAGTCCCGCACATTAATAACATCAGTACAAATACTATGCTTTATTTTATCTTTACCAATTCACCCTATTACTTAACAATGACATTGCAGTCAGTGGAATAACAATGGACATAATAAGGGAGTGAAGAATAGGAACAATAAACAAAAGAAGGATACAAGATCACGTTTATCCTTACGTCACAGCCCAAAACAAACGCTGGCAGCTCCCACCATTCTCCACACCCTTACCTCATACACACAAGTGGAAGAGTGGGCGGTGGGCGTAGGTGGGTGGGGAATAGGTGGGGCTCTGCAGGTGGGTGAATAGGTGTCATTGGGTGAGGGATGGGTGGGCGAAGGGTGATAGTAGTGTTTAAGAGGGGATTGACGAGGGTGGTACTTACGTTGATAGATAATAGGTGTTGATGGTCTGTAAGTGGGTTGAGAATAGGTGGAGATGGTGGGTAGATGGGTGGAGGTCTACAGATGGATGATGGATAGGTAATGTTGATGGGGGAAGAGTGGGAGTTGTTATGTCGGTGTAGCAGGAGGGTATGCATCCGATACTAGTCACTTAATCAGATTCAAACATACTAAAGTAAAGGTTGTTTTCGACCAATGCTACTTTCATTCTTACGTTATTAGTTTGTAGGTAGCTTAAATTCACGAACATAAATCACCTGAAGACACGAACAAAATTATCCGTGCACTAAAAAAAAACTATATTGTTAAATTATTTCAGATAGTAGACTGATACAGATTATTGGGTACAGGAACCAGTGTGGCACCAACTGTAGGTGGGTGAGGAATGGGTTTGATGGGGTGTAGGATGAAGGAGGAATGAGTGATGGGAGAGGTGTGAAGTTGAGTGGAGGTCTGTAGGTGGATGAGGAATGGGTTTGATGGGATGTTTGGTGAAGGAGGAATGAGTGATGGGAGAGGTGTGAAGTTGAGTGGAGGTCTGTAGGTGGGTGAGGAATGGGTTTGATGGGGTGTAGGATGAAGGAGGAATGAGTGATGGGAGAGGTGTGAAGTTGAGTGGAGGTCTGTAGGTGGGTGAGGAATGAGTTTGATGGGTTGTTTAAGGAAGGAGGAATGAGGGATGGGGTAGGTGTGAAGTTGAGTGGAGGGCTGTAGGTGGGTGGGGAATGGGTTTGATGGGGTGTAGGATGAAGGATGAATGAGGGATGGGGGAGGTGTGAAGTTGAGTGAGTGAGTTGTATATTTCCTTCAAGGTGAGCTACAAATATAAATATGTAGGAGGAGATATGTGAACCTGGGATGGGTGGGAATTGACGTTAATGAGTGGTGTATGTAAACTCGGATGCCATAGTATCTAGCCCACTCATAAACATTCGTGGACCCCCACATGATTTTCTTTATGAAAATATAACCATATGGATTGATTCTTGGATAAAACTTGCTTTTCATAAAAATAGTATACAGTATATAGCTTTGCAGTTGATTAAATAGTATACAGTATATAGCTTTGCAGTTGATTAAATAGTATACAGTATATAGCTTTGCAGTTGATTAAATAGTATACAGTATATAGCTTTGCAGTTGATTAAATAGTATACAGTATATAGCTTTGCAGTTGATTAAATAGTATACAGTATATAGCTTTGCAGTTGATTAAATAGTATACAGTATATAGCTTTGCAGTTGATTAAATAGTATACAGTATATAGCTTTGCAGTTGATTAAATAGTATACAGTATATAGCTTTGCAGTTGATTAAATAGTATACAGTATATAGCTTTGCAGTTGATTAAATAGTATACAGTATATAGCTTTGCAGTTGATTAAATTAAAATTATGTTTATAAATTCGTCTCCAGATATATACTTCCATAATTAGAAGTAGGCGAAGTCCACAGCTATTTATGAGTGAGCTAAAGACCATGGCATCCGAGTGTATTGTCGTGAGCATTTATAAGGTTACACCAAATTGAATGGTGATGGGGAAGCGGGTGGGAAAAATAAGTGGGTGTTTATAAATGTAGATGATTTTCAATGGGTGGTGTTTGTGCGTGTGAACAGGAAGGTGAAACAAACTTAAGTAGGTAAAAACAAAGGAGCGGTGGGAATGGACATCACGGGTTGGTCTTTATGAGTGGGTAATGTCAGAGGTGCTAAAAGTAGTCATGAATTAATTTAACTGATGAATAAAAATGCATTTAATTGGATGTTGGTCAATTGTAATAGGCTTGCCATTAATTGCCCCCCCCC
>CM064513.1:66481570-66516570 GCA_032716605.1 Paralithodes platypus | reverse complement strand
CTAAGGTATGGATACAGAGAAGATACAACACAGAACCACAACACTGGTACCCTCAATGCTGGTTCCTGTACTAAGGTATGGATACAGAGAGAAGATACAACACAGAACCACAACACTGGTACCCTCAATGCTGGTTCCTGTACTAAGGTATGGATACAGAGAAGATACAACACAGAACCACAACACTGGTACCCTCAATGCTGGTTCCTGTACTAAGGTATACAGAAGGTATGGATACAACACAGAAGATACAACACAAACACTGGTACCCTCAATGCTGGTTCCTGTACTAAGGTATGGATACAGAGGAGAAGATACAACACAGAACCACAACACTGGTACCCTCAATGCTGGTTCCTGTACTAAGGTATGGATACAGAGGAGAAGATACAACACAGAACCACAACACTGGTACCCTCAATGCTGGTTCCTGTACTAAGGTATGGATACAGAGAAGATACAACAACACAGAACCACAACACTGGTACCCTCAATGCTGGTTCCTGTATGGATACAGAGAAGAAGATACAACACAGAACCACAACACTGGTACCCTCAATGCTGGTTCCTGTACTAAGGTATGGATACAGAGGAGAAGATACAACACAGAACCACAACACTGGTACCCTCAATGCTGGTTCCTGTACTAAGGTATGGATACAGAGAAGAAGATACAACACAGAACCACAACACTGGTACCCTCAATGCTGGTTCCTGTACTAAGGTATGGATACAGAGGAAGATACAACACAGAACCACAACACTGGTACCCTCAATGCTGGTTCCTGTACTAAGGTATGGATACAGAGGAGAAGATACAACACAGAACCACAACACTGGTACCCTCAATGCTGGTTCCTGTACTAAGGTATGGATACAGAGGAGAAGATACAACAGAACCACAACACTGGTACCCTCAATGCTAGTTCCTGTACTAAGGTATGGATACAGAGGAGAAGATACAACACAGAACCATAACACTGGTACCCCTCAATGCTGGTTCCTGTACTAAGGTATGGATACATACCGAAGAAGATACAACACAGAACCACAACACTGGTACCCGCGATGCTGGTTCCTGTCCTAAGGTATGGATACAGAGATGATACAACACAGAACCACAACACTGGTACCCTCAATGCTGGTTCCTGTACTAAGGTATGGATACAGAGAAGATACAACACAGAACCACAACACTGGTACCCTCTCAATGCTGGTTCCTGTACTAAGGTATGGATACAGAGAGAAGAGAAGATACAACACAGAACCACAACACTGGTACCCTCAATGCTGGTTCCTGTACTAAGGTATGGATACAGAGGAGAAGATACAACACAGAACCACAACACTGGTACCCTCAATGCTGGTTCCTGTACTAAGGTATGGATACAGAGGAGAAGATACAACACAGAACCACAACACTGGTACCCTCAATGCTGGTTCCTGTACTAAGGTATGGATACAGAGATAATACAACACAGAACCACAACACTGGTACCCTCAATGCAGGTTCCTGTATTAAGGATACAGAGGAGAAGATACAACACAGAACCACAACACTGGTACCCTCAATGCTGGTTCCTGTACTAAGGTATGGATACAGAGAAGATACAACACAGAACCACAACACTGGTACCCTCAATGCTGGTTCCTGTACTAAGGTATGGATACAGAGAAGAAGATACAACACAGAACCACAACACTGGTACCCTCAATGCTGGTTCCTGTACTAAGGTATGGATACAGAGGAGAAGATACAACACAGAACCACAACACTGGTACCCTCAATGCTGGTTCCTGTACTAAGGTATGGATACAGAGAAGATACAACACAGAACCACAACACTGGTACCCTCAATGCTGGTTCCTGTACTAAGGTATGGATACAGAGAAAATACAACACAGAACCACAACACTGGTACCCTCAATGCTGGTTCCTGTACTAAGGTATGGATACAGAGGAGAAGATACAACACAGAACCACAACACTGGTACCCTCAATGCTGGTTCCTGT
This sequence comes from Paralithodes platypus, assembly GCA_032716605.1. Classification (NCBI taxonomy): domain Eukaryota; kingdom Metazoa; phylum Arthropoda; class Malacostraca; order Decapoda; family Lithodidae; genus Paralithodes; species Paralithodes platypus. The sequence goes on along the minus strand of CM064513.1, from coordinate 66,514,556 downwards.
ACTAAGGTATGGATACAGAGGAGAAGATACAACACAGAACCACAACACTGGTACCCTCAATGCTGGTTCCTGTACTAAGGTAGATACAACACAGAACCACAACACAGAACCACAACACTGGTACCCTCAATGCTGGTTCCTGTACTAAGGTATGGATACAGAGAAGATACAACACAGAACCACAACACTGGTACCCTCAATTCTGGTTCCTGTACTAAGGTATGGATACAGAGAAGAAGATACAACACAGAACCACAACACTGGTACCCTCAATGCTGGTTCCTGTACTATGCTGGTTCCTGTACTAAGGTATGGATACAGAGAAGATACAACACAGAACCACACAGAACCACAACCTGGTACCCTCAATGCTGGTTCCTGTACTAAGGTATGGATACAGAGAAGATACAACACAGAACCACAACACTGGTACCCTCAATGCTGGTTCCTGTACTAAGGTATGGATACAGAGGAGAAGATACAACACAGAACCACAACACTGGTACCCTCAATGCTGGTTCATGTACTAAGGTATGTGGATACAGAGGAGAAGATACAACACAGAACCACAACACTGGTACCCTCAATGCTGGTTCCTGTACTAAGGTATGGATACAGAGAAGAAGATACAACACAGAACCACAACACTGGTACCCTCAATGCTGGTTCCTGTACTAAGGTATGGATACAGAGAAGATACAACACAGAACCACAACACTGGTACCCTCAATGCTGGTTCCTGTACTAAGGTATGGATACAGAGGAGAAGATACAACACAGAACCACAACACTGGTACCCTCAATGCTGGTTCCTGTACTAAGGTATGGATACAGAGGAGAAGATACAACACAGAACCACAACACTGGTACCCTCAATGCTGGTTCCTGTACTAAGGTATGGATACAGAGAAGAAGATACAACACAGAACCACAACACTGGTACCCTCAATGCTGGTTCCTGTACTAAGGTATGGATACAGAGAAGAAGATACAACACAGAACCACAACACTGGTACCCTCAATGCTGGTTCCTGTACTAAGGTATGGATACAGAGAAGATACAACACAGAACCACAACACTGGTACCCTCAATGCTGGTTCCTGTACTAAGGTATGGATACAGAGGAGAAGATACAGCACAGAACCACAACACTGGTACCCTCAATGCTGGTTCCTGTACTAAGGTATGGATACAGAGAAGATACAACACAGAACCACAACACTGGTACCCTCAATGCTGGTTCCTGTACTAAGGTATGGATACAGAGAAGAAGATACAACACAGAACCACAACACTGGTACCCTCAATGCTGGTTCCTGTACTAAGGTAGGATACAGAGGAGAAGATACGTACTAAGGTATGGATACAGAGAGAAGATACAACACAGAACCACAACACTGGTACCCTCAATGCTGGTTCCTGTACTAAGGTATGGATACAGAGAAGATACAACACAGAACCACAACACTGGTACCCTCAATGCTGGTTCCTGTACTAAGGTATGGATACAGAGAAGAAGATACAACACAGAACCACAACACTGGTACCCTCAATGCTGGTTCCTGTACTAAGGTATGGATACAGAGAAGAAAATACAACACAGAACCACAACACTTGTACCCTCAATGCTGGTTCCTGTATTAAGGTATGGATACAGAGAAAATACAACACAGAACCACAACACTGGTACCCTCAATGCTGGTTCCTGTACTAAGGTATGGATACAGAGAAGATACAACACAGAACCACAACACTGGTACCCTCAATGCTGGTTCATGTACTAAGGTATGGATACAGAGGAGAAGATACAACACAGAACCACAACACTGGTACCATCAATGCTGGTTCCTGTACTAAGGTATGGATACAGAGAAGATACAACACAGAACCACAACACTGGTACCCTCAATGCTGGTTCCTGTATTAAGGTATGGATACAGAGAAGATAAAACACACAGAACCACAACACTGGTACCCTCAATGCTGGTTCCTGTACTAAGGTATGGATACAGAGGAGAAGATACAACACAGAACCACAACACTGGTACCCTCAATGCTGGTTCCTGTACTAAGGTATGGATACAGAGAAGATACAACACAGAACCACAACACTGGTACCCTCAATGCTGGTTCCTGTACTAAGGTATGGATACAGAGAAGATACAACACAGAACCACAACACTGGTACCCTCAATGCTGGTTCCTGTACTAAGGTATGGATACAGAGAAGATACAACACAGAACCACAACACTGGTACCCTCAATGCTGGTTCCTGTATTTAGGTATGGATACAGAGAATAACACAACACAGAACCACAACACTGGTACCCTCAATGCTGGTTCCTGTACTAAGGTATGGATACAGAGAAGATACAACACAGAACCACAACACTGGTACCCTCAATGCTGGTTCCTGTACTAAGGTATGGATACAGAGGAGAAGATACAACACAGAACCACAACACTGGTACCATCAATGCTGGTTCCTGTACTAAGGTATGGATACAGAGAAGAAGATACAACACAGAACCACAACACTGGTACCCTCAATGCTGGTTCCTGTACTAAGGTATGGATACAGAGGAGAAGATACAACACAGAACCACAACACTGGTACCCTCAATGCTGGTTCCTGTACTAAGGTATGGATACAGAGAAGATACAACACAGAACCACAACACTGGTACCCTCAATGCTGGTTCCTGTACTAAGGTATGGATACAGATGAGAAGATACAACACAGAACCACAACACTGGTACCCTCAATGCTCGTTCCTGTACTAAGGTATGGATACAGAGAAGAAGATACAACACAGAACCACAACACTGGTACCCTCAATGCTGGTTCCTGTACTAAGGTATGGATACAGAAGAAGATACAACACAGAACCACAACACTGGTACCCTCAATGCTGGTTCCTGTACTAAGGTATGGATACAGAGGAAGATACAACACGGAACCACAACACTGGTACCCTCAATGCTGGTTCCTGTACTAAGGTATGGATACAGAGAAGATACAACACAGAACCACAACACTGGTACCCTCAATGCTGGTTCCTGTACTAAGGTAGGTATGGATACAGAGGAGAAGATACAACACTGGTACCCTCAATGCTGGTTCCTGTACTAAGGTATGGATACAGAGGAGAAGATACAACACAGAACCACAACACTGGTACCCTCAATGCTGGTTCCTGTACTAAGGTATGGATACAGGGAGAAGATACAACACAGAACCACAACACTGGTACCCTCAATGCTGGTTCCTGTACTAAGGTATGGATACAGAGGAGAGATACACACAGAACCACAACACTGGTACCCTCAATGCTGGTTCCTGTACTAAGGTATGGATACAGAGGAAAGATACAACACAGAACCACAACACTGGTACCCTCAATGCTGGTTCCTGTACTAAGGTATGGATACAGATAAGATACAACACGAACCACAACACTGGTACCCTCAATGCTGGTTTTCCTGTACTAAGGTATGGATACAGAGGAGAAGATACAACACAGAACCACAACACTGGTACCCTCAATGCTGGTTCCTGTACTAAGGTATGGATACAGAGAGAAGATACAACACAGAACCACAACACTGGTACCCTCAATGCTGGTTCCTGTACTAAGGTATGGATACAGAGAAGATTACAACACAGAACCACAACACTGGTACCCTCAATGCTGGTTCCTGTACTAAGGTATGGATACAGAGAGAGAACATCACGAACGGTACCAACACTGTTACGCACAACTGGTTCATTCACTGTAAGATACAACAGAAGAAATACATACTTTACTCAATTATGGATGATACAAGATAAACCACACCACAACACTGTAACCCACAATGCTGGTTAAACTTATATAGAGAATAGAAATCAACACTAACCACCACTGTACCCAAAACTGAGCAGTTCCTGGTATGGTATGGTCAGCGAGAAACACAGAACCACCCTGGTACCCTCAATGCTGGTTCCTGTACTAAGGTATGGATACAGAAGAAGATACAACACAGAACCACAACACTGGTACCCTCAATGCTGGTTCCTGTACTAAGGTATGGATACAGAGGAGAAGATACAACACAGAACCACAACACTGGTACCCTCAATGCTGGTTCCTGTACTAAGGTATGGATACAGAGGAAGATACAACACAGAACCACAACACTGGTACCCTCAATGCTGGTTCCTGTACTAAGGTATGGATACAGAGAGAAGATACAACACAGAACCACAACACTGGTACCCTCAATGCTGGTTCCTGTACTAAGGTATGGATACAGAGGAGAAGATACAACACAGAACCACAACACTGGTACCCTCAATGCTGGTTCCTGTACTAAGGTATGGATACAGAGGAGAAGATACAACACAGAACCACAACACTGGTACCCTCAATGCTGGTTCCTGTACTAAGGTATGGATACAGAGGAGAAGATACAACACAGAACCACAACACTGGTACCCTCAATGCTGGTTCCTGTACTAAGGTATGGATACAGAGAAGATACAACACAGAACCACAACACTGGTACCCTCAATGCTGGTTCCTGTACTAAGGTATGGATACAGAGAGAAGATACAACACAGAACCACAACACTGGTACCCTCAATGCTGGTTCCTGTACTAAGGTATGGATACAGAGAAGATACAACACAGAACCACAACACTGGTACCCTCAATGCTGGTTCCTGTACTAAGGTATGGATACAGAGGAGAAGATACAACACAGAACCACAACACTGGTACCCTCAATGCTGGTTCCTGTACTAAGGTATGGATACAGAGGAAAGATACAACACAGAACCACAACACTGGTACCCTCAATGCTGGTTCCTGTACTAAGGTATGGATACAGAGAAGAAGATACAACACAGAACCACAACAATGGTACCCTCAATGCTGGTTCCTGTACTAAGGTATGGATACAGAGAAGATACAACACAGAACCACAACACTGGTACCCTCAATGCTGGTTCCTGTACTAAGGTATGGATACAGAGAAGAAGATACAACACAGAACCACAACACTGGTACCCTCAATGCTGGTTCCTGTACTAAGGTGTGGATACAGAGAAGATAACACAGAACCACAACACTGGTACCCTCAATTCTGGTTCCTGTACTAAGGTATGGATACAGAGAAGATACAACACAGAACCACAACACTGGTACCCTCAATGCTGGTTCCTGTACTAAGGTATGGATACAGAGGAGAAGATACAACACAGAACCACAACACTGGTACCCTCAATGCTGGTTCCTGTACTAAGGTATGGATACAGAGGAGAAGATACAACACAGAACCACAACACTGGTACCCTCAATGCTGGTTCCTGTACTAAGGTATGGATACAGAGGAGAAGATACAACACAGAACCACAACACTGGTACCCTCAATGCTGGTTCCTGTACTAAGGTATGGATACAGAGAAGATACAACACAGAACCACAACACTGGTACCCTCAATGCTGGTTCCTGTACTAAGGTATGGATACAGATGATACAACACAGAACCACAACACTGGTACCCTCAATGCTGGTTCCTGTACTAAGGTATGGATACAGAGAAGATACAACACAGAACCACAACACTGGTACCCTCAATGCTGGTTCCTGTACTAAGGTATGGATACAGAGAAGATACAACACAGAACCACAACACTGGTACCCTCAATGCTGGTTCCTGTACTAAGGTATGGATACAGAGAAGATACAACACAGAACCACAACACTGGTACCCTCAATGCTGGTTCCTGTACTAAGGTATGGATACAGAGAGAAGATACAACACAGAACCACAACACTGGTACCCTCAATGCTGGTTCCTGTACTAAGGTATGGATACAGAGGAGAAGATACAACACAGAACCACAACACTGGTACCCTCAATGCTGGTTCCTGTACTAAGGTATGGATACAGAGAAGATACAACACAGAACCACAACACTGGTACCCTCAATGCTGGTTCCTGTACTAAGGTATGGATACAGAGAAGATACAACACAGAACCACAACACTGGTACCCTCAATGCTGGTTCCTGTACTAAGGTATGGATACAGAGAAGATACAACACAGAACCACAACACTGGTACCCTCAATGCTGGTTCCTGTACTAAGGTATGGATACAGAGAAGATACAACACAGAACCACAACACTGGTACCCTCAATGCTGGTTCCTGTACTAAGGTATGGATACAGAGAAGATACAACACAGAACCACAACACTGGTACCCTCAATGCTGGTTCCTGTACTAAGGTATGGATACAGAGAAGAAGATACAACACAGAACCACAACACTGGTACCCTCAATGCTGGTTCCTGTACTAAGGTATGGATACAGAGAAGATACAACACAGAACCACAACACTGGTACCCTCAATGCTGGTTCCTGTACTAAGGTATGGATACAGAGAAGAAGATACAACACAGAACCACAACACTGGTACCCTCAATGCTGGTTCCTGTACTAAGGTATGGATACAGAGAAGATACAACACAGAACCACAACACTGGTACCCTCAATGCTGGTTCCTGTACTAAGGTATGGATACAGAGAAGAAGATACAACACAGAACCACAACACTGGTACCCTCAATGCTGGTTCCTGTACTAAGGTATGGATACAGAGAAGATACAACACAGAACCACAACACTGGTACCCTCAATGCTGGTTCCTGTACTAAGGTATGGATACAGAGAAGAAGATACAACACAGAACCACAACACTGGTACCCTCAATGCTGGTTCCTGTACTAAGGTATGGATACAGAGAAGATACAACACAGAACCACAACACTGGTACCCTCAATGCTGGTTCCTGTACTAAGGTATGGATACAGAGGAGAAGATACAACACAGAACCACAACACTGGTACCCTCAATGCTGGTTCCTGTACTAAGGTATGGATACAGAGGAGAAGATACAACACAGAACCACAACACTGGTACCCTCAATGCTGGTTCCTGTACTAAGGTATGGATACAGAGAAGATACAACACAGAACCACAACACTGGTACCCTCAATGCTGGTTCCTGTACTAAGGTATGGATACAGAGGAGAAGATACAACACAGAACCACAACACTGGTACCCTCAATGCTGGTTCCTGTACTAAGGTATGGATACAGAGAAGAAGATACAACACAGAACCACAACACTGGTACCCTCAATGCTGGTTCCTGTACTAAGGTATGGATACAGAGAAGATACAACACAGAACCACAACACTGGTACCCTCAATGCTGGTTCCTGTACTAAGGTATGGATACAGAGAAGATACAACACAGAACCACAACACTGGTACCCTCAATGCTGGTTCCTGTACTAAGGTATGGATACAGAGGAGAAGATACAACACAGAACCACAACACTGGTACCCTCAATGCTGGTTCCTGTACTAAGGTATGGATACAGGGAAGATACAACACAGAACCACAACACTGGAACCCTCAATGCTGGTTCCTGTATTAAGGTATGGATACAGAGGAGAAGATACAACACAGAACCACAACACTGGTACCCTCAATGCTGGTTCCTGTACTAAGGTATGGATACAGAGAAGATACAACACAGAACCACAACACTGGTACCCTCAATGCTGGTTCCTGTACTAAGGTATGGATACAGGAAAGATACACCACAGAACCACAACACTGGTACCCTCAATGCTGGTTCCTGTACTAAGGTATGGATACAGAGAAGAAGATACAACACAGAACCACAACACTGGTACCCTCAATGCTGGTTCCTGTACTAAGGTATGGATACAGAGAAGATACAACACAGAACCACAACACTGGTACCCTCAATGCTGGTTCCTGTACTAAGGTATGGATACAGAGAAGATACAACACAGAACCACAACACTGGTACCCTCAATGCTGGTTCCTGTACTAAGGTATGGATACAGAGGAGAAGATACAACACAGAACCACAACACTGGTACCCTCAATGCTGGTTCCTGTACTAAGGTATGGATACAGAGAAGAAGATACAACACAGAACCACAACACTGGTACCCTCAATGCTGGTTCCTGTACTAAGGTATGGATACAGAGAGAAGATACAACACAGAACCACAACACTGGTACCCTCAATGCTGGTTCCTGTACTAAGGTATGGATACAGAGGAGAAGATACAACACAGAACCACAACACTGGTACCCTCAATGCTGGTTCCTGTACTAAGGTATGGATACAGAGAAGATACAACACAGAACCACAACACTGGTACCCTCAATGCTGGTTCCTGTACTAAGGTATGGATACAGAGAGAAGATACAACACAGAACCACAACACTGGTACCCTCAATGCTGGTTCCTGTACTAAGGTATGGATACAGAGAAGATACAACACAGAACCACAACACTGGTACCCTCAATGCTGGTTCCTGTACTAAGGTATGGATACAGAGGAGAAGATACAACACAGAACCACAACACTGGTACCCTCAATGCTGGTTCCTGTACTAAGGTATGGATACAGGGAAGAATACAACACAGAACCACAACACTGGTACCCTCAATGCTGGTTCCTGTACTAAGGTATGGATACAGAGAAGATACAACACAGAACCACAACACTGGTACCCTCAATGCTGGTTCCTGTACTAAGGTATGGATACAGAGGAGAAGATACAACACAGAACCACAACACTGGTACCCTCAATGCTGGTTCCTGTACTAAGGTATGGATACAGAGGAGAAGATACAACACAGAACCACAACACTGGTACCCTCAATGCTGGTTCCTGTACTAAGGTATGGATACAGAGAGAAGATACAACACAGAACCACAACACTGGTACCCTCAATGCTGGTTCCTGTACTAAGGTATGGATACAGAGAGAAGATACAACACAGAACCACAACACTGGTACCCTCAATGCTGGTTCCTGTACTAAGGTATGGATACAGAGAAGATACAACACAGAACCACAACACTGGTACCCTCAATGCTGGTTCCTGTACTAAGGTATGGATACAGAGGAGAAGATACAACACAGAACCACAACACTGGTACCCTCAATGCTGGTTCCTGTACTAAGGTATGGATACAGAGAAGATACAACACAGAACCACAACACTGGTACCCTCAATGCTGGTTCCTGTACTAAGGTATGGATACAGAGAAGATACAACACAGAACCACAACACTGGTACCCTCAATGCTGGTTCCTGTACTAAGGTATGGATACAGATAAGAAGATACAACACAGAACCACAACACTGGTACCCTCAATGCTGGTTCCTGTACTAAGGTATGGATACAGAGAAGATACAACACAGAACCACAACACTGGTACCCTCAATGCTGGTTCCTGTACCAAGCTATGGCTACAGAGCGGAAGATACAACACAGACCCACAACACTGGTACCCTCAATGCTGGTTCCTGTACTAAGGTATGGATACAGAGAGAAGATACAACACAGAACCACAACACTGGTACCCTCAATGCTGGTTCCTGTACTAAGGTATGGATACAGAGAAGATACAACACAGAACCACAACACTGGTACCCTCAATGCTGGTTCCTGTACTAAGGTATGGATACAGAGGAGAAGATACAACACAGAACCACAACACTGGTACCCTCAATGCTGGTTCCTGTACTAAGGTATGGATACAGGGAAGATACAACACAGAACCACAACACTGGTACCCTCAATGCTGGTTCCTGTACTAAGGTATGGATACAGAGGAGAAGATACAACACAGAACCACAACACTGGTACCCTCAATGCTGGTTCCTGTACTAAGGTATGGATACAGAGAAGATACAACACAGAACCACAACACTGGTACCCTCAATGCTGGTTCCTGTACTAAGGTATGGATACAGAGGAGAAGATACAACACAGAACCACAACACTGGTACCCTCAATGCTGGTTCCTGTACTAAGGTATGGATACAGAGGAGAAGATACAACACAGAACCACAACACTGGTACCCTCAATGCTGGTTCCTGTACTAAGGTATGGATACAGAGAGAAGATACAACACAGAACCACAACACTGGTACCCTCAATGCTGGTTCCTGTACTAAGGTATGGATACAGAGAAGATACAACACAGAACCACAACACTGGTACCCTCAATGCTGGTTCCTGTACTAAGGTATGGATACAGAGAGAAGATACAACACAGAACCACAACACTGGTACCCTCAATGCTGGTTCCTGTACTAAGGTATGGATACAGAGAAGATACAACACAGAACCACAACACTGGTACCCTCAATGCTGGTTCCTGTACTAAGGTATGGATACAGAGAAGATACAACACAGAACCACAACACTGGTACCCTCAATGCTGGTTCCTGTACTAAGGTATGGATACAGAGGAGAAGATACAACACAGAACCACAACACTGGTACCCTCAATGCTGGTTCCTGTACTAAGGTATGGATACAGAGAAGATACAACACAGAACCACAACACTGGTACCCTCAATGCTGGTTCCTGTACTAAGGTATGGATACAGAGAAGATACAACACAGAACCACAACACTGGTACCCTCAATGCTGGTTCCTGTACTAAGGTATGGATACAGAGGAGAAGATACAACACAGAACCACAACACTGGTACCCTCAATGCTGGTTCCTGTATAAGGTATGGATACAGAGAAGATACAACACAGAACCACAACACTGGTACCCTCAATACTGGTTCCTGTACTAAGGTATGGATACAGAGAAGAAGATACAACACGGAACCACAACACTGGTACCCTCAATGCTGGTTCCTGTACTAAGGTATGGATACAGAGAAGATACAACACAGAACCACAACACTGGTACCCTCAATGCTGGTTCCTGTACTAAGGTATGGATACAGAGAAGATACAACACAGAACCACAACACTGGTACCCTCAATACTGGTTCCTGTACTAAGGTATGGATACAGAGAAGAAGATACAACACAGAACCACAACACTGGTACCCTCAATGCTGGTTCCTGTACTAAGGTATGGATACAGAGAAGATACAACACAGAAGCACAACACTGGTACCCTCAATGCTGGTTCCTGTACTAAGGTATGGATACAGAGAAGATACAACACAGAACCACAACACTGGTACCCTCAATGCTGGTTCCTGTACTAAGGTATGGATACAGAGGAAAAGATACAACACAGAACCACAACACTGGTACCCTCAATGCTGGTTCCTGTACTAAGGTATGGATACAGAGAAGATACAACACAGAACCACAACACTGGTACCCTCAATGCTGGTTCCTGTACTAAGGTATGGATACAGAGAAGAAGATACAACACAGAACCACAACACTGGTACCCTCAATGCTGGTTCCTGTACTAAGGTATGGATACAGAGGAGAAGATACAACACAGAACCACAACACTGGTACCCTCAATGCTGGTTCCTGTACTAAGGTATGGATACAGAGGAGAAGATACAACACAGAACGACAACACTGGTACCCTCAATGCTGGTTCCTGTACTAAGGTATGGATACAGAGGAGAAGATACAACACAGAACCACAACACTGGTACCCTCAATGCTGGTTCCTGTACTAAGGTATGGATACAGAGAAGATACAACACAGAACCACAACACTGGTACCCTCAATGCTGGTTCCTGTACTAAGGTATGGATACAGAGGAGAAGATACAACACAGAACCACAACACTGGTACCCTCAATGCTGGTTCCTGTATTAAGGTATGGATACAGAGAAGAAGATACAACACAGAACCACAACACTGGTACCCTCAATGCTGGTTCCTGTACTAAGGTATGGATACAGAGAAGATACAACACAAAACCACAACACTGGTACCCTCAATGCTGGTTCCTGTACTAAGGTATGGATACAGAGAAGATACAACACAGAACCACAACACTGGTACCCTCAATGCTGGTTCCTGTACTAAGGTATGGATACAGAGAAGATACAACACAGAACCACAACACTGGCACCCTCAATGCTGGTTCCTGTACTAAGGAATGGATACAGAGGAGAAGACACAACACAGAACCACAACACTGGTACCCTCAATGCTGGTTCCTGTACTAAGGTATGGATACAGAGGAGAAGATACAACACAGAACGACAACACTGGTACCCTCAATGCTGGTTCCTGTACTAAGGTATGGATACAGAGAAGATAAAACACAGAACCACAACACTGGTACCCTCAATGCTGGTTCCTGTACTAAGGTATGGATACAGAGGAGAAGATACAACACAGAACCACAACACTGGTACCCTCAATGCTGGTTCCTGTACTAAGGTATGGATACAGAGGAGAAGATACAACACAGAACCACAACACTGGTACCCTCAATGCTGGTTCCTGTACTAAGGTATGGATACAGAGAATATACAACACAGAACCACAACACTGGTACCCTCAATGCTGGTTCCTGTACTAAGGTGTGGATACAGAGGAGAAGATACAACACAGAACCACAACTCTGGTACCCTCAATGCTGGTTCCTGTACTAAGGTATGGATACAGAGGAGAAGATACAACACAGAACCACAACACTGGTACCCTCAATGCTGGTTCCTGTACTATGGTATGGATACAGAGAAGATACAACACAGAACCACAACACTGGTACCCTCAATGCAGGTTCCTGTATTAAGGGTTGGATACAGAGAAGAAGATACAACACAGAACCACAACACTGGTAACCTCAATGCTGGTTCCTGTACTAAGGTATGGATACAGAGGAGAAGATCCAACACAGAACCACAACACTGGTATCCTCAATGCTGGTTCCTGTACTAGAGTATGGATACAGAGGAGAAGATACAACACAGAACCACAACACTGGTACCCTCAATGCTGGTTCCTGTACTAAAGTATGGATACAGAGGAGAAGATACAACACAGAACCACAACACTGGTACCCTCAATGCTGGTTCCTGTACTAAGGTATGGATACAGAGAAGATACAACACAGAACCACAACACTGGTACCCTCAATGCTGGTTCCTGTACTAAGGTATGGATACAGAGAAGATACAACACAGAACCACAACACTGGTACCCTCAATGCTGGTTCCTGTACTAAGGTATGGATACAGAGAAGATACAACACAGAACCACAACACTGGTACCCTCAATGCTGGTTCCTGTACTAAGGTATGGATACAGAGGAGAAGGTACGACACAGAACCACAACACTGTTACCCTCAATGCTGGTTCCTGTACTAAGGTATGGATACAGAGAAGATACAACACAGAACCACAACACTGGTACCCTCAATGCTGGTTCCTGTATTAAGGTATGGATACAGAGAAGAAGATACAACACAGAACCACAACACTGGTACCCTCAATGCTGGTTCCTGTACTAAGGTATGGATACAGAGGAGAAGATACAACACAGAACCACAACACTTGTACCGTCAATGCTGGTTCCTGTACTAAAGTATGGATACAGAGGAGAAGATACAACACAGAACCACAACACTGGTACCCTCAATGCTGGTTCCTGTACTAAGGTATGGATACAGAGAAGATACAACACAGAACCACAACACTGGTACCCTCAATGTTGGTTCCTGTACTAAGGTATGGATACAGAGAAGATACAACACAGAACCACAACACTGGTACCCTCAATGCTGGTTCCTGTACTAAGGTATGGATACAGAGAAGAAGATACAACACAGAACCACAACACTGGTACCCTCAATGCTGGTTCCTGTACTAAGGTATGGATACAGAGAAGAAGATACAACACAGAACCACAACACTGGTACCCTCAATGCTGGTTCCTGTACTAAGGTATGGATACAGAGAAGAATACAACACAGAACCACAACACTGGTACCCTCAATGCTGGTTCCTGTACTAAGGTATGGATACAGAGAAGATACAACACAGAACCACAACACTGGAACCCTCAATGCTGGTTCCTGTACTAAGGTATGGATACAGAGGAGAAGATACAACACAGGACCACAACACTGGTACCCTCAATGCTGGTTCCTGTACTAAGGTATGGATAAAGAGAAGATACAACACAGAACCACAACACTGGTACCCTCAATGCTGGTTCCTGTACTAAGGTATGGATACAGAGGAGAAGATACAACACAGAACCACAACACTGGTACCCTCAATGCTGGTTCCTGTACTAAGGTATGGATACAGAGGAGATACAACACAGAACCACAACACTGGTACCCTCAATGCTGGTTCCTGTACTAAGGTATGGATACAGAGAAGATACAACACAGAACCACAACACTGGTACCCTCAATGCTGGTTCCTGTACTAAGGTATGGATACAGAGGAGAAGATACAACACAGAACCACAACACTGGTACCCTCAATTCTGGTTCCTGTATTAAGGTATGGATACAGAGAAGAAGATACAACACAGAACCACAACACTGGTACCCTCAATGCTGGTTCCTGTACTAAGGTATGGATACAGAAAATATACAACACAGAACCACAACACTGGTACCCTCAATGCTGGTTCCTGTACTAAGGTATGGATACAGAGAAGATACAACACAGAACCACAACACTGGTACCCTCAATGCTGGTTCCTGTACTAAGGTATGGATACAGAGGAGAAGGTACAACACAGAACCACAACACTGGTACCCTCAATTCTGGTTCCTGTATTAAGGTATGCATACAGAGAAGAAGATACAACACAGAACCACAACACTGGTACCCTCAATGCTGGTTCCTGTACTAAGGTATGGATACAGAGGAGAAGGTACAACACAGAACCACAACACTGGTACCCTCAATGCTGGTTCCTGTACTAAGGTATGGATACAGAGGAGAAGATACAACACAGAACCACAACACTGGTTCCTGTACTAAGGTATGGATACAGAGGAGAAGATACAACACAGAACCACAACACTGGTACCCTCAATGCTGGTTCCTGTACTAAGGTATGGATACAGAGGAGAAGATACAACACAGAACCACAACACTGGTACCCTCAATGCTGGTTCCTGTACTAAGGTATGGATACAGAGGAGAAGATACAACACAGAACCACAACACTGGCACCCTCAATGCTGGTTCCTGTACTAAGGTATGGATACAGAGAAGATACAACACAGAACCACAAGACTGGTACCCTCAATGCTGGTTCCTGTGTTAAGGTATGGATACAGAGAACAAGATACAACACAGAACCACAACACTGGTACCCTCAATGCTGGTTCCTGTACTAAGGTATAGATACAGAGGAGAAGATACAACACAGAACCACAACACTGGTACCATCAATGCTGGTTCCTGTACTAAAGTATGGATACAGAGGAGAAGATACAACACAGAACCACAACACTGGTACCCTCAATGCTGGTTCCTGTACTAAGGTATGGATACAGAGAAGATACAACACAGAACCACAACACTGGTACCCTCAATTCTGGTTCCTGTACTAAGGTATGGATACAGAGAAGATACAACACAGAACCACAAGACTGGTACCCTCAATGCTGGTTCCTGTATTAAGGTATGGATACAGAGAACAAGATACAACACAGAACCACAACACTGGTACCCTCAATGCTGGTTCCTGTACTAAGGTATCGATACAGAGGAGAAGATACAACACAGAACCACAACACTGGTACCATCAATGCTGGTTCCTGTACTAAAGTATGGATACAGAGGAGAAGATACAACACAGAACCACAACACTGGTACCCTCAATGCTGGTTCCTGTACTAAGGTATGGATACAGAGAAGATACAACACAGAACCACAACACTGGTACCCTCAATTCTGGTTCCTGTACTAAGGTATGGATACAGAGAAGAAGATACAACACAGAACCATAACACTGATACCCTCAATGCTGGTTCCTGTACTAAGGTATGGATACAGAGAAGATACAACACAGAACCACAACACTGGTACCCTCAATGCTGGTTCCTGTACTAAGGTATGGATACAGAGAAGAAAATACAACACAGAACCACAACACTGGTACCCTCAATGCTGGTTCCTGTACTAAGGTATGGATACAGAGAAGATACAACACAGAACCACAACACTGGTACCCTCAATGCTGGTTCCTGTACTAAGGTATGGATACAGAGGAGAAGATACAACACAGAACCACAACACTGGTACCCTCAATGCTGGTTCATGTACTAAGGTATGGATACAGAGGAGAAGATACAACACAGAACCACAACACTGGTACCATCAATGCTGGTTCCTGTACTAAGGTATGGATACAGAGGAGAATATACAACACAGAACCACAACACTGGTACCCTCAATGCTGGTTCCTGTACTAAGGTATGGATACAGAGACGATACAACACAGAACCACAACACTGGTACCCTCAATGCTGGTTCCTGTACTAAGGTATGGATACAGAGAAGATACAACACAGAACCACAACACTGGTACCCTCAATGCTGGTTCCTGTACTAAGGTATGGATACAGAGAAGATACAACACTGGTACCCTCAATGCTGGTTCCTGTACTAAGGTATGGATACAGAGAAGATACAACACAGAACCACAACACTGGTACCCTCAATGCTGGTTCCTGTACTAAGGTATGGATACAGAGGAGAAGATACAACACAGAACCACAACACTGGTACCCTCAATGCTGGTTCCTGTACTAAGGTATGGATACAGAGAAGATACAACACAGAACCACAACACTGGTACCCTCAATACTGGTTCCTGTACTAAGGTATGGATACAGAGAAGAAGATACAACACGGAACCACAACACTGGTACCCTCAATGCTGGTTCCTGTACTAAGGTATGGATACAGAGAAGATACAACACAGAACCACAACACTGGTACCCTCAATGCTGGTTCCTGTACTAAGGTATGGATACAGAGAAGATACAACACAGAACCACAACACTGGTAGCCTCAATACTGGTTCCTGTACTAAGGTATGGATACAGAGAAGAAGATACAACACAGAACCACAACACTGGTACCCTCAATGCTGGTTCCTGTACTTAGTATGGATACAGAGAAGATACAACACAGAACCATAACACTGGTGCCCTCAATGCTGGTTCCTGTACTAAGGTATGGATACAGAGAAGATACAACACAGAACCACAACACTGGTACCCTCAATGCTGGTTCCTGTACTAAGGTGTGGATACAGAGGAGAAGATACAACACAGAACCACAACACTGGTACCCTCAATGCTGGTTCCTGTACTAAGGTATGGATACAGAGAAGATACAACACAGAACCACAACACTGGTACCCTCAATGCTGGTTCCTGTACTAAGGTATGGATACAGAGAAGAAGATACAACACAGAACCACAACACGGGGACCCTCAATGCTGGTTCCTGTACTAAGGTATGGATACAGAGAAGATACAACACAGAACCACAACACTGGTACCCTCAATGCTGGTTCCTGTACTAAAGTATGGATACAGAGAAGATACAACACAGAACCACAACAATGGTACCCTCAATGCTGGTTCCTGTACTAAGGTATGGATACAGAGGAGAAGATACAACACAGAACCACAACACTGGTACCCTCAATGCTGGTTCCTGTACTAAGGTATGGATACAGAGGAGAAGATACAACACAGAACCACAACACTGGTACCCTCAATGCTGGTTCCTGTACTAAGGTTTGGATACAGAGAAGATACAACACAGAACCACAACACTGGTACCCTCAATGCTGGTTCCTGTACTAAGGTATGGATACAGAGGAGAAGATACAACACAGAACCACAACACTGGTACCCTCAATGCTGGTTCCTGTACTAAGGTATGGATACAGAGGAGAAGATACAACACAGAACCACAACACTGGTACCCTCAATGCTGGTTTCTGTACTAAGGTATGGATACAGAGAAGAAGATACAACACAGAACCACAACACTGGTACCCTCAATGCTGGTTCCTGTACTAAGGTATGGATACAGAGGAGAAGATACAACACAGAACCACAACACTGGTACCCTCAATGCTGGTTCCTGTACTAAGGTATGGATACAGAGAAGATGCAACACAGAACCACAACACTGGTACCCTCAATGGACCATATACCCAACGATCAGAGGTGTAAAGAGCGAGCATTTCATACACTACGAACAAGAAAATGTATGGGGGGGGATGGGATATTTATTTGCTAATTTATTCATATTTATATTATTTTTGTTTTTGTTTCCTCCCCAGACCTCCATTAAGCTTAAACAAACATCCCCTAGACCCCCCTTCGAGATACACTTGTAAAAAAAAATCGGCCGGGATAGTCCTATAATTACAGGCTCGCTATCTCTCGCCAGGAAAAAAAATCGACACGTAAATGGCACGAAAGGTCCAAATATTGACAACTAAATGGGATGAAAGGTCTTAAAATCGCCAAACTAATGGGTCGAACTTCTTAAAATCTGAAAACTAATGGGACTAAGCATGAGGGAGAAGGGGGGGGCCAGAAAACCCGACCATCCCCCTTTAAGGGAGACCTAACTAAGGTTAACAATATTAGGAATGTTGTAGAGAACCTGGACTACAGTAAGTTCTTCAATTACAGTACCTATTAAAGCCTACAGAGGACATTAATACAAAACATGGAAAGACATCCTAACATACGGACTTCATTAATGGGAAGCTGGTTTCCTATTAGTGTGATAAAACTATGGATTATATTTTGTAACTAAAAAAGAAGAATAAGAAGAAAAACAAAATGTCCACTCCTCTCCCATTCTTAGGTAAGCCATTTTAGATTTACAGGAGGAGCGACCACTACTTGCATTTCATGTAAGTACACTTCCAAGGAGTGTAGTATCAGCACCAGACATATCCCCCTTCAAGTCTTGAGATGATATCAACATTTCGGGCTGGGAAATGAAGATATAAAAGACTTTATGGTGTATCTTGTAGGTGGGGGTCTAGAAAAGAGTCCCTCTCGTTCTCCTATTATATGCCGATAAGTAAGCAAGGTTGGTCAGACGAGTAAGGCAGAAGTTGATACAAGTGAGAATGATTGAGTGGTGCAGCGTGATAAATGTTTACCACTTCTCAAAATGTATCTCTCCGTTACACTCTCTTCCGTACTTTTAGCTTTCGAGGTCTATAGATGATCGCTTCACATTGTGTTATGTTATTCTATATTAGGGGACAAAGAAGGGGTGGGGGGCTGTGGCAAACCTAGAGATACTTTAGTAAGAGAAATCGACACTCTTTTTTTCTTTGGACGTCATTTCGGTGCCTACAATAATGATCTAACAATGTGATATTACTTTCTGGTTTTGTTTATGTAGAAATTAGATCCAAATACCAAGCTATATATCCTGTACCAGTATTGCTGGATGTTTAGGATGGGTAAGGGCGTAATATTATTTGACTGCAAAGATAAGCTAATGACGCCAGTAACATCTAAATGGTGGAAGTTGACCTACAGTATTTCTAAGACTCCTAGGTATACCACAGTCCCCCAGCCCCTCGGTGTCCCATAATCTAGAATAGCATAAAAAAAAAAAAAAAAACAAAAAAAACACACAAAAGTAAAGCGACCATCTATAGACCTCGAAAGACAAAAATGCGGAAGAGTTTAGTAGAGACATAAATATTGAGAAGTGGGACAGATGTACGAAGTGGGAGAAATTATATATGGGAAGTAAAGGTCTGGAATAGGTAGAAGCTGGCAAGAATTGATAAATACATGGAGTAAAGCAAGATACAACAGAAGGTAGTTTATGGGTCGGAGACTCAAAACGGTTGTAAGTTACGATGTAGCGAATCATAGTAAACCAAAGGATATACACAAACAAGTACAAAGGAAAGCAAGCAACACCATATCAGCTGATTGTTACAAGGCGCTTGTACAATGATCAATCTAACGACACGATTTCGTTACATTACCATGGAAGTACATCGTGTTACATGTGTCGAACAGAATATTTTTACCTTTCAATCTTGGTTACCTAGGTTGTATGATAGGTAGTGAAAATGGGTGCTATTTATGAGTAAACGTAGTTAATTGGAGGTTGCGAGCGAGATACTTGTCTAGCATTTCTTAAAATATTTGGACAGTGGAACAATCAATGACGTTGCTAGACGTCCATTTCATAAATCAATCACTCGAATGGAAACTATATGCTTGGCCTCCTGTGAAAAACCATATATTACTTGTTTATGGCGTAATATATTTGCGCATATTGAAAACAAATAAAAAATAAATAAAAAATAAAAAATAAACTAAACACTCCCGTGTTTCTATACCCAGATACATGCTTTGATTATAGCTATAGGAGAGATACGACGTCGAATTCAAGATGCGACTCTCAAAGGGAGCGAAGAAATCATAAATATGTTGAGCATCATGTACGGTATCCCTCTCTCCCTCCTATTGTTTCACGTTTACGCCCATCTCTCTTCCTTCTGTAACATCATCTTTATACTCTAAACAACTTATAAAACATATCAATAAACAGTCTAATAAATACAAGCAAATACATAAATACATACTTTACATAAATAATGCATAATACATACATAAACAATACAATAATATATAAGCAACAAGATTTAAACTAATATAGCGAAAACAAATCAAAACTAACTACCAAATTACCCAAACAAATAAAAACTGAAGATTGTAATCTGGAAATACGGTGAAATTGTCAGCCTTGATGAAAGCTTGTGGTGGACTCTGGAAACCACCCGTGACGCTTCAAGATACATATATAGATATATAGCTAGACATACAGATAGATAGATGGATAGATAGATAAATATATAGATTAATTCATAGATAGATACATAGATAAATAAATTGATAGATAGATAGATAGAATGATGGATAGAGAGATAAATAGATAGATAGATAGATAGGTAGTAAATAGACTGATGGCTAGATTGATTGGCATACAAGGTATACTGTATATGATACCGTAGTTATATTAGTAAATAGATAACAGTAAACAAGCAGATTAATTGATAGAAACATAGATATGTAATTGGTGTGTACGTGTGTATATATTTGTGTGTGTGTGTGTACGTCACTGTCTTTGTCTCCACCCTCACTTTCACTTGCTCTAATCTCATTAATCTCCCTGCACCACTCTCTCTCTCTCTTTCACTCTTTCTTTAACTGTCTCTCTGTGTTTATCCGTCTGTCTTTTATCTTTAATTTTCTCTCACACCATTGTCATGCTGCATTGACTTGCATAAAACAATGTTGAATGAAGGCTTTTATGACCCCCTCTCTCTCTCTTTAATATATATATATATATATATATATATATATATATATATATACAGTATATATATTCTATGTGTATAAAGGAACACAAGAGGCAGAACGAGTGTCTCCTCCAAACCCGAAAAAGTGACAGGGCCGAATTCAAGGGACGTTGGGGTCAATATGCCTGGACACAGGAATTTTAAAGCAATTTAAGTCATAGGATGAAGGAAATATTGCTTGAGGGAGAGAGTTCCAGAGTTCACTTATTGAGTGGAAGAAAGACTGAGAAAAGAAGACTGGTAAATATTACATAGAACGAACTCCATTCTAAGAAGAGAGACAACATCACTCGCCTTAGCTTCTGTTCATGAGAATGGCGAAGAAAAAGAAGATATACATTTTATATAGTGTATTTAACCCTGGCAGTACACTATGACGCATTCGAATATTTCATTCTGGCTATTATTAGACGATTTTATTTAGCGTAAGACAAATCTGTGGATGATAGACGGTTAAGCTGATATAGTTTCCATTCACTTTCATTCTTAGAGATAATTATATCCTGAACAGAAACAATATAATCTAATGCAATACTCGGTGTCTGCGACTGAGAAAATTACCACCCACTTATATGTCAATAGTTCTAGCTGATTGACTTGTGCAACCGTGAATATTACAAACTTTATTAAGAATAAATAATTACTACAAGACGAGACATTGGACACGGTAGCATGAACCAATCAGCTGGAATTATTGACATTTACTGTAGGTGGGCTGTTATTTTCTCAGAGTCGCTGAAACCAAGTATAGCCAAAACAAACTGATAAAAAAGTATCGTCATTCTCAAGGGGTTCACGTTGTCTGGTGCGAGGAGGGTCATTTTTCGACAACCGCTGTTTCACTCTACTAGTTTGGAGATTTTAAGACGCTTCGCCCTATTATTTGGCGGTTGTAAAAGACATTCACCTCATTTCAGGTGTCGATTGTTTGTTCTGGGCGAGCAATAGCGAGCCTGCAGTTGAGAAAAAAATGAAATGTTTCTATCAAACAAATGTACATACTTAGCTTCCTGAAGGTCTGAGGGGGTGTTTATTATCGTTTGAAGGAGGTTCTGGGGAGGCGGTGTCTGTTTTATACTTGGGGTAAAACAAGAAACAAATACATTGCTCAGAAATGGCTGGATCAATACAATATCAATATCGAGGATCGTTGTTGGGATGGATTAGGTCATGGCTAATTGGTAGGAAACAGAGAGTCAGCATAAATGGTACCAAGTCAGAGTGGGGAGCAGTCAAAAGTGGTGTCCCCCAGGGATCGGTATTAGGCCCCCTGTTGTTTCTTATATACATAAATGACCTAGATTTAGGTATAACTAGTAGGATAAGTAAATTCGCAGACGATACTAAAATGGGGAGATCAATTGATTCAGATAGCGATATAGAGTGCCTCCAAAGGGATCTAGATACCTTGCATGAATGGTCAGTAAATTGGCAGATGAAGTTTAACATTAACAAATGCAAGGTATTAAAGATAGGGAAGATGCAAACAAATGTTAAATATAAACTAGCTAATTTAGAATTAGAAAATTCAGGCTGCGAGAAAGATCTAGGTGTGTTTGTTAGCAATTATTTGAAGCCTAGAAAACAGTGTATAAGCGTTCGTAATAAGGCAAACAGGATTCTCGGGTTCATCTCTAGGAGTGTGAGTAACAGAACTGCTGATGTTATCTTAAAACTTTACTTGTCATTAGTGAGACCCCATATGGATTATGCTGTCCAATTTTGGTGTCCTTATTACAGAATGGACATAGATTCATTGGAGAGAGTACAGCATAGAATGACAAAAATGATCTATAATATTAGAAATCTTCCGTATGAAGAAAGGTTGAAGAAATTAGGTTTACATTCATTAGAGAGACGCAGAGTTAGAGGGAATATGATAGCGGTGTTCAAGTGGGTTAGTGGGATTAACAAAGGGGACATGACAAATGTACTAAAGCTCAGTGATAGCGAAAGAACTCGTACCAATGGTTTCAAATTAGATAAATTTCGTTTCAGAAAAGATATAGGCAAATATTGGTTTGGTAACAGAGGGGAGGTGTGGTGGAGTGGTCTTGCCACTGGCCTGGTAATCCAAAGGTCCCGGGTTCAAATCCCGATGTATCAATGGGAAGATATTATTGGGATGGAATTTGTGCTGTACCTAGTATCAGTGCATTACCACAAAGCCCACCGAAACGTCAATAAAATACCCTCATTGTTCCCTGATTAAATAGCACTGTATGAATATTCCCATATTCAAAATATGCTATAGGGGTTCAATGCCTGGTGAGTTATATGCTCAACAGGTGGCGTTGTGTGTGTGTAAGTGTGAGAGTCCGAGTGTAGGGAGTGAGACAGTGAAGCACGGGAACGAGGTGGCTTCAGAGATGGGGTCGTTTCGGGCCATGAGTGAGCACCGTGCCTCATGTGAAGGCAAGATGGCAGGTGCTCGTTGTACTCTACGTGCTTCACATGTCTCACTCCCTAGACTGGAACAAGACCTCACGGGCTTCACTGTTCATTGTAAAGCGGTGAATGTTAAGGCTCTCAGCCTATGCCCGAGAGGAAGTAAGTTGGAATATAGAAAAAAAAAAAAAAAAAAAAAAAAAAAAAAAAAAAATGGGTGGAATGGACTACCAAGTGCTATAGTGGGATCTAAAACGGTAGGGAGCTTTAAGATAAAATTAGATAAGCATATGGACGAGAAGGGTTGGGTGTGAAGGGGGATAAGCCGGGTTGGGCCAATCAGCGCTCTGCAGACCCACATAATCCTGCGTTAATCTCTAACCGTTTTGGTAAGATGATCTTCAGGGTATTAGAGTGTTGAGCCTATAATTGGGCTTTGTAATTGAATTGGGGTTGTGTGAGGCAGGGATCTGCCTTGCTTAGGCCAATCGGCTTTCTGCAGACTCCCATTTTCTTATGTTCTTATGTTCTTAATACTAATTAAACCAAATTAACATACATTGCTCAGAAATGGCTGGATCAATCAAATCCCTCAATACTTATTAAACAAAATGTCCTATTAACCCCCATGATATGATACAGGCTGGTTGGAAGAGGAGGGTGATACAGGCTGGTTGATACAGGCTGGAGGGAGTACAAGCTGGAGGAATACAGGCTGGTTGGAAGAGGAAGGTGATACAAGCTGGTTGGGGGGAGGAATACAGGCTGGTTGGAAGAGGAGGGTGATACAAGCTGGTTGGGGGGAGGAATACAGGCTGGTTGGAAGAGGAGGGTGATACAGGCTGGTTGAGGGGAGGAATACAGGCTGGTTGGAAGAGGAAGGTGATACAAGCTGGTTGGGGGGAGGAATACAGGCTGGTTGGAAGAGGAGGGTGATACAGGCTGGTTGGGGGGGAATACAGGCTGGTTGGAAGAGGAGGTGATACAGGCTGGTTGGGGGAGGATACAAGCTGGTTGGAAGAGGAGGGTGATACAGGCTGGTTGGGGGGAGGATACAGGCTGTTAAGAGGAGGTTGTGATACAGGCTGTTGGAAGAGGAGGGTGATACAGGCTGGTTGGGGAGGGAATACAGGCTGGTTGGAAGAGAGGGTGATACAGGATGGTTGGGGTGGGGGTGATACAGGCTGGTTGGAAGAGGAGGGTGATACAGGCTGGTTGGGGGGAGGAATACAGGCTGGTTGGAAGAGGAGGGTGATACAGGCTGGTTGGGGGGAGGAATACAGGCTGGTTGGAAGAGGAGGGTGATACAGGCTGGTTGGGGGGAGAAATACAGGCTGGTTGGAAGAGGAGGGTGATACAGGCTGGTTGGGGGGAGGAATACAGGCTGGTTGGAAGAGGAGGGTGATACAGGCTGGTTGGGGGGAGGAATACAGGCTGGTTGGAAGAGGAGGGTGATACAGGCTGGTTGGGGGGAGGGATACAGGCTGGTTGGAAGAGGAGGGTGATACAGGCTGGTTGGGGGGAGGAATACAGGCTGGTTGGAAGAGGAGGGTGATACAGGTTGGGGGGAGGGATACAGGCTGGTTGGAAGAGGAGGGTGATACAGGCTGGTTGGGGGGAGGAATACAGGCTGGTTGGAAGAGGAGGGTGATACAGGCTGGTTGGGGGGAGGGATACAGGCTGGTTGGAAGAGGAGGGTGATACAGGTTGGTTGGGGGGAGGGATACAGGCTGCTTGAAGGAGGGGGGGGGTGATACAGGCTGGTTGGAAGAGGAGGGGGATACAGGCTGGTGGGGGGGAGGATCACAGGCTGGTTGGAAGGGGAGGGGGATACAGGCTGGTTGGGGGGAGGAATACAGGCTGGTTGGAAGAGGAGGGTGATACAGGCTGGTTGGGGGGAAAGGATACAGGCTGGTTGGAAGAGGAGGGTGATACAGGCTGGTTGGGGGGAGAAATACAGGCTGGTTGGAAGAGGAGGGTGATACAGGCTGGTAGGGGGAGGGATACAGGCTGGTTGGAAGAGGAGGGTGGTACAGGCTGGTTGGGGGGAGGAATAAAGGCTGGTTGGAAGAGGAGGGTGATACAGGCTGGTTGGGGGGAGGATACAGGCTGGTTGGAAGAGGAGGGTGATACAGGCTGGTGGGGGGGAGAAATACAGGCTGGTTGGAAGAGGAGGGTGATACAGGCTGGTTGGGGGGAGGGATACAGGCTGGTTGGAAGAGGAGGGTGATACAGGCTGGTTGGGGGAGGAATACAGGCTGGTTGGAAGAGGAGGGTGATACAGGCTGGTTGGGTGAGGGATACAGGCTGGTTGGAAGAGGAGGGTGATACAGGCTGGTTGGGGGGGAGGAATACAGGCTGGTTGGAAGAGGAGGGTGATACAGGCTGGTTGGGGGGAGGGATACAGGCTGGTTGGAAGAGGAGGGTGATACAGGCTGGTTGCGGGGAGGAAATACAGGCTGGTTGGAAGAGGAGGGTGATACAGGCTGGTTGGGGGGAGGGAATACAGGCTGGTTGGAAGAGGAGGGTGATACAGGCTGGTTGGGGGGAGGAATACAGGCTGGTTGGAAGAGGAGGGTGATACAGGCTGGTTGGGGGGAGGAATACAGACTGGTTGGAAGAGGAGGGTGATACAGGCTGGTTGGGGGGAGAAATACAGGCTGGTTGGAAGAGGAGGGTGATACAGGCTGGTTGGGGGGAGGAATACAGGCTGGTTGGAAGAGGAGGGTGATACAGACTGGTTGGGGGGAGGGATACAGGCTGGTTGGAAGAGGAGGGTGATACAGGCTGGTTGGGGGGAGGAATACAGGCTGGTTGGAAGAGGAGGGTGATACAGGCTGGTTGGGGGGAGGGATACAGGCTGGTTGGAAGAGGAGGGTGATACAGGCTGGTTGGGGGGAGGAATACAGGCTGGTTGGAAGAGGAGGGTGATACAGGCTGGTTGGGGGGAAGGATATAGGCTGGTTGGAAGAGGAGGGTGATACAGGCTGGTTGGGGGGAGAAATACAGGCTGGTTGGAAAAGGAGGGTGATACAGGCTGGTTGGGGGGAGGGATACAGGCTGGTTGGAAGAGGAGGGTGATACAGGATGGTTGGGGTGGGGGTGATACAGGCTGGTTGGAAGAGGAGGGTGATACAGGCTGGTTGGGGGGAGGAATACAGGCTGGTTGGAAGAGGAGGGTGATACAGGCTGGTTGGGGGGAGAAATACAGGCTGGTTGGAAGAGGAGGGTGATACAGGCTGGTTGGGGGGAGGGATACAGGCTGGTTGGAAGAGGAGTGTGATACAGGCTGGTTGGGGGGAGGAATACAGGCTGGTTGGAAGAGGAGGGTGATACAGGCTGGTTGGGGGGAGGAATACAGGCTGGTTGGAAGAGGAGGGTGATACAGGCTGGTTGGGGGGAGGAATACAGGCTGGATGGAAGAGGAGGGTGATACAGGCTGGTTGGGGGGAGGAATACAGGATGGTTGGAAGAGGAGGGTGATACAGGCTGGTTGGGGGGAGGAATACAGGCTGGTTGGAAGAGGAGGGTGATACAGGCTGGTTGGGGGGAGGGATGCAGATTGGTTGGAAGAGGAGGGTGATACAGGCTGGTTGGAAAAGGAGGGTGATACAGGTTGGTTGGGGGGAGGGATGCAGATTGGTTGGAAGAGGAGGGTGATACAGGCTGGTTGGAAAAGGAGGGTGATACAGGTTGGTTGGGGGGAGGGATGCAGATTGGTTGGAAGAGGAGGGTGATACAGGCTGGTTGGAAAAGGAGGGTGATACAGGTTGGTTGGGGGGAGGGATGCAGATTGGTTGGAAGAGGAGGGTGATACATGTTGGTTTGGGGGAGGGATATAGGCTGGTTGGAAGAGGAGGGTGATACAGGTTGGTTGGGGGGAGGAATACAGGCTGGTTGGAAGAGGAGGGTGATACAGGTTGGTGGGGGGGAGGGATACAGGTTGGTTGGAAGAGGAGGGTGATACAGGTTGGTGGGGGGGAGGGATACCGGCTGGTTGAAGGTGGGGGGGGGGGGTGATACAGGCTGGTTGAGGGTTGGGGGGGGGGGAGGGTTCTTGAAGGATATTGTGTAGGATGCCAAAGGAAGGATATTGAGCGGAAGGTTAACTAGTCACAGATTCCAGTTGTAAGTTGTTACCCGGACTATAGGCCACCGTGTAGGATGGAATTAATAGATGGTAAATGAAAGGTTACCTAGTGAAAACATCTAGGTGCTAATTGTGATTAGAAGGTCTGTAGGACTTTGTGTAGGATGATAGTAACCACTTCCGTATTCGAGGACCCCTATATTAGTTTTTTTGTCTGGATATCATTAGACGATTGTATGCAGTTTAAGAAGGATCTGTAGATCTCCATTAACTCTACCTTCCATAAGGTTTTCTTAACTAAATACACTTGTCTACTGATAGTGAAAAATAACTTTATAAGCGCATCATAATCCTCAAGGGATTAAATGATATTGAACTTCAAGGTTACAGAATGAACAAAAGAACATAAGAAAATGGGAGTCTGCAGAAAGGCGATTGGCCTACACAAGGCAAATCCCTCTCACACCCAACCCTAATTATAAGGCCTAATAATAGGCCCAACTCACTAAAACCATGAGGACCGACCTCACCAAAACGGTAAGAGGTCAACATGGAAGATTCAAGTTTCATATTGTCATGAGAAAAACTATGGTGTTAAGTAATTAACTGAAGATTCTATGTATATATTTTTTGCTATATGTTGTTTGATGTTATTTGAATATAACTAACTATTGTATACTGTATATGTAATGGTTGTGGTCAATAAACTATCTCTCTCTCTCTCTCTCTCTATCTATCTATCTATAGAACCAGAACCTTCAAGCGAATAATGTGAGCCATCTGTGTGTTTCTAAGCCTCAGGCTCCAAACAGCTTACCTTTCTGTAACTCAATGTTGTGCTCGACCTTCGTACAGCCATTTCAATACTGTGTCATCATTTCAATACATTCAGGCTGCCACCAAACTATTTTATTCAGCTGAGGAAAGATATCTAGAAATCAAAGGGATATGAACTCAAATAACTCTATGATTGCCATTAGTACTTCCCAAGCTGCATATTATCTTCCAATTGTAGCCAGCATAAACATAAACATGTTATAACCTAACAGGAATATGGACATGAGGATCCAGAACTTTGCAAGTTATCTATTAACCCGTACTTTGCAGACTCCTCACTAAAAATATTTCCGAACACCTTGCCGGATCTTTTATCTATCTCATAGATTCTTGTTAGAATCACCACCCCTTACTTAATATATCTTAGATTATAACCCACCATGAGCTAAATCCATCCATATTTACCTCATTTTATTGCTAACCTACAATCATTCCCACCATGAGTCAGAACCGCACATTGGTTGCTCTTATTAACTAACCGAAAATTTCACCCGCCATGAGTTACAATTAGCAGACCTTACTACTCCTTATATCTTCTTTGAATCCTTCCCACATTAATATGGAACCACCGCCCTTCATCTCATTTCATATATCCAGTATACTCTAATATCAATAACAATAATTACAGATAACAAAAGACATGGGAGTTGGCATACTACATAACAAAACTTTCTGTATGTATGAGAATGGGGAAGACAATATGAAAAACCCAACACAACGAGACGAATTCATGTTAGTATGAGTATTTCTAATAATTTGATGATAATGACAGTGTGACAATCCTGTCTTCATAAAATAGTTTTTGCATAAATCAATGGTTTGGAATCTGATATATTCTGGTAAAGCTCCTTAATAAGAGACACTGTTTGGGATGAAGAGTTAAGGCATTCCATTACAGGTGTTGGTTTAAAGTTATAGAGGGCATATAGTCATTAAATGGACTAAGAGCTTTAATTAAACACTTAGGACATTTATTAAATACCATAGAGAGGGCAATTGTATTTTTGTTAAAGCTTCAGTTTGCCAGACTTGCATTTTATATGACGAAATGTAAATAATGTTGGAAGTTCTATACATTGTGTTCAAGGAGTGTAATTTGTATAAGAATGACAAAGGAGATTAAAATGTTGTATGAAAAATACTCGATAAATGTGAAGGGCAAAGACCAAATTTGTTTATTATTCCTTGTTGTCCTCTCTCTCCCTCACATCTTACACCCGCCATTATTCCTTGTTGTCCTCTCTCTCCCTCACATCTTACACCCACCATTATTCCTTGTTGTCCTCTCTCTCCCTTACATCTTACACCCACCATTATTCCTTGTTGTCCTCTTACACCCGCCATATCCTTGTTGTCCTCTCTCCCTCACATCTTACACCCACCATTATTCCTTGTTGTCCTCTCTCTCCCTCACATCTTACACCCACCATTATTCCTTGTTGTCCTCTCTCTCCCTCACATCTTACACCCGCCATTATTCCTTGTTGTCCTCTCTCTCCCTCACATCTTACACCCACCATTATTCCTTGTTGTCCTCTCTCTCCCTCACATTTTACACCCACCATTATTCCTTGTTGTCCTCTCTCTCCCTCACATCTTACACCCACCATTATTCCTTGTGTCCTCTCTCTCCCTCACATCTTACACCCACCATTATTCCTTGTTGTCCTCTCTCTCCCTCACATCTTACACCCGCCATTATTCCTTGTTGTCCTCTCTCTCCCTCACATCTTACACCCACCATTATTCCTTGTTGTCCTCTCTCTCTCCCTCACATCTTACACCCGCCATTATTCCTTGTTTTCCTCTCTCTCCCTTACATCTTACACCCACCATTATTCCTTGTTGTCCTCTCTCTCCCTCACATCTTACACCCACCATTATTCCTTGTTGTCCTCTCTCTCCCTCACATCTTACACCCACCATTATTCCTTGTTGTCCTCTCTCTCCCTCACATCTTACACCCACCATTATTCCTTGTTGTCCTCTCTCTCCCTCACATCTTACACCCACCATTATTCTTTGTTGTCCTCTCTCTCCCTCACATCTTACACCCGCATTGTTCCTTGTTGTCCTCTCTCTCCCTCACATCTTACACCCACCATTATTCCTTGTTGTCCTCTCTCTCCCTCACATCTTACACCCACCATTATTCCTTGTTGTCCTCTCTCTCCCTCACATCTTACACCCACCATTATTCCTTGTTGTCCTCTCTCTCCCTCACATCTTACACCCGCCATTATTCCTTGTTTTACACCACCATTATTCCTTGTTGTCCTCTATCTCTCCCTCACATCTTACACCCACCATTATTCCTTGTTGTCCTCTCTCTCCCTCACATCTTACACCCGCCATTATTCCTTGTTTTCCTCTCTCTCCCTTACATCTTACACCCACCATTATTCCTTGTTGTCCTCTCTCTCTCTCACATCTTACACCCACCATTATTCCTTGTTGTCCTCTCTCTCCCTCACATCTTACACCCACCATTATTCCTTGTTGTCCTCTCTCTCCCTCACATCTTACACCCACCATTATTCCTTGTTGTCCTCTCTCTCCCTCACATCTTACACCCACCATTATTCCTTGTTGTCCTCTCTCTCCCTCACATCTTACACCACCATTATTCCTTGTTGTCCTCTCTCTCCCTCACATCTTACACCCACCATTATTCCTTGTTGTCCTCTCTCTCTCCCTCACATCTTACACCCACCATTATTCCTTGTTGTCCTCTCTCTCCCTCACATCTTACACCCACCATTATTTAATTCCTTCTGTACCGGCGATGTCTTTTTAATATAATTCTAGGTAGGTTTAGACGATTTTGTGCAGGATTAGTGGTGGTGAAAAGGGTTAAGTGAGATAGTTCGAAGCCTGTTAATTGCTGGAGGCTCTTTTTGTGCTGAATATAATCGTTTAACAGTAATCAGAATAAAGTTCAACAGAAGTAGCCGGTACAGAAAGGGTTAATTCTGGTGGGTGTATGATGTGAGGACAACAACCAGAGGGCAGATTGCCAAGAGAGAGTTGAACCTTGGAGGCAGTGTAGGAGGAACGGAGGAGGAGGAGAGAGAGAGAGAGAGAGAGAGAGAGAGTGATAATTTTGTTTACATATATTTACATATATACGCTGACCACACAGACCTTACGATCCCAGCGAGGTGGTAAGGACATAATTCTAGTAGAGATAGCTAACCCGTGAATATGGGAAAGTGGATGGAAAGAATAGCAAAGAAGAAGGCTCTCTCCCCACCCTCCAGTCCCTCCGGCAATTGCCGTTTATGAAGACATTTGGAAGTGAATAACCTTCCAGATCTTGAAAACCGCCTGAAGGAATTTATAAAAAGTTAGAAATGGCAAGGACATTTCATGCAAACCTTCACCTGTAGTGATATATACAATATATATATCTATCTATCCATTGTTGGATATGGTCATGGTCATGTTGAACGAATGGGAGATGAAAGGCTTACAAAGAGAATATGTGAGTCAGGTACAAGGGGAGATAGAAGGGCAGGAAGACCCCCATTGAGATGGAGAGACTGTGTAAGAAAGGCTTTGGATGATAGAGGAATGACTATAGATCAGGCAGGGGAAGTGGTGGTGGACAGGAGTGAATGGGGAATGCTTGTGAATAGTTGAGTGAACACGTGGTCATTTGGAGTAAGGGGTCGGGCGCAAGTTGGACTAGATAATAGTCCATCAGGCGCCTGGCCCGGGGAGACGATTAATATGAAGGGTGTGCCTGGAAGTGCGGTGGGAGGGCTTGTCGCTTTGGCTCCGCTGCATGTCTGCCTGCCGAGATCGGAACCTCTCCTGGTGGTCAGGGGCCGGGGGAGTGCTGGAGCGACCTTGGTAACCCTGGTCTCTGGGTCTTCTCCTGGGTGACCTGGATGTGTGAAAGTTTGTGTTTTTTATCTGTGTTTATTTTTTGTTTTATGTTGTTTTTGTGTTTTCCCTGTTCTTGCTCTGTCTTGAGTCGGCTACCCCCAAAATGGGGATTGGGCCTGAGCATATAGATAGATAGATCTATCCATTGCCTGAAGCCGTGATCACCGAAGGGGTGGCCACGAACGAAACGCCCCCATGCACTTCTGTCCCCAGTCAGTCGATGCCCCTCTTCCCAACCAGCATCGCCTTCATCCATATACTTCTTCACTCCATCCTTCCACCTCTCTCTCAGTTTACCTCTCCCTCTCTTTCCTTCCACCTTGCTCTCGTACACCCTCTTAGTCATTCTCTCGCTTCCCATACGTTCTATATGGCCGAAACATCTCAAGGTGTTTCTTTTCACACTTTCCAGCACATCTACCTCCACACCACACCTCCTTCCTACTTCCTCATTCGTCTGTCTATCCCTCCATGTAACTCCACACGCACTTCTCAAGTAATTCATTTCCACCCCTCTCAC
>CM064513.1:66391570-66476570 GCA_032716605.1 Paralithodes platypus | reverse complement strand
AAGAATTTATTCTTTAAGGGGAGGTTTTTAGCTTGTTCCCTAGACCACCATCAAGCTTAAAATTACACCCCCTAGACCCTCTGTCAAGATAAATTATTACATTTTTCGGTAGAAAAATGTCTCGGCCAAAGGCCGGTTCCTCTATATTACAGGCTCGCTATGGCTCGCCAGGACAAAATCGATACCTAAATGGCACGAAAGGTCTTAAAATTGACAGAAATAGGTCAAAAGTTCTTAAAATCACCAAACTAATGGGGCGAACGTCTTAAAATTTCAAAAGCAATGGGGTTAAACATGAAGGAGAAAGGGGTCCAGAAAAACATCTCTCAAGTGGAAATCTCCCCTTAAGCGAACATGTATATATCTGATATATATTTGAAGTAGTTTATTTTGTTGTGGCCGCCTGTATGTCTATGTCTATTTGTCTGTCTGTTCGTAATTAGTTATTTAGAAAAGAAAGAGAGAGAGAGAGAGAGATAGAGAGAGAGCGAGAGAGATATTGTAGTAAATCTTATTGAACACCTCCATTCTGTCCACGACCACTGTGATTAACACCGGTTATAATAAGGTAACCCCCCCCCCCCATGCACACCCTTCTCTCCCCCCCCCCCCCCCATGCACATCCTTATACAGACCCCAACAGACATACACCAATAATCAGCCTCACCCAAAAAACTTCATGCATTCTGGAGATATGCGCTCTAATCAATCAATCTTTCCTTCATCCTATGACTTAGACTGCTTTGTCACTTTTAACTTTGGGGAAGACACTCGTTATAGGCAACCTGCCTTTTGTCTCCTCCATACACATAGACAAAAATAACTATCTTGGATGTGTGGTCATTTCTTTTCCGACTTATACCTATCTTTAGCTTATTGTACATAATTATCCACAACAAGGCTCAGAGTAAGTTATAATAGCTGGTTGATTTCTGTTGATTTCTGAGAGGTGGAAGGATGGAGTGAGGAAGTATATGAATGAAGGCGGTGCTGGTTGGGAGGAGGGGTGTCGACTGACTGGGGACAGAGGTGCATGGGGGCGCTCGTTCGTGGCCACCCCTTCGGGGATTGCGGCGTCAGGCAATAGATAGATAGATAGATAGATTTCTGTTTGGTTCGGAAGTTGCCAAATGATAAATACCGAAACAAAAATGACGAAAAACGCGCTTGTGTGATTCCCTGTGGTGGTGCCAATGAGTGCCTGGTGCTGTCTCTCTCTCTCTCTCTCTCTCTCTCTCTCTCTCTCTCTCTCTCTCTCTCTCTCTCTCTCACTGAATAAATTATTAGTTTTTTTTTCTATGTGAATGAGGGAGACAAAAGGCACAACTGCCTGCATCGAGTGCCTCCCCCAGATTTCAAAGAGTGACAGGGCCAAAATCAAGGGACGTTCGAGCTAAGATGTCCCTGTACTTAATTTTAATTCGCCTGAAATTCCCTCACTTAAGATCCACACCAGACATGTCAAAACTATTTTGCAGAATCTCTCGGTAGATAAGGCTCCTGGTCCAGATGAAATTCCTCCAATAGTACTTAAGAATTGCTCCTTGGTGCTCGCTCCTGTATTGGCAAAATTTTTCCGTCTGTGTACTCATACCTCATGCTTCCCAGTACCCTGGAAAGAAGCAAACATCCATCCAGTTCCTAAAAAAGGTGCCTCTTCAGATCCATCAAACTACAGACCAATAGCTATAACTTCCACTCTTGGTAAAGTCTTTGAAATTATATTAAATAATCACATAATTAAGCATCTTGAGAATAATAAATTAATCAGTGATAGGCAATATGGTTTTAGACGATGTCGATCAACTGCAGACATGCTATGCCTTCTTACGCATCAAATCAACCAAGCTACAGACCAACATGGTGAAACACATACAATAGCACTGGATATATCAAAGGCATTTGATAGAGTCTGGCATCAATCCTTATTGTCGAAGATGTCACACTACGGCCTTGCATCATTAGTTCCACTAATTTCTTCTTATCTTCATAACAGAAAAATACGTGTAATGGTAGATGGCCTTTATTCTCAATTTCACTCAATAAATGCTGGTGTTCCCCAGGGATCAGTTTTGGCCCCAATTCTGTTCCTCATTCATATCAATGATCTCATATCTACCACTCATAATCCAATACATTCCTACGCAGATGACTCAACACTCCACAGTTCCTTCACTTTTACCAATTCTTTCACCCAACCCGATCTTATAAATTCAAAATAAACACTGCAATTTCTCTGAACCAGGACCTTTCTAGAATTGATGGATGGGGACAAAAGAATCTAGTTTCCTTTAATGCACAGAAACCAAGTACATTCAATTTTCTAACCGACAGAATCTCACTGACTCCCATATATTTTT
The DNA here is from genome assembly GCA_032716605.1 of Paralithodes platypus. Classification (NCBI taxonomy): domain Eukaryota; kingdom Metazoa; phylum Arthropoda; class Malacostraca; order Decapoda; family Lithodidae; genus Paralithodes; species Paralithodes platypus. The sequence goes on along the minus strand of CM064513.1, from coordinate 66,474,210 downwards.
TAATGATGTAAATATTCCCACTTCCCCTAGTATTGACATTCTCGGTGTAACATTAACTACTAACTTGAGCTGGACACATTATGTTAGAAGCATTGCTAAGAATGCCTCTAAAAAACTGGGACTCCTGTACAGAGTTCGAGAATTCTTCACTGACGAGCAGTTGGCCGTGATATATAAAAGTCATGTGCGTTCTCAGATGGATTACTGTTCACCTCTGTGGGGTGGAAGTGGAGTGGTTGCATTGAGGCAGTTGGACAAAATTCAAAATAAAGCTATTAGATTAATCAATAACCCTGCAATCACACAGGACCTTCCTACATTATCCATACGAAGAAACGTTGCATCCCTTGCATTATTCTACAGATATTTTCACAGCAATTGTTCCGAGGAACTTGCTTCAATTGTGCCGCCTCTCCACATCTTTCCCCGTAGAACTAGGGCAGCTGAGAGCGCCCATGAATTTACACTTTCTCCTCCACAATGCAGAACTTCTGCTTATCAGAATTCATTTATCCCCAGAGCTACTACTCTTTGGAATTCACTTCCCTCGAATTGCTTTCCACAAACTTACAATCTACAAATGTTTAAATCCAGTTGTTACAAACATTTTATGAATGGAGGATGCCTTTAGGCACATGGACCTTTTTGTTTTATCTGTGTTTTTCCTTCCTCCGTTCATTGTCTCTTAAAAAAAAAAAAAAAAAAAAAATGCCTGGACACACGGAGTTTGAAGCAATTTAAATCATAGGAAGAGGGAAAGACTGATTCTGGGAGAGAGTTCCAGAGCTCAGCAGTTGAATAGAAGAAAGTCTGAGAATAGCATTTCACTCTTGGGTTGGAGAGTTGCACAGAGTAGGGGTGGGATTGTGTTGCAAGGCGGGTACTACGACCCTACGTAGAGGAGGTGTTTTTTTTTTTTTTTTTTTTTCTATGTGATTGAGGGAGGCAAAAGGCATAACTGCCTATAGCGAGTGCCTCCCCCATAGTTGAAAGAGTGACAGGGCCAAAATCAAGGGACGTTCGAGCCAAAATGCCTGGACACACGGAGTTTGAAGCAATTTAAGTCATAGGAAGAGGGAAAGACTGATTCTGGGAGAGAGTTCCCGAGCTCAGCTGTTGAGTAGAAGAAAGTTTGAGAGTAACGTTTCACTCTTGGGTTGGAGAGTTGCACAGAGTAGGGGTGGGATTGAGTTGCAAGACGGGTACCACTGCCCTACGTAAAGGAGGTGGTATGCACTGGGATAGCTCTGAGGAACACTGATTATTATAGTAGCGATAGAATAGTGAGTGAGATGCAACATTGCGGCGAAGAGAGAGAGATTGCAGAGAATTGGTGAGTGGACGGGAGTTAATGATACGAAAGGCTTTCCTTTCTACTTTATCTAGGAGTGCGGTGTGAGAGGATCTTCCCCACATATGTGAACAATACTCACTACAAGGACGGACTGTGCCCCTGTACAAAGAAAGTAGCTGCGCAGGGGTAAAGAACCCCTTGAGGCGGTTGAGCACACCCAGCCTCTGGGAGGCTGCCTTAGCGAGACTGGTAATATGGTCTTTCCAAGTGAGAGCAGAAGAAAAAGAGACACCGAGAACATTGAGGGAAGGTGAAGGGTTGATTTTTGTATTGTTGACGAATAAGGGATAGTCCTCTGGAGGTTCCTGACGGGTAGTAAGATGGATAAATTGAGTTTTGGAAGCATTAAATGTAACAAGGTTTTCTCTACCTTAATTGGAAATAGTAGGTAGATCAGAAGATAAGCATTTTATGGCTTCATTACATTTACTTTTGAGGGACTGCTGGCTAGGGCATTCTGGAAAACTAATTGAGTGGTGTAAAGTAGAGTCGTCTGCATATGAATGGATGGGACTAGATGTACAGTTGAGAAGATCATTTATGAAAATTAGAAAGCAAATAGGAGATAGGACAGAACCCTGAGGAACACCGGAGTTGATAGGATGAGGAATAGAGCGATGGCCGTCCACAACCGCAGCTCTGGAACGGCCGGAAAGGAAATTAGAGACAAAGGCACAGATGGAGGGACAGAAACCGAAGGAGGGCAGTTTGGAAATTAAAGATTTGTGCCAGACTCTATCGAAGGCCTTCGATATGTTTAGTGCAACAGAAAAAGTCTCACCGAAGTCCCGAAAGTTGGATGACCAAGAGTTATTAAGATATGAAAGAAGATCACCAGTAGAGCGACCCTTAAGGAAGCCATACTGGCGATCTGAGAGCAGATTATGAGAAGAGAAATGCTTAAGACATTGGAAGCAAGAATAGTTTCAAAAACTTTAGAGATACAAGAGATGAAAGCAATTGGACGATAGTTGGAGGGTTGAGAGCGGTCACCCTTCTTTGGGAGAGGTTGAATGAGAGCTAACTTTCAGCAAGAAGGAAAGACTTTAGAGGAGAGACAGAGACAACAGAGTTTGCCTAGGCAGGGGGTCAGCACGGAAGCACAGTTTTTAAGTACAACAGGAGGAACACCGTCCGGACCCTACGCCTTCTTAGTATTAAGCCCAGAGAGGGTAGAAAGTACATCTTTAGAAGAGATTAGGATATTAGGCATAAGTAGGAGAGAAGGGGGTGGAGAGGGAGGAATAGCACCGGAATCATCCAAGGTAGAGTTTCTGGCAAAAGTTTGAGCAAAGAGTTCAGCTTTGTCAGAGGAAGAAGTGATGGTTGTGCTATCAGAGTGGAAAAGGGGAGGGAAAGATGAGAAAGAAACGTTGTTGGAGAGGTTTTCGGCTAGATGCCAGAAAGCTTGGGAAGAGCTAGAGTTGGATAGTTCAGTGCATTTATTATTGATGAAAGAGTGCTTGGCAAGTCAAAGAACAGATTTGGCTTGATTCCGGGCAGAAACATAGGAAGAATGAAATTCTTGAGTTTTAAGGCATCGGTACCATTTGAATGCTTCCTCCTCGTTGTGGACAGCAGTAGAACAAGCGTGAGTAAACCAAGATTTTTTTGCTTTAGACTGAGAGAAAGAAAATGGAATGTACGCTTCCATGCCCGAGAGGATTACCTGGTAATGCGTTCAGCACTCTCTGAGGGTCCTCGGCCATGGAAGCAGAAGTCATTCCATGGGAAATCAAAGAAGTACTGCCGGAGAGCTTCCCAGTCGGCAGTGCCAAAGTGCCACAAGCGCCGCCGGCTGATAGGATCGGATGGCCGTACTGAAGAGATAGGACAGGTGACGGAGATAAGTTTATGGTCGGAGGAGCCCAAAGGAGAGAAAAGATTGACAGTATAAGAAGAAGGGTTAGAAGTCAGAAATAAGTCAAGAATATTGGGCCGATCTCCGAAGTGATCCGGGGTACGGGTGGGTTGCTGAACCAGCTGCTCTAGGTAATTTATGATAGAAAAGACGTAGGCTTGTTCACCAGGTTTGTCAGTAGAGTGAGAGGAGAGCCATTGGCGGTGGTGAACGTTGAAATCTCCTAAGATGGAGATTTCAGAGAAGGGAGAGATAGATAGAATGTGTTCCACTTTAGAGTTTAGATAGCCGAAGAATTTGGGAAAGTCGGTAGAGTTAGGGGAAAGATAGACAGCACAGAAATATTTGGTATGAGAATGACAGGATAGTTTGAGCCATAAAGTTGAGAATTCATAGGAGTCGAAATCGGGAACACGAGAGCAAGTGAGTTTGTTGTGCACGTATGCACAACATCCGCCTCTGGCTTTGAAATTAGGATAGACAAAGTAGGAGGATACAGAGAAGGGGCTGCTGGCGGTTGCTTCAGACACCTGAGTTTCGGTGAGAAAAAGAAGATCAGGTTTGGAGGAGGAGAGATGGTGTTCGATAGAATGAAAAATAAAGGAAAGGCAGCGAATATTGCAAAAGTTGATAGTAAGAGTGACAAGCCGTGGTCCAGAGTATTTAGAGGGGTCGTAAGGGGAATGCCGGGCATGTGTGGGGGTATTTATGGCCCCCCCCCCCCTGGGGACTCCGAGGCTGGGCCTTTATTCATAATTTTTTTTTTAAATAATTATGAAGGAGGAAGTGTGGTGTGCATGTTAAGTGTAGTGAAGTAGATAAGAGGAGGAGGGGTTTGTGAAAACATGCTGGAGTACTCTCAGTGTAAGTGAGGCACAAAGAGAATCAGTAAGAGAGGCCAAGCAAACGAAACAGGAGTTCCAGCATTTCCTTATCAAATGCCCACAGCTTCTGGGTATAGCCCTGTTCGATTGGTGCCTACAATCTACCCCCATTCCTCCTATTAATCGCCTTGTACGACACGCAGTCGGACGCGTGGGGCATATTCTTTTTTTCCTCCACCATAAGATGGAGGCCCCCTTACCCCCAGGGGGGGGGGGGTATCTATCTATCTATCTATCTATTGTCAAACCATCTACTGTATATACAGTATACCCATCCATCCATCTATTCTAAGCACCCATCACGTAGCCTGTGTCTTGGTGTAGATAGGTAGAAGGGGGTTAGGGGGGAGGGGGTAAACAAGCGGGAACTAGGGATTTGTGGTGACTTTAAGTAGCGAAGATGGGTAGTGGTTAGGGGAAAAGTGATGAAAGTAATGGGGAAACAGGCGAGGGGGTGGTAATAAGGGGGGGGGGGGGTGAGACTAGTATTGGTGGAGGTAATGTCGGTGGTAGTTCAATTCATTTCAATTCAATTGTCTTTATTTCATAATATATACACAATTTACATTCATGTACATATTACATAATTATCCATTAAAATAATTTAGAAAAGTAAAATAGCTGAAAAGGTATACACATGAATTACTACAACTCTTGTTTATTTACAGTATAGCCTATAATCAAATATATATTTTATTATATCATCTTTAGCAACCGCATTTAATTATGAATAATTATATGACATCCTAGATAGACCGAGGAAGCATCACCTTGTATTTGGATCATAAGACACGGTAGTGGTGGTGGTGATGGCGATGGTGATACTAGTAGTGGTGGTGGTGGTTATGCATGCATACTAGTAGTAGTCGTGGTGGTAGTGGTGGTGGTAATGGTGGTGATACTAGTAGTGGGGATAGTGTTGGTGGTTATGCATACTAGTAGGTGTGGTGGTGGTGGTGGTGGTGGTGGTGGTGTTGGTAATGGTGGTGATACTAGTAGTGGGGATGGTGGTGAGATAGTATTGCTGGGGGTGGGATGTGTTCATAGTAGTGTTGTTGTAATGGTGGTGGTGGTGTTACTAGTGGTGCGACTAGTATTGGTAGGGGTGGGATGTGTTGAGAGTAGTGATGTGGTGGTGATGGTGGTGAAAGTAGTGGTAATGGTGGTTGTGGTAGTGGGGGTGATATAGGTAGCGCCAACGAACTTGACAATAATTGTGATCCCTGATCTCTCTGTAACTCAAAAGGGCTTAGAGCAAGCTGGTTGTAAATATCCACACCTATTTTCTGGTGGATTCTTCCCAAATGATAGAAACGTTAGCCCGATTGCTTTCATTTATTTCGAGTTATAATAAGTAAAGGGGTCAAGATAATTGTCAAGTTCGCTGGCGCTACCTTTAGTAGTGATGGTGGTGGTGGTATTGAAAGTATTGAGTGGTAGTGAAAGTAGTGGTGGTGGTGGTGAGAGCAATAGCGTTTATGATGGTGAGAGTACAGTAGTAGTGGTTGTACTGCAATTATAGCAGCATGGTGTGTGTGTGTGTGTGTGTATGTATGTGTGTATGTATGTGTGCTTTCTATGTGGATGAGGGAGACAAAAGGCAGAACTGCCTGTGACGAGTGTCTCCCCCAGAGTTGAAAGAGTGACAGGGCCAAAATCAAGGAATGTTCAAGCCAAAATGCCTGGACACATGGAGTTTGAAGCAATTTAAGTCATAGGATGAGGGGAAGATGAATTCAGGGAGAGTTCCAGAGATCAGCTGTTGAATAGAAGGAGGTTTGGGAATATCGTTTCACTCTTGGATTGGAGAGTTGCACAGAATAGGGAGGATCTTGTGTTTCTAGACGGGTGCTACCTACTCTACGTAGAGGAGGTGCATGGTATACACTGAGAGAGCTCTGAGGAACATTGATTATTGTAACAGCGGTAGAATAGCGAGAGAGATGCAACACTGCGGCGAAGAGAGAGAGATTGCAAGGAGTCAGTGAGTGGACGCGAGTTAATGAGACGAAAGGCTTTCTTTTCTACTTTGTCGATAAGTGCTGTGTGAGAGGATCCTCCCCACACATGTGAACAATACTCAATACATGGATGCACTGTGCCCCTGTACAGAGCAAGAAGCTGTGCAGGGCTAAAGAACCCCCGGAGGCGGTTGAGCACACCCAGCTTCTGCCTTCTGGGAAGAAAGGGTGGTAATATGGTCTTTCCAAGTGAGATCAGGAGAAAAAGAGACTCCTAGAATACTGAAAGAAGATGAGGGATTGATTTGTGTATTGTTGAAGTATAAGGGATAGTCCTGTGGGAGTCCTTTACGGGTAGATAAATGGAGAAATTGGGTTTTGTAAGCATTGAAAGCAACAAAATGGTTGATAGGTCAGAAGTTAAGTGTTTTATGGCATCATCTCGTGATTTTTTGAGTGCTTTCTTGGTTGGGGGTTCTGGAAAACTAGTTGAATAGTGTAAAGTAGAGTCATCAACATATAAATGGATAGTGTAAAGTAGAGTCATCAACATATAAATGGATAGTGTAAAGTAGAGTCGTCTGCATATTAATGGATAGTGTAAAGTAGAGTCGTCTGCATATTAATGGATAGTGTAAAGTAGAGTCGTCTGCATATTAATGGATAGTGTAAAGTAGAGTCGTCTGCATATTAATGGATAGTGTAAAGTAGTCGTCTGCATATTAATGGATAGTGTAAAGTAGAGACATCAACATATTAATAGATAGTGTAAAGTAGAGTCGTCTGCATATTAATGGATAGTGTAAAGTAGAGTCGTCTGCATATTAATGGATAGTGTAAAGTAGAGTCGTCTGCATATTAATGGATAGTGTAAAGTAGTCATCAACATATAAATCGATAGTGTAAAGTAGAGTCATCAACATATAAATGGATAGTGTAAAGTAGAGTCATCAACATATAAATGGATAGTGTAAAGTAGAGACATCAACATATAAATAGATAGTGTAAAGTAGAGTCATCAACATATAAATGGATAGTGTAAAGTAGAGTCATCAACATATAAATGGATAGTGTAAAGTAGAGTCATCAACATATAAATGGTCCAAATGGATAGTGTAAAGTAGAGTCATCAACATATAAATGGATAGTGTAAAGTAGAGACATCAACATATAAATAGATAGTGTAAAGTAGAGTCATCAACATATAAATGGATAGTGTAAAGTAGAGTCATCAACATATAAATGGATAGTGTAAAGTAGAGACATCAACATATAAATAGATAGTGTAAAGTAGAGTCATCAACATATAAATGGATAGTGTAAAGTAGAGACATCAACATATGGATAGTGTAAAGTAGAGTCATCAACATATAAATGGATAGTGTAAAGTAGAGTCATCAACATATAAATGGATAGTGTAAAGTAGTCATCAACATATAAATAGATAGTGTAAAGTAGAGTCATCAACATATAAATGGATAGTGTAAAGTAGAGACATCAACATATAAATAGATAGTGTAAAGTAGAGTCATCAACATATAAATGGATAGTGTATAGTAGAGTCATCAACATATAAATGGATAGTGTAAAGTAGAGTCATCAACATATAAATGGATAGGATTGGATGTACAGTTGAGAAGATCATTAATGAATATTAGAAAGATAATTGGAGATAGGACAGAACCCTGAGGAACACCAGAGTTGGTAGGTTGAGGAAGTGAACGATGGCCGTCCACAACCGCAGATATGGAACGGCCAGAAAGGAAAAAGAGAAAAAGGCATAGATAGAGGGATAGAAACTAAAGCAGGGTAGTTTAGAAATTAGAGATTTGTGCCAGACTCTATTGAAGGCCTTCGATATGTCCAGTACAATAGAAAAGGTCTCACCGAAGTCCCGGAATGAGAATGACCAAGAGTTAGTAAGATACAAAAGAAGATCACTAGTAGAGCGACCATTAAGGAAGCCATACTGGCGATCTGAGAGTAGATTAGGAGAAGAGAGATGCTTAAGAAATGTTGAAGTAATAATAGTTTCAAAAACTTTGGAGATGCAAGAAATTAGAGCACTTGGACGATAGTTGGAGAGTTGAGAGTGGTCACCCTTCTTTGGGACAGGTTGAATGAGAGCAAACTTCCAGCAAGAGGGGAAGGCATTAGAGGAGAGACGGACAAAAGAGTTTGCCTAGGCAGGGAGTCAGCACGGAAGCACAGTTTTTGAGTAAAACACGAGGAACACCGTCTGGACCGTACACCTTCTTAGTATTAAGCCCAGAGAGGGTAGAAAGTACTCTTTGTCAAATGAGTATCTGCACCCCTACGCTGATCATCTGATGTGTACAGCTCGGTAGGGTTGGCACCTCTTCCTGCAGCTATATCCATGTGTCAGAGACAATCTTCTCTGACTCAAGGATAAAGTTGCAGGCAGAGGTGCCAACCCTATCGAGCTGTACACACCAGATGATCAGTGTAGGGGTGCAGATACTTTTTTGACCAAGTGTACATCTTTAGAAGAGATAAGGATATTAGGCATGAGTAAGCGAGAGGGGGTGGAGAGGGAGGAATAGCACTGGAATTATCCAAGGTGGAGTTTCTAGTGAAAGTTTGGGCGATGAAGAAGTGACGGTAGTGCCGTCAGAGTGGAAAAGGGGAGGAAAAGACGAGGAAGAAAAATTGTTGGAGAGATTTTTGGATAAATACCAGAATGCTTGGGAAGAGCTAGAGTTGGATAGTTCAGTGCATTTATTATTGATGAAAGAGAGTGTTTGGCTCGAAGAACAGATTTGGCTTGATTCCGGGCAGAAGCATAGGAAGAATGAGATTCTTGAGTCGTAAGGCGTCTGTACCGTTTGAATGCTTCCTCCTTATAACGGAGAGCAGTAGAACAAGCATGTGAGTAAACCAAGATTTATTTGCATTAGTCTGAGAGAAAGAAAATGGAATGTATGCCTCCATGCCCGAGAGGATTACCTCGGTAATGCGTTTGTGTACTTATTCTAGTTGTACTTATTCTAGTTGTATTGCGGGAGTGAGCATGCTCGTTATTTCCCGCCTCCTATATGTGTAGGTGTTATATGTATCGTTGGAATGGCTGTGGATGTGTGTGTAGTCTGTATTTTTAGCCAATTGGCGACATCGGAAACGAAGGCTTAGGGTGGATCTGTATGGTACCATTCTCACTATAGACGGTACCGTCTCGCCCGAAGGCTTAGGTAGCCATCAGCTTAGGTGAACCATATGATACCCATCTCGCCTTGTACCATTTTTGCCAACCCCAGATGGGACGTCACAACGTCGTCCACTTATTCCAGGTACCTATTTACAGCTAGGTGAACTGAGGCTAACACATGAAAGGAGACAAGCCCAATTTGTCTCCGCCCGGCCGGGGATTGAACCCCCGACCCCTCGTGTGTGAGACGAGAGCTCTACCTACTAGGCTATGGTGTGTGTGTGTGTGTGTGTGTTAAATAGCGCAATTTTTGGTTTACGGCCAATTATTAGTGATCCGTACGTGGGGGTCTGTACTAGGGGTGTGTCTGGCGGGGAAATAAACTGATCGTAGCCAACAGGTAATCAGCTGTGCTCCTGAACTGAATGAATTTACTGATCGAGGCAGGATTTTCTGGATTTTTTTTTGAGGCACAATTATTATACGCTACCGCACTACTTTGATAAATTAATTGAACCACGCCAATCAAATGACTGGGGTTTATTAGTTAATGCTCACTATCTTAATTTTATAATTAGGAGGTGTAAAAATAAGTGTTGGAGGGACCTTGGTGACCCTGGTCTCTGGGTCTTCTCCTGGATGACCTAGATGTGTGTGAATTTGTATTTTGTTTTTCTGTGTTCATTGTTTTCTGGTGTGTTGTTCCTATTCTGGCTCTGTCTTGAGTCGGGGCCGCCCCCCCCCAAAAAAAAAAACAAAAACAAAAAAAAAGAAGAAGGAAAAGTGGGGATTGGGCCTGATTATATACTGTAGAATATAACAAAATAATTATGACCACGGCGGCTGTACGTTGTGGTGTTGGCGTCAAACGGTAATGGTGGTGGTGGTGATGGTGTCCAATAAAAACAGTGATGATGGTGTTAGTTGTGCATTAGAATTACGGTACGGTAATGAAGATGATGGATGTTATGAAGATGTAAGTGATGCATGGTAGTGGTGATGGTGGTGTGTGTGTAGTGGATAATGATGAATATGGTGGTGCTGGTGATGATGATGGTGATGGTAGTGTGAGTAGTGGATATGAATGATGACGATGGTGGTGCTGGTGATGATGATGGTGATGGTAGTGGTGATGGTGGTGTGTGTAGTGGATACGAATGATTACGATGGTGGTGCTGGTGATGATGGTGGTAGTGGTGATGGTGGTGTGTGTAGTGGATATACAGTATATGATGATAATGATGACGATAGTGATGATGGTGGTAGTGATGATGGTGGTGTATGTAGTGGATATAAATGATGTTAATGATGATGGTGGTGCTGGTGATGATGGTGGTAGTGATGGTGGTGTGTGTAGTGGATACGAATGATTACGATGGTTGTGCTGATGATGATGATGGTGATGGTAGTGGTGATGGTGGTGTGTGTAGTGGATATGAATGATTACGATGGTGGTGCTGGTGATGATTGTGGTAGTGGTGATGGTGGTGTGTGTAGTGGATATACAGTATATGATGATAATGATGACGATAGTGATGATGGTGGTAGTGATGATGGTGGTGTATGTAGTGGATATAAATGATGATAATGATGGTGGTGCTGATGATGATGATGGTAGTGGTGGTGGTGGTGATGATGTTGTAGTTGGTGTTGTTGTTGGTAGTGGTGATAAAAACAATGGTGATGGTGGTTGTAGTGGTGATGGTTGTAGTGGTGGGGTGATGGTGGTTGAGTGAGCATAACAAACATGAATAAAAACAAAGGTGTAAGTGTCTGTGGTTGTGAGAGTAAGAGTGAGAACAATGCCATGTGTAATAATATACCGAGGTCAGTGGTAGTGAACCAATATATTCATAATTTTAATAGGATTGTATATTTTAACAGTTGAGGGGACAGTGGCTGTTTGTTTGGGGTATTAATTCATTTATTCATATTTTTGTTTTTAGTTTCCTTCTTAGACCTCCATCAAGCTTAGAAAAACACTCCCTAGACCCCTCCTTCAAGATAGTTTTGTAAATTTTTCGGTAGAAAAATGTCCCGGCCAAAGGCCGATTCCTCCTAAAAGTACAGGCTCGCTAGAGCTCGCCAGGAAAAAAATAACACTTGAATGGCACGAAGGGTCCTAATATTGGCAAAGAAATGGGGTGAAAGGTCATAAAATCCCCAAACTAATGGAACCAACGCCTTAACATCTCAAAACTAGTGGGGCTAAACATAAGGGAGAAGGGGGTCCAGAAAAACGACCGGTCTCCCCTTAACTGTAATATACCTCTTTTAAGAATATGGACACATCTATATAAAACTGAATAATATTGATTACATAATTATATCGACTGACATGGTTAATTAAGGTTGTTCATCATCTCTATGTATACATTATATCGACTGACATGGTTAATTAAGGTTGTTCATCATCTCTATGTATACATTATATCGACTGACATGGTTAATTAAGGTTGTTCATCATCTCTATGTATACATTATATCGACTGACATGGTTAATTAAGGTTGTTCATCATCTCTATGTATACATTATATCGACTGACATGGTTAATTAAGGTTGTTCATCATCTCTATGTATACATTATATCGACTGACATGGTTAATTAAGGTTGTTCATCATCTCTATGTATACATTATATCGACTGACATGGTTAATTAAGGTTGTTCATCATCTCTATGTATACATTATATCGACTGACATGGTTAATTAAGGTTGTTCATCATCTCTATGTATACATTATATCGACTGCAATGGTTAATTAAGGTTGTTCATCATCTCTATGTATACATTATATCGACTGACATGGTTAATTAAGGTTGTTCATCATCTCTATGTATACATTATATCGACTGACATGGTTAATTAAGGTTGTTCATCATCTCTATGTATACATTTACGAATTAGATGAATGTGTGTTTTTATGTGCTTAAGGGGGGTGACCTGCTTTTTTTATCTCCTTTTCTCTCTTTCCTTTCTCTGGCTTGTATCCATTCGGCTCCATTCAGCCTACTGTTTTAAGACGTTTATCCCCATCAAGGTGTCGATTTCTTCCTGGCGAGCGATAGCGAGCCAGCATTATATGGAGAAATCCGGCTTCGCCGGAGAAATTTTTCTATCGAAAAATGTACAAATTTAGCCTGCTGTAAAAAATCATTTTAAAAATATGGTGGCTTGCTACCACTCGCCAGGAAAAAATCGACACCTGGATGGGGATAAACGTCTTAAAACAGTAGGCTGAATGGGGCCGAATGGATATAAGCCAGAGGAAGAGAGAAAAGGAGAGAACAAACCCCCCCCCCCATAATGTAAGTACGTACATTATGAAATCTACTGAACACGTGTCCATACAACTACCTTTGGCAAACTGAGGATGTTTGTCATGGTATTTGAGAAGGAATCTTGTATATGTATGCATAAGTGGAATTATGTGAATGTATATGTATGCATAAGTGGAATTATGTGAATGTATATGTATGCATAAGTGGAATTATGTGAATGTATATGTATGCATAAGTGGAATTATGTGAATGTATATGTATGCATAAGTGGAATTATGTGAATGTATATGTATGCATAAGTGGAATTATGTGAATGTATATGTATGCATAAGTGTATATGTGAATGTATATGTATGCATAAGTGGAATTATGTGAATGCATCAATAAGCTTTAAGGGGGGATAGTTCACTTTTTGGCCGATTTTTGCATGTATTCATTATTTTTCTAGTTTCCTCCCTAGACCTCCATCAAATTAAAAACAAACATCCATTAGATCCCCCTTCTAGATTAATTTGTACATTTTTCGGTAGAAAAATTTCCCGGGCTCACTATCGTTCGCCAGAGGAAAAATCGACACCTCAATAGCACGAAAGGTCTAAATATTGACGACGAAATGGGGCGAAAGATCTTAAAATCGACTAACTAATGGGGCAAACATCTTAACATCTGAAAACTAATTGGGCTAAACATGAGGGAGAATGTGGCCCCGAAAACCGGCCCATCTCCCCTTAATGGATTGGGGGGGGGGGGGGGGGCTTTTTGGACCTGCCCTTATTATGTTATCGATAGTAAGACGCTGCACCCCAATCAGATGTCGATCTATATCTGGGTGAGTGATAGCGAGCCTGTAACTTAGAAGAAATCGGCCTATGGCAGGGACATTTTGTTGTCGAAAGATGTTCACATTTAACTTGAAGGGGGCTGGGTGGGCATTATTTTAGTTTGAAGGAAGTCAGGGAACGCGTTTGTGTTAGACTAGTGAACACATCAAAATACTGTACATGGCTCGAAAATGACAAAAGCAAACAAAATCCTCAATAATAATAAAAACAAATTTAAATAAGTCACAAGACGTCGAACCAGATAGTGTTAAAGGAATGATCTGACAAGAAGACCCGAAGCCTCTGTATACACCTCTCTCTCGCTCTCTCTCTCCAGCAAATATCACTTCTGTTGGTTAAAGCACGACCCAGGATTTCTCGGTCAGTAAGGAATGAGGACTGACCTTCCTTCTCTTCTCTCCCTTTCACACACTGACTCGCTCTCCCTCTCTCTCTCTCTCTTTCTCTCTCTCTCTCTCTCTCTCTCTCTCTCTCTCTCTCTCTCTCTCAAGGGGTTGAACAGCTCAGGATGGACCTCAACAGACTGGGTGAATGGTCGGAGACATGGCAGACGCCTCTAAAATTGCAAAAGTGCAAGGTGATGCATATCGGCCAAGCAAACCCCAATTCAGGCTATTCACTATTGGGAATGCCTCTGGAAGTGACTGACTTGGGAAAGATTTTGGTATTCTGATTAGCAGTGACCTAAAGTTTTCCAAGCAGTGCATTGAAGTACAAAAGAAAGCTCAGAAATTATTGGACTATATTAAGAGGCAATTTAAGTATAGAAATACAAAAATAGTCCTCACACTTTACAATGCTCTGATGAAGCCTCTCCTGGAATATACTGTTCAATTCTGGTCTCTAGCACTCAGGAAAGATATAGAGCGACTGTAAAGAGTACAAGCTAGGGCTACACAGCTTATTCCATCGATTAGAAGACAGAGCTATGAGGACCGGTTGAGAGCTCTTGATCTCTTTCCGTTGGAGACACGCAGACTACGAGGTCAGCGCATTGAAGTTTGTCAAATACTTGATGGGTTTGACAACGTGGATTATAGCAAAATGCTTAGCCTTAATATGAATGTAATACGCAACCATGGCTGGAAATTAGAATGGAAAAGGTTCAGCACTAGTATTTGTGGAAACTATTTCACATATAAGATCTGTTCTACCTGCAACAAATTTCCCTCCGAAGTTGTAAATAGTTCTTCAGTAGAGCAGTTCAAGAAGAGAGTAGATAGTATTTTGCACACTCTGTAATGAGTGTAGTGCAATAAACAGTCTCTCTCTCCTTTCACTTTGAGTATCTCCCTGGAATGAACATCAAGATCTATGAGATACTAACTACTCTTTGTAACTCATTGTAGCACACACACACACACACACACACACACTATCTCTCTCTCTCTCCCCCCCTTAGGACAACGGCAATATCAAGTTCAATGTACTGCTTCTTGTCCCTCCATCCCTTCCTCTCACTCTCTCTCTCTATATATTTTTGTTCTCTCTTTCTGAACAAAATATACCAGTTTATACCAATCGAGTTTCTATTAAAGTATAATACCAGACAAAAATACCAGGGTAGATTATACCAAGATAGATATGGCAGGATAAGGAGAGACACACCAAAACACATATTAAAAATGAGTTGCAGTTGGGATGTGTGTACATGCTTAGATTGATATGCAGGATTCGAAGTTGCATAATAAATCGTAGGCAGTGTCCACCAACCTTTAACTGTCTTCGTGGTGCAATGTATAAGGTGTTGATTTTCGGTGTGAGCATCCTGGGTTCGAAATCCACGGACTGCCACATGTGTTTGTAAATTTCATTAATCGATTTTAGGAGTATGGTTGGTTGTTGGAAGGAACATAATAATTGATATTGGTTCAGGAGTAATTTATCGAGAGGACTTCCCTAAGTGGTTAAGGCCCCATTAATTGCTCTTTCCATTCACATATGCATAGCCTACGTGAGTTGCAGTTGGGATGTGTGTACATGCTTAGATTGATATGCAGGATTCGAAGTTGCATAATAAATCGTAGGCAGTGTCCACCAACCTTTAACTGTCTTCGTGGTGCGATGTATAAGGTGTTGATTTTCGGTGTGAGCATCCTGGGTTCGAACCCACGGACTGCCACATGTGTTTGTAAATTTCATTAATCGATTTTAGGAGTATGGTTGGTTGTTGGAAGGAACATAATAATTGATATTGGTTCAGGAGTAATTTATCGAGAGGACTTCCCTAAGTGGTTAAGGCCCCATTAATTGCTCTTTCCATTCACATATGCATAGCCTACGTGAGTTGCAGTTGGGATGTGTGTACATGCTTAGATTGATATGCAGGATTCGAAGTTGCATAATAAATCGTAGGCAGTGTCCACCAACCTTTAACTGTCTTCGTGGTGCGATGTATAAGGTGTTGATTTTCGGTGTGAGCATCCTGGATTCGAATCCACGGACTGCCACATGTGTTTGTAATTTCATTAATCGATTTTAGGAGTATAGTTGCTTGTTGGAAGGAACATAATAATTTATTAACAACTACAATATAATGGCAGAATTTTAAAATGTAGCAAACGTTATGCGATTTTATATAAAGCAGGAAGGAAGGAAGGAAGGATGGCAGGCAGGAAGGAAGGAAAGATGGCAGGCAGGAAGGAAGGAAGGAAGGAAGGAAGGCAGGAAGGATGGCAGGCAGGAAGGAAGGAAGGATGGCAGGCAGGAAGGAAGGAAGGAAGGAAGGAAGGAAGGAAGGAAGGAAGGCAGGAATGCAGGAAGGGAAGGAAGGAAGGAAGGAAGGCAGGAAGGAAGGAAGGAAGGAAGGCAGGAAGGGAAGGAAGGAAGGACGGCAGGAAGGCAGGAAGGGAAGGAAGGAAGGAAGGAAGGAAGGCAGGAAGGCAGGAAGGCAGGAAGGGAAGGAAGGAAGGAAGGAAGGAAGGGAGGGAGGAGGGGACGAATGAAGAGTTACAACCGTTTCACAGGTCCGTCCTAAACTGAATAAAATCTTCTACTGATGTCCGTAATAGACAGTGCATTGCGTCATCGTACTGGCAGGGTTAAACCACGATAGATATTCTATATTTTTATTAATTTCACCACAACACCAAACACCTTCATTGAAATTAATGAAAGCATATATGTAATCTACCGGGATTCGAACCTGGGTTATCACACACAGATTTGTTAACACTCCACCAGGACGGTTAAAGGTTTATGCACACGTCCACGACTTATTATGCAATCTCGAATACTGGATATTAATCTAATCTTCTTCATATTCCCAACCGCGCAATGGTAGCCTAATGTTTAAGTGAGAGGAAAGAATACTCATGGGGCACAGATCACATAGACCGGCCTCGCTACTAAATATCCCTGAACCTACTAATAATCTATATTTTTATTAATTTCACCACAACACCAGGAAGGAACAGAAGGACAGGTACACCATCTTGTGGATTTTACCGGAAGCACACTCTATTACCGGGACAACGACTGCTTGGAGGAAGGAAGGAGGGAATGAATGAATGAATGAATGAATAAAGGAAGGAAGGAAGGAAGGAAGGAAGGAAGGAAGGCAGGAAGGAAGGAAGGAGAGATTGGGAGGAATGGGAGGGAGGGAGGGAGTGAGAGGAGAGAGTGAGGGAAGGGAGGGAGGAAGGAAGGATAGATTGGGAGGAATGGGAGGGAGGTAGGGAGTGAGAAGAGAGAGTGACGGAAGGGAGGAAGGAAGGAAGAAAGGAGAGATTTGGAGGGAGTGAGAGGAGAGAGTGAGGGAAGGTAGGAAGGAAGGAATGAAGGAGAGATTGGGAGGGAGTGAGAGGAGAGAGTGAGGGAAGGGAGGAAGGAAGGAATGAAGGAGAGCTTGGGAGGGAGGGAGGGAGTACAAAGGAGTACAAAGGAGTACAAAGGAAATCAAGCAACAACAGATCTAGTGACCCTTCTAGGTTGCTTGTCCTCCAAAACACTGAGGATCAAGTGTCCAAACAGTGGTTTAGATTGGGTAAGGGAACATTGGAAAGGGAATTACTGCCCTGGAACTAATGTCCGTGGCAGGATTAGGAAGTTAGTAGAGGACAGATGGGTTAGTAACTGAGGGGGGGATAAAATAAAGTTATTCATTTACAAACGCAGTCAGTCGCGGGTTTGATGCGAGATATTTATCTAGGCGGAGTTTAAATGAATCAACGGTGATGCAGTCTATAACGATTCGGGAAAGCCCATTCCACAAGTTGACAACTCGATTGAAGAAGAAATTCTTAGATTCGTACGAGTTAAAAGATTTACCAATAATTTTGCAACCGTTTCCCCGCGTGTAATTAGATTGGTCGATAGTGAAGTACTTACTACAGTTCATATTGTCGATGCCTTTGATGATTTTGAACGCTTGAATTAAGTCACCTCTTAATCTGAGCTGGGTTAAAGGAAATAGATTTAATTCTCTAAGATGCTCTTCGTATGGTTTGTTCTTTAGGCTAGGTATCATTTTGGTAACTCTACGTTGAACTCGTTCTAGCTTGTTTATATCTTTTTGGTAATAAGGGCACCAGGATTGAACGCAGTATTCCAGAAGAGGGCGGACTAAGGAATTGTAAAGGGTTAGGATAACTTCTTTGGATTTATGCTCAAATGACCTGCCTATAAAGCCAATTATTTTGTTTGCCTTCTTAACAACTTCTGAACATTGTTGACTCGGTTTTAGGTTACTCGATATTGTTACTCCCAGATCGGTTTCTCTGTTTACATTCTTAAGCTGAGTGCCATTCATCTAATAGTTTGCTTTCTCATTTAGGTATCCGATATGTAGTACTTTACATTTATCGGCATTGAAACTCATTTGCCAAATTTGGGCCCAACATGACAATTTATCTAGATTGTGTTGCATATTGTCTTGTTCTTTTGAGAGTACGCTATTTGCAGTTTTTGTGTCGTCAGCAAATTTTGAGATTGTACAGGTGAGACCCTCATCTATGTCGTTGATGTAAATTAGAAAGAGAATTGGTCCTAGTACCGATCCCTGGGGTACCCCGCTACTTACATTGGTCCATTTAGATGCCTTACCGTTTATGACTACTCTTTGCTTTCTGTCGCTGAGCCAATTTTCTATCCATTGCAACACACCGTCTTGTATTCCATGCGCTTTTAGTTTTAGCAGTAAACGTTTGTGGGGAACTTTGTCAAAGGCCTTTTGAAAATCAAGGTATATAATATCTACAGCTTTACTCTCATCGTAGAGGTTGAGGATATCGTGGAAGAAGTCTAAGAGGTTTGTTAAACAGGAACGTTTTTTACGAAAGCCGTGTTGAGTATCTTTATATGTTATTTTCCTCTAAGTGATTTACGAGTCTGTCTCGTATGACCGTTTCTAGCATTTTACATACAACTGAGGTTAAGCTAATTGGACGATAGTTGCTGGGTAGGGATTTGCTGCCTTTTTTGAATATCGGTGTTACGTTGGCTAGCTTCCACTGATCAGGCATAGTTCCAGACTGCAAGGATTTATTGAATAGTAATGTCAGTGGTTTGGAGAGCTCATCCTTAGCTTCCTTTAGAACTCTAGGCGAGATTGTATCAGGTCCAGGCGTTTTATTTACCCTGAGTTTATCTAAACAATTCAATACTTCTCTCTCTGTAACGGTGATATTGCTTAGAACATCTGAATTATCAATCTGAATTGGCGATGGTGTAGGGATATCACTGAGGTCTTCTGTTGTAAAAACTGATGCAAAGAAGGTATTGAGGGCATTACTCATTTGTACTTCGTCTTTGGTGTATTCTCCATTTTCATCGACTAACGGTCCAACAGTTTAAGTAACTACTTTTTTCTTTCTGATATAACTATAGAATTCTTTCGGGTTTGTTTTACTTTGATTCGCAATATGTAACTCTAAGGTCTTTTTACTTTGCTTAATTAACTTTTTGGCTTTGCGTCGTAGCTCTACAAATTTCACCCGTTCTTCGTCATTTTGTGAGGATTTTAATCTATCATTAGCAAATTTTTTACCAAGCAGGCAGTTTGAAATATCTTTATTCCACCATTTGGGCTTATTATTATGGCCGGGACACCGTATTTTCGATGGTATGCAGTCTTGCACTGCTTTTAGGTAAGTGGTTTCGAATAACTTCCAAGATGTATTTATGTCGTTATTGTTAATTAAAAAGCTCCAGTCAGTTTCTTTAAACATAGCTCTAAGTTTATGGAAGTTTGCTTTCTTGAAATTAGGGACTTTTTCGATGCTACTATTTGCTTCGTTACTAGTAAACTTTAAAGTGAAAGTTATCGTACAATGGTCGCTGTTACTGAATTCATCACCAACATTCAAATTCTCTATCAATTCTTCTTTTGTTGCAAGTACAATGTCAAGAACGTTATTACCACGGGTCGGCGTTCGAACAAATTGATAAAGCGAACTCTCTTGCAAGTTAGTATACAAGTCATGTCCGGAGTGTGAAGTAAGAGTATCGCCCAACTTGGTCACAGGTAAATTAAAGTCGCCAAAAATTACGGTATCTTGTGAGTTACTTACATCTGCAATTTGTTCGTAAATTTCTCGGTCAGTTTGCATTGATTGAGCTGGAAGTCTGTATATTAACGCAAGTATTATTTTTGTACCTTTATTATTCTTTATTAGCACAAAAGATTTTATCGTATAAATACGATAGACTATGACTCTTTTGTGATCTTGTATGTCTCTGTGACGTCACGATCTCTCCTACAGCACGATGTAGGACGAGTAGATCGTATATTATAAGATTGTAAATAAGTTAAGTTATAAAAGGCCTAATATGCTATTAAGCAATATTGCCATGGTCTTATGTAGTATATATGAATTTATCGTATATATTAATATAATTTATCGTATAGAGCAACCTAAATGCGGTACGATAATTTGGGCTCCTGGCGGTTTGCCAAGGCAGCAAGGTGTGCTTTTGAGGTACGTCAGAGCCTTCACGAACACCAACCAGTTAACATCTAATTTTCCGCCCTCAGTTGATCGTGCTTTTGTGCCTCTAATCACAATACACATACAGCAATACACACAGCTACACCATCACGACGCTCTCATCGACATCATGACTGACTGATAGATAAGCATAATATTCATGTCCATTCCCATGTAATCATTTATTCTTTCTTTAACTTGACTCGTGTCTCGGGACCGAAGTCTCGTTCCCCATTGTCCACCACCATATTGGGTAAAACGTTCTCCCTTGCCTCATTGCCACGTGGAACTATTGGTGAGTTAATTCCTGGCTAATATTAACCCTTATAACCTTACCCTATAATTATATACATTTATTATGTGAGACCTTTGGATATAAATTAGCTTGTTTCAGATTGAATTCAATTTAGATATAGAGTATTCATTTAGATTGATTTTATTTGATTCATTATAGCTTAGTAATATTTAACTTCCATTGATAGTTTACCACATTGGTGCCCAGACCCGGGAACTAGCTGCCAGTAAGGGATCTTAGGCAATGAGCAAGGGATTAGCCCAGGGATGCAGGAGCAAGGACCCCGGAGGGGTAGGGCTTGGCTATCTTCCTGTACCTCAGGCGCCGGTACCTCAGCGAATAGCCATAGTGGGACATTCTTATGCCACTAGGCTAAGGGCAGCTGACGGAGGTACTGAGTCGTATCGGGCGTCAGAGGGGGAAAGAACTTTCCGGCTGACCTACTTCGGGGTACCGGGAGCAACCGTTGACACCCTGAAAGCCTCCCCCCAGTGGGGGCAAGTGGTATGGTTTAGGCCACAAATGATCTTTTTGTTTATAGGCGGCAATGATATACGCCCCGGTACAGTGCCCCGCGAGTTAGCTGACGCAATTAAAGAGGTGGCGCTGGATCTGGAGCGTGAGTCCGGAGGAAGCTGCAAGATCGTGGCAATTGAGAGCCGGACGAAAGTCCGAGGGTTCTCAGCTGCGGAATTTCAGGCTATAAAAAATTCTGTTAACCGCGCCCTGAGGTGTCGGTTAATAGAAACGAAGCACCGCTTTGTTTCCATCACACTCAGCATCCGAGACCTCGACCAGGATGGTGTCCACCTCGACTTAGACACCAATCAAGTCCTATATAACAAAAATTGTAGGGCTAACGAAGCGTTGGCTAGAGAGGGACGCCGGGGTTGTGTCATTGCGCCTGCCTAAGTCCTGCTTCCCACCCATCGTCTTTCCCCAGTAATGTTCTTTTCAGTTTCAGACTTCCTGTGACATATGACCTGACCTAACATTTTTTCTTGTTCAATATGATCCATTAGTAGGTATTGCTATATAGTGTACTATTTTTTCTCCATAACATAGAAGTCCGCCGGTTGGCGTCTCTTAAGTAGCCTATTATTTGGCCGTTGTTTTTGTAACGTGATATTTAGATACATAGCCTATAGGCTCACATGCAAAATGGATAAAGACCATAAAGAGACACCGTCTAGTGGGGTGCTAAGCAAAGCCCCTAAAAATCAAAGGGCGGGACTTCGGGGAGTGTTAAATAGGCTAATTGTGGACTTAAACACTTTCATCACTACTGCTGATCTAGAGGAATTGGAGGCTAGATTAGATAACGTCCAGGCTACCCACGGTCGTATTACGGCTCTGAGTGAGGTGATTGTGGCTGACATGATAGAGGAGGAAGAGATAGTTACAGAGTGTGATAATCGCGCCCTCT
This sequence comes from Paralithodes platypus, assembly GCA_032716605.1. Lineage (NCBI taxonomy): Eukaryota > Metazoa > Arthropoda > Malacostraca > Decapoda > Lithodidae > Paralithodes > Paralithodes platypus. Next base: position 66,452,213 of record CM064513.1, on the reverse strand, counting down.
ATGACGAACCTGTCTTTAGGGCGAAGCCTATTACAGCGTGCTGTCGCAAGTAAGAAGGGAGGCGATAATGAGGCCCATAGAAGGGCTGACCCAAAACATACTGTACACCTCCCAAAGCTCAATCTTCCTACATTTGGGGGCAAGTTAACCGAGTGGTTAGCTTTTTGGGACGTATTTCGATCTACGGTTCATGAATCCTCTTTGGATAATGTCCGCAAGTTTCACTATCTGAAGGGACAAATGGAAGGAGAGGCCTTACATTAATAGAGGGTTTTGCAGTAGTAGGTGGTAGTTATCTTGAAGCGGTACACTTATTAGAGTCCACATACGGGGATAGAGAGCAGTTGAAGATGGCCCATGTCGTTGCCTTGTTGGGGCTCGTAGAACCACAGTATAAGGTTGATGAGTTGACAAACTTCAGGGCAAATATGGAGTGCCATACTCGATCGCTAGATACCCTAGGGCTTACCACGCAGGAAATGATAGTCATTATCTTGCGTCAGAAGCTTCCTATGGCAATACTTGATAAGGTAAGATCATTTGAGCTGGGGGAATTCAAAACTCAGTTCAGTAAGGAGATCAATAATCTACAGTTGAACAAAGGGAGAATGTATGAGTCGGGAGGGAGTGAGAATGTGGAGAAGAGGGGAACAGTAAGCATGACAGTGGGGACTAAAGTAAAGAAAGAGGGTGTGTATAAGAAACCTGCTCAGATTCTATGTAAGCTATGTAACAACAAACATAAATGGAGTTTCTGCGTAAAATACCCAACAAATGAGACAAAAACTAGCACAGGCGAAAAGATTGAAGCTATGTGTAGGTTGTCTAAGTAAAGAACATGGTAAGCAGGGACAATGTACTGCTACATATTTAAGGCCCTGTCGGCACTGCAAAGGACATCACTTTGATAAGTTGTGTCCTACTGCAGATAAAGTCAAAGACGTCAAAAATGAGGGTACTACAACTGTGGCACTAGGTAGCACGCAAGACACCACTATATTGCCCACAATACAGATTCCCATGGAAGGTAATGACAGTAACAAAGTTTGTCGGGTACTTCTAGATCAAGGGTCTCAACGTTCCATTATAAAGAGGTCCGTACTAGTGGGACTGAAGCACCGAATCGTAGGGGCTGAGACTCTTCGATTACAGGGCTTCACAGGGGTTACTGATAAACAAGACTACGAGATAGCGGAGATTTCATATTTCTATCGTAAAAACCGGTACTTTATGACTTGTATCGTAGTAGACACCCTACCAGAATATGTATCTGTGGGTGTGAAGAAGGTGGAACACGCATTACGTAGCAAAGGGGTTAACTTGTCAGATCCCATGGGAAATCAGAGTGAGGTGCATGTTCTACTTGGTGTGGATCATTATTATGAAGTAGTATACCCTGGATTTAAAAAGATGTGTGGTGTAATTTTAATCCCCACTAAATTTGGATACTGCATGAGCGGAAAGGTGCATACTACACAGTCAAAGGTCCTGGTCGACACGGTCTCGATATATAGAGTCAATGTAACCGCGGCAGAGGAGTTGGGAAGGGAGGATTCCCAACCTAGTGACCCTAAGATGGCTGCCGAGTTCGACCTGGAACGACTGTGGAGATTGGATCACATGGGCATTGATCCTATGGAGACTGATTATGACTCGGAAGTTGCGCTACAAAGGTTTGACGAGTCTGTGTGCTACTGTGCCTCAGACAAGCAATATAAAGTTAGTTTACCTTGGAGGAACAGTGAGATAAGCCTGCCTACCAACTATGGTTTGGCATTAGGTCGCTTGCGCGCATTGCAGCGGAAATTGTCTAACGAACCGAGCACGCGCCAGGCGTATGACGATGTATTTCGGAGTTATGAGGATAGGGGTTTTATTGAGAGAGTCGATGTCAAGGAACCGTGTAAGAAGGGTAGGGTTCACTATCTGGCCCATCATGGGGTAAAGAAAGACAGCGTCACCACACCAATACGGGTGGTGTATGACTGTTCTGCCCACCAAGGTCAACAACCCAGTCTGAATGACTGCCTGTTGACAGGTCCGTCCATGGTGTCGGACCTGTCCCAACATCTATTGCGGTTTAGGCTGGGAAAGTACGCCTATACCAGTGACATCGAGAAAGCATTCTTGATGGTCAAGCTAAAGGAGGAAGATAGAGATGTTACCCGCTTTCTTTGGTTCAGCGACATTAGCGACTCTGAAAGTCCCATCATAATATACCGTTTCGGGTTGTACTCTTTGGGGCCACTTGCTCGCAGTTTTTGTTAAATGCCACAATCAGAAAACATCTAGCTGACACTCATGAGGACACAAGTAAACTATCTCGCGGATTATACATTGACAATTTGCAGGGTACTAGCGATAGTCAAGATGATTTGTTGTATGCATACTGGCAAGCACGCAGATTGTTTGCGGATGCACATCTATTTCTCCGCGAGTGGGTTACTAATAGTGAAGATCTTCAGAGTTTAATACAGGTGGATGGTACGGCATCTCTTAACCAGGAAAAGTCCAGAAATTTGGGGATGATCTGGCAACCTAAACATGACATACTAACTTTTCAAACAAGGTCTTTTGCTCAGCAGACAGGAGCGCACACAAAAAGAAGTCTGTTGAGCAAAGTTGCGCAATTTTTTGATCCTTTGGGTCTAGCATTACCTGTTACCATAGAGCTAGGATTCTAATGCAGGAAGTTTGGAGACGTAAAATAGGATGGGATGACAGTTTGCCCGAGGACCTGAATGACCAAGGGACATTGTTGTTGAATGAATATGCCATCCTATGTACTAAACCTATACCTCGTAAAGTGGCGGCGTTCGGTGACGTTACGTTACACACGTTTTGCGATGCTAGCGCCACGGCATACGGGGTAGCCATATATGTTGTTACTTCATTTGGGGCACATTTAGTTACAGCCCGGGCCAAAGTAGCCCCGGTTAAGAAGGTAACTATCCCTAAAATGGAATTGACTGCCATGCTGCTATTAGCACGTCTGGTGCAACATGTACGCGCAGCATACGAGAGCGAATTAAATATTGAAATCGTTCACGTATGGTGCGATAGTCAGGTCGCACTCAACTGGATACATAGCAAGAAGTCTCTGCCAGTTTATGTGCGGAATAGGGTAGATGAGATTAGAGCCCTTTTGCCAGACGTTGCTTATCATTATGTAAATACAAAGGAAAACCCTAGTGATCTCATAACTAGGGGTATAACGGCTAGCCAGTTAATGAAGTCCGAATTGTGGTGGCATGGTCCAAAGTGGTTGCTCCATGAAAGTGAATGGACGATATGGCATGCTGTTGGTGAGGGACTTCTGCCACTGGAAACAGTGGCAGTTACAGCCCAACCAAATGAGCCACCGGGTCCTATCATAAAGTGGGCAAGATTCGGTGACTATAATAAACTAGTCAGGGTTGTAGCTTGGGTGTTGCGATATGTATCCAATCTCAAGCTTAAAGTAACGGGCCAACTCTGCAACAGGGGTCACAACATTGATGCTCGTGAATTTAAAGCAGCTGAAGTAACTTTGATCAAATGGGTTCAAGTAGAAACCTTTTCCAATGAATTAGAATCCTTGAAAGGCTCGAATAAGACATTAATGCCTAATATAGTGCGTCAACTAAGGTTGCACCTAGACAATGGCCTCATCAGGTGTGAGGGTCGCCTGAAGTGGTCGGGTGTACCAGACGGCACAAACCGCCCTATACTTATGCCAACAAGACATCACGTTAGGATCTATTGATCATACGTGCACATAGGGAAGTAAAACACTACGGGGTATGTCATATTATATCAAATTTACGTCTCATATGGTGGATACCCAGAGTTCGACAAGTAGCTCGACGCGTAGTGAGAAAGTGTGTAATATGCCAGAGACTAAAGGGTAAACCATATGCAACTGGACCAGCTCCACCTCTACCTGAATGCCGTGTAAAGCACGTAGAACCTTTCCAAGCGGTAGGATTAGATTACACAGGGGCATTGAAGACGAGGGAGCATGAGAAGGTTTATATATTATTGTTTACCTGTGCGACGTCTCGAGCGGTACACCTAGAACTATGTGATAATATGTCTAGCGAAGAATTTATGCTGGCGTTCAGACGGTTTTGTGCCCGTCGTTCATTCCCTCAACTCATTCTTAGCGACAATGCTCCCACTTATGTCCAAGCATCAAAATATCTAAAGGATATGAGTAGTGATCCTACTATCATCACTTTTTTGGGAGAGAAGAAGTGCGAATGGAGGTTCATTCCAGTTAAGGCACCTTGGTTTGGTGGAATGTGGGAACGGTGTGTCGGCATAGTAAAGTCAGGACTAAGAGCGGTTGTAGGACGTGCTCTATTAAAGAAGAGTGAGTTGACGACAGTCCTCACAGAGATAGAGGCAGTCGTGAATGATCGCCCGCTTACATATGTGTACACCGACCTGCAAGAACCACTACCATTAACGCCAGCTCACTTGCTATATGGAAAACCATTGACTGCGTTTCCATCTGATTTTCAGTCCATAGTAGAGTTAGAGGATCCCTCGTTGTACTCTGCGGTAGCGGTGTCTAAGAGATACCAGTATATATCCAGGATAATCGAGGATTTTAGGAAACGGTGGATTAGTGAATATCTGCTAGCATTGAGGGAAAGGAGTGTTACTCCCTCTGGTAGACCAACGTGCCCTACAGTTGGTGACGTTGTTTTAATTAAAGAAGATAGTCCTCGTTTATACTGGAAATTAGGCCGCGTATTGGAGGTATACAAGGGGGCAGACTCTGTAGAGCGGGTGGCGCTATTAAAGACAGCCACTGTAATTACTGTTCGGGCTACTGGAGCGTTGTACGCTTTGGAGCTAGATTCCGCATTGCAATCTGAGGCTCCACCTGTTATTGCTGGGTCCGAGGATTCTCGAAGGAACGACTCACCTCATACTGATGGGATCATCTCGGACCGGGACGCGTCCCAGACGCGCTGCTGCTGGCGCTGTCGACTTGTGGCGTCAGAAGATAGCCTCTGGGCAACTTTAGGTTTAAGGTGGGGTTCAGGTCTTTTTTGTGGGGGAGTGTATCGTATAAATACGATAGACTATGACTCTTTTGTGATCTTGTATGTCTCTGTGACGTCACGATCTCTCCTACAGCACGATGTAGGACGAGTAGATCGTATATTATAAGATTGTAAATAAGTTAAGTTATAAAAGGCCTAATATGCTATTAAGCAATATTGCCATGGTCTTATGTAGTATATATGAATTTATCGTATATATTAATATAATGTATCGTATAGAGCAACCTAAATGCGGTACGATAATTTGGGCTCCTGGCGGTTTGCCAAGGCAGCAAGGTGTGCTTTTGAGGTACGTCAGAGCCTTCACGAACACCAACCAGTTAACATCTAATTTTCCGCCCTCAGTTGATCGTGCTTTGTGCCTCTAATCACAATACACATACAGCAATACAAACAGCTACACATCACGACGCTCTCATCGACATCATGACTGACTGATAGATAAGCATATATTCATGTCCATTCCCATGTAATCATTTATTCTTTCTTTAACTTGACTCGTGTCTCGGGACCGAAGTCTCGTTCCCCATTGTCCACCACCATATTGGGTAAAACGATCTCCCTTGCCTCATTGCCACGTGGAACTATTGGTGAGTTAATTCCTGGCTAATATTAACCCTTATAACCTTACCCTATAATTATATACATTTATTATGTGAGACCTTTGGATATAAATTAGCTTGTTTCAGATTGAATTCAATTTAGATATAGAGTATTCATTTAGATTGATTTTATTTGATTCATTATAGCTTAGTAATATTTAACTTCCATTGATAGTTTACCACAGATGTGTTGACGTTTACAATTTGAGGTTTTGACAAGAGGGTAGGGTTAAGACTTTCTTTGATATAAAGTAAAACGCCACCTCCATTTCGATTTATTCGGCTTTTCTCAAACATTACATAACCGGGAAGTGAATACTCTGCTAAAATGTCTCTATCTCTGTATTGAGCCAGATTTGCCAATCCATCTAATTTTCTGTAAACACTAGATCCTCCAAATCTGAAAATTTATTGCGTATGCTATGAGCGTTTGCATAGAAAAACCTTGAACTGACGGAACACTCTTTAATGATATTTTTGGTTCTTGTCGATCTACATTTATGTTCATGGCTGCCTCGTCATCGCTGTCTTCGGTCCTTATTGCTGGTATCCTCGTTGCCTCTGTTTTTTGCTTGGCGTTGGATGATTTATGTCCACTTGCTGATTCTTCTCGGATGGCGTTTTTTTGATCCATTGGCTGCGGACCTGCTTACGTGTGAGGAGGACGACGCTCATGTGTGCTGAACCCACAGGGTTTAGGATGAGTTGGACCATCCTTGCTGACAGAGTAGGAGGCTGGTTTGTAGACAGTTGTCCCACCAGGGTGATGAATTCAACTTCTTCCCTCAGACACAAATATTTTAGTCGGCTATTTGTGCTGAAGGCACAAGAGAGGAGAGAGTGAGGGAAGGGAGGCATTGAAGGGAGAGTGGGATGAGGTGAAGGGCGGGAGGGATGGAGAGGAGAGGAGTGGAGAGTGAGGGAAGGGAGGAAGGAAGGAATGAAGGAGAGATTGGGAGGGAGGGAGGGAGTGAGAGGAGAAAGTGAGGGAAGGGAGGAAGGAAGGAGAGATTGGGAGGAATGGGAGGGAGTGAGAGGAGAGAGCGAGGGAAGGGAGGAAGGAAGGAAGGAAGGAGAGATTGGGAGGGAGGGAGGGAGGGAGGGAGGGAGAGGAGAGAGTGAGGGAAGGTAGGAAGGAAGGAATGAAGGAAAGATTGGGAGGGAGGAAGGGAGGGAGAGGAGAGAGCGAGGGAAGGGAGGAAGGAAGGAAGGAATAAATGAAACGAGGGAGATAGGGAGGGAAGGAAAGAAGCAAGGAAGACAAAAATATCGAAGGAGAAGGGAAGGAAGGGAGGGCGAAGAGGTTTAAAGAAATGAATGCTAAAACAGAATATGCAATGCAGGGAAGAAGGGATAGATGGCTGGAAGGAAGGAGGGAAGAAGGCAGAATGAAGGGTGTAATAATTATGCAAGCCTACGAGGATTATACATATGAACAAATTAAGGGAGCCCACCTCGCTTTTTTTTCTTGTTCTCTCCCTCTCTCTTTGACTTGTATCCATTCGGCCCCATTCAGCCTACTGTTTTAAGAAGTTTATCCCCATCCAGGTGTCAATATTTTCCTGGCGAGCGGTAGAGAGCCAGCATATATATATTTTTGTTTTGACAGCAAGCTAAATTTGCATATTTTTCGATAGAAAAATTTCACAATGCTGGCTCGCTATCGCTCACCAGGAAGAAATTAACACCTAATCGGGATAAACGTCTTAAAACAGTTGGCTGAATGGGGCCGAATGAATACAAGCTAGGGAGAGAGAGAAAGATAAAAAAGCCGGTGACCCCCCTTAAGGAAGAAATAAGAGGGATGGAAGAAACACAAATGGAGAGGGTTGACGAGACGGATATACTGGGCGATGGATAGAAGGAGGGAGGAGGAAGGAAGGGAATGAGGAGGAAGGAAGGGAAGGAGGAGGAAGGAAGGGAAGGAGGAAGTAAGGAAGGGAAGGAGGAGGAAGGGATGGAAAGAAGGAAGGAGGAGGAAGGAAAGGAGGAGGAGGAAGATGGGAAGAAGGAAGGAAGGGAAGGAGGAGGAAGGAAGGAAGGGAAGGAGGAGGAAGGAAGGGAAGGAGGAGGAAGGAAGGGAAGGAGGAGGAGGAAGGGAAGGAGGAGGAAGGAAGGGAAGGAGGAGGAGAGAGAAGGAAGGGAAGGAGAGAGAAGGAAGGGAAGGAGAGAGAAGGAAGGGAAGGAGAGAGAAGGAAGGGAAGGAGGAGGAAGGAAGGGAAGGAGGAAGAAACGAAGGGAAGGAAGAAGGAAAGGAAGGAGGAAGGCAGGGAAGGGAAGGAGGAAGGAAGGAGGAGGAAGGAAGGGAAGGAGGAGGAAGGAAGGGAAGGAGGAAGGAAGGGAAGGAGGAGGAAGGAAGGGAAGGAGGAGGAAGGAAGGGAAGGAGGAGGAAGGAAGGAACACAAAGGAATACAAAGGAATACAAAGGAATACAAAGGAGAACAAACTGCAACAGACCTATTGGTCCTCACGGGGCAGTTTGGATATCTAAAACTACTAATCTACTGACTACGGGGTAGAGAAAAGGATAGCAAAGAAGAAGGCTCCACCCCACCCACCACTCCCTCCAGATAATGCTGGCATGGAAACAGATAGGAAAAATACCATGTAGTATTGAAAAACTGACACGGAAATTCGGACAGGACAGGGAGAAACAAGAAGTTGATTTGTAATCTAAGCTAACTCTACTTACTACAATTCTGAAAGGGAACAGATGTATGAAAATCAATATACATTGCGGTATGCGTTGACATTTCGGAAAGGAGGAGGAAGGAAGGGAAGGAGGAAGGAAGGGAAATAGGAGGAAGGAAGGGAAGGAGGAAGGAAGAGAAGGAGGAGGAAGGAAGGGAAGAGGAAAAAAGAAGGAGGAAGGAAAGGAATGAAGGGAAGGAGAAAGGAAGGGAAGAAAGGGAAGGAGGAGGAAGGAAGGGAAGGAGGAGGAAGGAAGGGAAGGAGGAGGAAAGAAGGAAGGAGGAGGAAGAAAGGGAAGGAGGAGGAAGGGAAGGAGGAGGAAGGAAGGGAAGGAGGAGGAAAGAAGGAAGGAGGAGGAAGAAAGGGAAGGAGGAGGAAGGAAGGGAAGGAGGAGGAAGGGAAGGAGGAGGAAGGAAGGAGGAAGAAGGAAGGAAGGAGGAGGAAGGAAGAGAAAGAGGAGGAAGGAAGGGAAGGAGGTGGAAGGAAGGAGGAGGAAGGGAAGGAGGAGGAAGGAAGGAAGGAGGAGGAAGGAAGGGAAGGAGGAGGAAGGAAGGAGGAGGAAGGAAGGAAGGAGGAGGAAGGAAGGGAGGAGGAGGAAGGAAGGGAGGAGGAGGAAGGAAGGGAGGAGGAGGAAGGAAAGAAGGAAAGAAGGAAGGAAGGAAGGAAGGAGGAGGAAGGAAGGAAGAAGGAAGGAAGGAGGAGGAGAAGGAAGGAAGGAGGAGAAGGAAGGAAAGAAGGAGGAGGAAGGAAGGAAGGAAAGAAGGAGGAAGGACGGAGGAAGGAAGAGGAAGGAGGAGGAAGGAAGGAAGGAGGAAGGAGGAAGGATGCAGGAGGGAAGGAAGGAAGGAAGGAGGAGGAAGGAAGGGAAGGAGGAGGAAGGAAGGGATGGAGGAAGGAAGGGAAGGAGGAGGAAGGAAGGGATGGAGGAAGGAAGGGAAGGAGGAGGAAGGAAAGGATGGAAGAAGGAAGGAGGAGGAAGGAAGGGAAGGAGGACGGAAACGAGTAATCAAGCAAAGGACGCAGGGAAGAAATGGCCGAAAACGCAGCGACTTAAGGGGTCACAAGCTTTTTTGTTTTGGTCTTTCTCTCCTTTTCTCTCTTTCCCTGGCTTGTAACCATTCGGCCCCATTCAGCCAACTGTTTTAAGACGTTTTTCCCATCCAGGTGTCGATTTCTTCCTGGCGAGCGATAGCGAGCCAGCATTTTATGGAGAAATCCGGCTTCGCCGGAGATATTTTTCTGTCGAAAAAGGTACAAATTTAGCTTGCTGTCAAAACAAAAATATATATATGCTGGCTCGCTACCGCTCGCCAGGAAAATATTGACACCTGGATGGGGTAAACGTCTTAAAACAGTAGGCTGAATGGGGCCGAATGGATACAAGCCAAAGAGAGAGGGAGATAAAGAGAAAAAAAAGCGAGGTGGGTCCCTTAACAGTAATCAAGATAAAATATGTGAGTAAGCAAAATAGAAACATGGTCGGACAAATGAAGCATAAACAAATATATAAGGAAACATGGATGTACAGTCGCGCTAATAAGTAATGTCTCGGCACCAAGTATGTTTTGATTAATAATTGGTATCAGCAATATCTAAGCTTCATTTCTTCATATCGAGTGAAATATACAAACATGTTCCTACACTTACTCACCCTATTCAAAATCTGACAGACATTAATACAGTACCGAACAAGCCAAACGTAATGACATCTGGAACATGACTTATTAGCGCGACCGTACTATGGAATTAAATAAAGGAGGACGGAATTAAAACAATAACACGAAACATAAAACAAAAACAAACTGAGGATACCAATTATAGAAAGTAAGGACACTAAACAAGAGGACAAATAATGTAAGGAAATAAGGAAGATATATAGAGAAAAAGTTACATGCTGTATATAAACAACATGTGAAGACAGATACAAATATACGAAGGAAGAAGACCAGACAGAAATATATAATAAGGGAACAATACAGGACAAAAATGATGAGTGTAGACAGAAGAGACGAAGGCAGAGCAATAACAGAAGGAGTTAATATAGGGAGGATAGAAAGCCATACAATAAAAGAAACACTGAGAGGGGTGGCAAGAAACCAGTGAAAGGAAACATAAAGAGGAGGAGAACAATAAGTAATAGAGTGAGCAATACAGAAGAGAAAGAGAGAAAGCAATACAATATAACAAGGAAGAGGAGTAGACAGAAAGCAAGACAAAAAGATAAATATAGACGAGAAAGACAGGAAATGACAGGTAAAAAGTGACAGGATGTTTGAAGATAATAAAAAAAGAAGTGTACCCCCGAGACAGACAGCTGGAACACATCAACACCAAGACATTAACACAATAATCGTTATAATAATAAAAGTAATAAAAATAATACTAAAACTAATAATACTACTACTAATAATAATATTAAGCATAACAGAGTAATATATATACTGTATATATACACTGTATAAATATATATATATGTATATATATATATATATACTGTTTATACATATACTGTATATATACACTGTATAAATATATACATATATGTATATATATATATATATATATACATATATATTATATATACAGTACGGTATATATATATATATATATATACTGTATATATATATGTATCATTTTCGTATATTCATTCAAATTGTACCCACTTACCACTCTAAGTTGTATTCTTATTCTTATTATTATTATTAGGGGTTCGTCCCCTACGGGGAACCCCTATTGTAATCATTAAACCTAGGTTTTCATCCAAATTCTTCTTACGCGCAGGTTTCGACGCAATAACTCCAGAACCGCTTTTTGGATCGGGATCAAACTTTCACAAGAGGTGCGTTTTTGTATTGGGCAACTTTTGATATGGTAAACATCCGGCATGGCGGCCAAACAGTTCCGTGGCAGCCGATTTCCCGAAAAACTTGACGCCTAAATACCGTCTCTCCCACTCACAGGAAACGACTGGGCTTTGGCATACGCACTCCCCTACTAATGCTCCGCAAATTTTATAGAGAAGGTTTTGCTTTTGCACGTGGGTTTTTTTCCAGCAATCTTGAAAAAAACTCGAATTCCACTTAAAATTCCACATCTTGAAAACTATGCCGATGATCAAAGCCATGCTTGCGTAGTTGGGTGAGGCTCGCGATTCCGAACGTTTTGATACCAAAAAAATATAAATGGGTGGAGTAGTTTGGCCGCAGCATTGAAAACGGTCTATTCTTAAATTACTTTAAAACCGCATTCGCTACCCACACAAAGTTTACCCTCTACAGTCTATAGGCGTCTACACATCCCCCAGTTTTGCTTAATAACATAATCTCTTTATTATTCAGATCTATAATTTTATTTTTATTTAACTCTCTCAAAACAGTTCGAGTCCCTACGAATTCCAGCAATTATTTAGCCAACCTACCTATACATACCTACCCTACCAAATAATAATGATAAATTCACATTTATTTTTGGTGAATGACAGAGTATTGGCTAAGGTTTTTAACAATTCCTCCCTTTGCCAAATGCTTAGTTTAATAACAATGATATGGACCTTTAAAGTTTTGGCAATTGCCCGTGTGGCTCGTATTTTAACCCTCCTAAAGTGTTACCACGAAATACCGCTAGATCCTTTCTCAAAAGTCGCTAGCATGTTGCTACATAGCCAAACAATGTTAGGATAATGCTGCAATTTCTAAAGAGTTTTGGTTTGTTTGTTTTGCAAATTTTACAATGTAGTATGACTAGAATGTCTGAAATTTTCAAATTATCCCTATTAATGTCTTAGATATAAAATAAATGGCTGCTAGATTGAAGTAAATAGCTCTACATTTAGCGGTAATATGTAGCTTTACAACTGGCAACACTGCAACCACCACCTCCCTCCCACCCTCCCAGTATGTCTCCACAAAATACCGCTAGATCCTTTCTCAAAAGTCGCTAGCATGTTGCTACATAGTCAAACAATGTTAGAATAATGCTGCAATTTCTAAAGAGTTTTGGTTTGTTTGTTTTGCAAATTTTACAATGTAATATGACTAGAATGTCTGACATTTTTAAATTATCCCTAGTAAATCTCTCTAGATATGAAAAAATGGCTGCTAAATTGAAGTAAATAGATACATCTAGCGGTAATATGTAGCGATACAACTGGCAACACTGCCTAAGTGTTACCCCAAAATACCGCTAGATCCTTTCTCAAAAGTCGCTAGCATGTTGCTACATAGTCAAACAATGGTAGAATAATGCTGCAATTCCTAAAGAGTTTTGATTTGTTTGTTTTGCAAATTTTACAATGTAATAGGGGAGGTGTGGTGCAGTGGTCTTGCCACTAGCCTGGTAATCCAAAGGTCCCGGGTTCGAATCCCGATGTATCAATGGGAAGATATTATTGGGATGGAATTTGTACTGTACCTAGTATCAGTGCATTACCACAAGCCCACCGAAACGTCAATAAAATACCCTCATTGTTCCCGATAAATAGCAGTGTTGAATATTCCCATATTCAAAATATGCTAGTGCAATGCCTGGTGAGTTATCTGCTCAACAGGTGGCGTGTGTGTGTGTGTAAAGTGTAGGGGTAGACAGTGAAGCACGGAACGAGATGGTTAGATTCGTTTCGGGCCATGAGTGAGCACCGTGCCTCATGTGAAGGCAAGATGCTCGTTGTACTCTACGTGCTTCACATGTCTCACTCCCTAGACTGGAACAAGACCTCACGGGCTTCACTGTTCATTGTAAAGCGGTGAATGTTAGGCTCTCAGCCTATGCCCGAGAGGAGTAAGTTGCATATATATATATATATATAACTAGAATGTCTGAAATTTTCAAATTATCCTGAGTAAATGTCTCTAGATATGAAAAAATGGCTGCTAAACTGAAGTAAATATAGCTCTACATCTAGCGGTAATATGTAGCGGTACAACTGGCAACACTGCCTACAACCACCTTCTCATCGCCAATGATTATGCTCTGAGGTTTGTATTTGCTTATCTTATCCTGTGTATAAATGTAACCCTTACATATGTTTCTATTAAATAATGACATTAAACAGGATTCATGATTTAAATACAAGGCTAGATATTTATCGGAAGTACGTATTTACCTTCGGAAAGCTAAAATATAATGTTTACACATATGGGATAGGGAGGAGGGAGGGAGGTATAAGAGGTGGACCGATGTAAGGGAAGAGAACCCCGATATACGAGATACATAGCTTCATATGTGCGTATTGATAACTTCCATGCTATTATGTATGCATACAGAAGTAGCAGGACACATATGTCAAGAGTGAACACCAATAACTTAATCCATACACAGTAACATAGACGGAAATAATATCGTACATACGAAGTGATGGAATGGGTATGGGGGGAGTGTGTATGACAGTTCGTCGCTAGATAGACGTGTGTGAGCTTGTGTGATGGTCTTGTGTAGCTATGTGTGTGCTTGTTTGAGTGTTGCTATAGGCTACGCATTAGTTATCTCTCTCTCTCTCTCTTATTTATCGTTGTCTTCCTTACAAATACGACATACTGTACTAGTGCATGAGAACAGGAAATAGGGAGACTCGCTCTCTCTCACAAATTAAAACATAAGTAAACAGGAGTCTGCAGAGAGCCGATTGGCTATACGACTCTGTAGCCTATTCCACATATCTACAACTCTGTTACTAAACGAATAGAGGCAGATCCCTTACACACCCAGTCTCTCTGTCGCTCGTTTGTTTGCACACCGGTACAAATGAGGCAGATCACTTACAAGATGAACATGGGAATCTGCAGAGCGACAAGTGGCCCACAAAAGGCAGATCCCTTTCACATCCAACCCATTTCGTCCATATGACTATCTGATTTTATCTTGAACTTCTCTATTGTTCTTGATCCCACTATATCACTAGGTAGCCTATTTCACATATCTACGACTCTGTTACGAGAGAGGCAGATCCCTTACACAGCCAATCTCTTTCTCTTATTTGCACACTAGTACAAATTAAGGAGGCAGATCCTTACACATGCTACCAAGATGAAAATGGGAGTCTGCAGAGAGCAGATTGGCCCACACACGGCAGATCCCTTTCACACCCAATCCATCTCGTCTTATCAAATTTTATGTTGAAGCTCTATTGTTATTGATCCCACTATAGTACTTTGTAGCCTATTCCACATATCTACAACTCTTTTACCAAGCGAATAGAGGCAGATCCCTTACACAGCCAGTCTCTTTGTCTCTCGCTCTTGTTTGTTTGCACACCGGTACAAATGAGGCAGATCCCTTACACATGCAACCAAGATGAAAATGGGAGTCTGCAGAGAGCCAAGCGGCCCACATAAGGCAGGTCCCTTTCACACTCAACCCATCTCATAAACGTTACCTGTTATTTACACTACTTACTATACACCCATGTTATCATATACCTGCAACCAAAACACAATTGTAAGAAATAGGAACATAAGAAAATGGGAGTCTGTAGAGAGCCAATTGGCCCACACAAGACAGATCCTTTTCACACCCAACCCATCTCATAAAAACTCTCATTTATCTCTGTCTTCCTTACATTTATGACATCCTAGTCTCTCTCTCTCTCTCTCACACATATGAAAACATAAGAAAACCGGAGTCTGCAGAGAGCCGATTGGCCCACACATGTCAGATCCCTTTCACACCCAACCCATCCCACGCTCTCTCTCTCTCTCATATTTATCGCTATCTTCCTTACGTTTACGACATCCTATTCTCTCGCCATACTCCCTCTCTCCTTCACAAATGAGAAAATAAAAAAATAAGAAAACGGGAGTCTCCAGAGCCGATTGACCTACACATGGCAGATCCCTTTCACAGCCAACCCATCTCGTTCTATCTAATTTCAAGTTGAAGCTCTATTGTCCTTGATCCCATTATAGCACTCGGTAGCCTATTCCACATATCTACAACTCTGTTACTAAACGGATAGAGGCAGATCCCTTTTACAGCCAATCTCTCCCTCTCTCGCTCTTGTTTGTTTGCACAATCTGCTCCTTCTGTAGTTTCTCCATCTTTTGATATCTGTGACATAGCATTTGTATCCAACACAATACCCTGCTTGCAAAACCGTCGAACCCCGGACAACGTTGCTTGCAACTTTAATTATTATTATTATTATTATTATTAATATAATAATAATTATTGAGAGAGAGAAAGAGAGAGAGAGAGAGGGTGGGGGTGGGTGGGTAGGAAGAGCATAAGGAAAAGTTTATATTAACAAAGCAATGTCTTCTGTATTAATACCCAGATGGCTAAAGCACCTTGTTTGGATTATATGTGTTTATGAGGAATGTGTAGCAATTGAAATCGCTCACATTCTGTCACTCTCTTACGAGCGTGCGCGTGTGCTCTCTCTCTCTCTCTCTGTCTCAAACACACAAATACAAAAGGCACAGCGTTTTTCTGTGAACCGTGTGATAAACGTAAGGGATAATCTACTTGGCAATGTCATTGCTTTGCATATTTCCTAAATATTGAAATATATCTGGCATAGATAGATCTATATGAACCATTCAACTTCTGACTGACTATGTTTACAAATGAATAACACCCCTCTCTCCACAGATGCCGGAAGTCAAATATACATGGATTGGCAATGAAGCTACCATTGCTGTTATACTTAGTACAAAGTACAAAGGAGTACAAAGGAAATCAAGCAACAACAGATCTAGTGACCCTTCTAGGCTGCTTGTCCTCCAAAACACTGAGGATCAAGTGTCCAAACAGTGGTTTAGAGTGGGTAAGGGAACATTGGAAAGGGAACTACTGCCCTGCCACTAACGTGGCAGGACTAGGAAGTTAGTAGGGGACATATGGGTTAGTAACTGAGGGGAGGATAAAGTTATTCATTTACAAACGCAGTCAGTCGCGGGTTTGATGCGAGATATTTGTCTAGGCGGAATTTAAATGAATCAACGGTGCTGCAGTCTATAACGTCTCGGGGAAGCCCATTCCACAAGTTGACAACTCGATTGAAGAAGAAATTCTTAGATTCGTGCGAGTTAAAAGATTTACCAATAATTTTGCAACCATTTCCCCACGTGTAATTAGATTGGTCGATAGTGAAGTACTTACTACAGTTCATATTGTCGATGCCTTTGATGATTTTGAACACTTGAATTAAGTCTTGAATTAAATTTACTTGCATCCTAAGGGGGGTCACCTGTTTTGGTTCTGTCCTTTTCTATCTTTCTCTGGCTTGTATCCATTTGGCCCCATTCAGCCTACTGTTTTAAGACGTTTATCCCCATCCAGGTGTCATTTTTTTACTGGTGAACGGTAGCGAGCCAGCATATTTTTTATTTTTGTTTGACAGCAGGCTAAATTTGTACATTTTTCGATAGAAAAATGTGTCCGGCTGAAGCCGGATTTCTTCATATAATACTGGCTCGCTATCGCTAGCCAGGAATAAATAGACACCTAGATGGGGATAAACGTCTTAAAATAGTTGGCTGAATGGGGCCGAATGGATACAAGCCAGAGAAAGAGAGAAAAGGAGAGAAATAACAAAAAGCAGGTAATGTACTTACATCATGTACTATACTGTATAATACAACACATTTACACCACATCCTATACTAATTATTTTACCATAGTTAAGTAACACCCCGTTCTTAACATTAATCATCAATTACAAACCCCAATGCACTTGAATAAACTAATGAAAGCATATGGTCCTCCCGGGATTCGAACTCGGGACACCACCGTCCACACCCAGAACATAAGCATCTAAACCATCACACCACCAACACAGTTAAAAGTTGAATACACGACCACGATAAATATCCATTTTCGAATTTTGGATATCAATCTAATCATGTAGTCGACCCAACTGCATTATGGAAAGCGTAATGTTTTAGTGAGAGGAAAGGGCAATGAATGGGGCTAAGATCACAGAGGATCGGCCTCGCTAGACATTAGTTCCAATAGTTCTCATATTCATACTTCCTTATCATTATATTCCATGTCTGGTTTGTATTGTTGCATGAAGAATATTTCAAATTTGTTTTTTTGCCAATTTAATTTTTAACAGGAAGGATTGGTGGGTTGGGATGAGGTTTCGTACTAAGCTATCTTTATCCTTTCCACACTCACATTATCTGTCTCTCTCTCTCTCTCTCTCTCCCTCTCTCTCTCTCTCCCACAGTCAATATTGTGAGAGTAAACGCTAACCCCCAGTCCTGTGAGATATGACGGGGGTAGTGTGTGTGAAAGGGGGGGGGGGGGTTGACCGGGACAGAGAGAGTGTGTGAGTGAGTATGTAAGTGAGTGAGTGAGTAGGTGAACGAGTGAAAAGGTGAGTATGTGAACGTACCATAACAGGTAGGTGGATAGGCAGGTAAATACAGTAGACGGATAGATAAACAGACATACAGAGAGAGAGAGAGAGAGAGAGAGAGAGAGAGAGAGAGAGAGAGAGAGAGAGAGAGAGAATGAGCAAGAGAAAGAAGGGTTCACAGATGAATGGAAGGATAGAAAGAATAAAAAATGGAAAGATGGATGGAGGGATAGAAGGAAGAAAAGATGGAGGGATTGATAGAAAGAAGGAAAGATGGAGGAAGTGATAGAAGGAAGGAATGATGGAGAGATGGAAGGAGGGATAGAAAGAAGGAAAGAAGGAAAGATAGAAGGAGGGATAGCAAGAAGGAAAGAGGAAGGTCAAAGTCTCCATTCCTTACTGACCGAGAAATCTTGGGTCGTGATTTTCCCAACTGAAGTGATTTGCTTTGAGAGAGAGAGAGAGAGAGAGAGAGAGAGAGAGAGAGAGAGAGAGAGAGAGAGAGAGAGAGAGAGAGAGAGAGAGAGAGAGAGAGAGAGAGAGAGAGAGAGAGAGAGAGAGAGTAACCGGTAGTTGAAGGATGGACAAAAACATAATGACAAATTTGATTTTAATTATTTTAAAAGATAAAAAATGACTAGAATGAATTTAAGTATGTAACGCAGAGAGAGAATACGAGTTAAATATGAATCCATACATAAATACACCATGCTGAAAAACACAATTGTGGAATATACTAAAATCGTGTTATATGTAGAGAAGGGAATAATATTAGCATAAAGAAGAGTGATAATTGGGAAATATTACAGTAAAGGGAGGAGAGAGAAAAATATTGAAATGGGAGGAGGTAAATATTATATAATAAATAGACACTTGCAAGGAAGAGGGGATGAAACTAACACGTCGAGATATAAGTATGAAAATATGAGATTGAAGGAGACAAACAAAATTAAGGAAAATAATGTACACGAATTCAAAAGTGTAAACACCAGAAGCAAAATTTTTAAGGAATAGTGAAGAAAAAAGTAAGACAAATACATATGGAAAAATAATACTAATACAAACCTTTAATGTACTCCCAGAGATAATACTAATACAAACCTTTAATGTACTCCCAGAGATAATACTAATACAAACCTTTAATGTACTCCCAGAGATAATACTAATACAAACCTTTAATGTACTCCCAGAGATAATACTAATACAACCTTTAATGTACTCCCAGAGATAATACTAATACAAACCTTTAATGTACTCCCAGAGATAATACTAATACAAACCTTTAATGTACTCCAGAGATAATACTAATACAAACCTTTAATGTACTCCCAGAGATAATACTAATACAAACCTTTAATGTACTCCCAGAGATAATACTAATACAAACCTTTAATGTACTCCCAGAGATAATACTAATACAAACCTTTAATATACTCCCAGAGATAATACTAACACAAACCTTTAATGTACTCCCAGAGATAATACTAATACAAACCTTTAATGTACTCCCAGAGATAATACTAATACAAACCTTTAATGTACTCCCAGAGATAATACTAATACAAACCTTTAATGTACTCCCAGAGATAATACTAATACAAACCTTTAATGTACTCCCAGAGATAATCTACTTAGAACAGGGTTATCTGGGGCGCAATGGTAGTCAACTAGGACCACAACCGAGAGAACCGGGTTCGATTCTTGGGCAGGAAGAGTTGGATGAGCAAGACTTCCAAAACCCGATGCCATAGTTCACGTAGCAGTAAATAGGATCCTGGAGTTAGCTGACAATTGTGACATCCCATCTGGGGCAATAAACTGTTGTAATGTATTCCGGGCGCTAATGAATAGCTCTGCCTGTGACGAGTGCTTCCCCCAGAGTTGAAAGAGTGACAGGGCCAAAATCAAGGAACATTCGAGCCAAAATGCCTGGACACACATAGTTTGAAGCAATATAAGTCATCGGAATGGGGAAAGATTGATTCTGGGAGAGAGTTCAAGAGCTCAGCTGTTGATTAGAAGAAAGATTGAGAATAACATTTCACTCTTGGGTTGGAGAGTTGCACAGACTAGGGATGGGATTGTGTTGGAAGACATGTGCTACGTGCTCTTCGCAGAGGGGGTAGTATACACTGAGATAGCTCTGAGGAACACCGATTATTGTAATAGCGGTAGACTAGTGAGAGAGATGCGACATTGCGGCAAAGAGAGAGAGAGAGAGAGACTGCAGAGAATTGGTGAGTGGACGTGAGTTAATGAGGTGGAAGGCTTTATTTTCTACTTTGTCTAGAAGTGCTGTGTGAGAGGATCCTCCCCACACGTGTGAACAATACTCAACACATGAGAGCAAGAAGCTGTGCAGGGGTAAAGAACCCCCGGAGGCGGTTGAGCACACCCAGCTTCTGGGATAACATCGTAAAGAACAAAATCCGGATGGACTCTCACTGATATTACACTAAACACAGGAAACTGTGTATTTTTTTTGTATTTATCTTCTCTCTCTCTCTCACTCACTCTTACTCTCTCTCTCTCTCTCTCTTTATATGGAGGGAAGAAGTCTGGGACAACTTCTACAACCAGCCTACTCTGTTCCGCAAGGATGGCACTCATCTAAACCCTGTGGGTTCAGCACGCATGGGTCGTCTCCTAAACGAAGCAGTCCGCAGCCATGGATCAAAAAACGCCATCCGAGAAGAAGCATCAGTGACATAAATCATCCAACGCCAAGCAAAAAACAGAGGCAACCGAGGACCACCAGCGATAAGGAACGAAGACAGCGAGGACCGAGGACAGCCATGAACATAAATGTAGATCCGACAAGAACCAAAAATATTATTAAAGAGCGTTCCGTGAGTTCTAAAATAACAAATTTAAAGGTTTTCTATGCAAACGCTCGTAGCATACGCAATAAATTTTCAGATTTAGAGGAGCTAGTGTTTACAGAAAATTATGATGTGATTGGCATAACAGAATCTTGGCTCAATACAAAAGATAGAGACTTTTTAGCAGAGTATTCACTTCCCGGTTATGTAATGTTTGAGAAAAGCCGAATAAATCAAAATGGAGGTGGCGTTTTACTTTATATCAAAGAAAGTCTTAACCCTACCCTCTTGTCAAAACCTCAAATTGTGAACGTCGACACATCTTTTGTGCTAATAAAGAATAATAAAGGTACAAAAATAATACTTGCATTAATATACAGATCTCCAGCTCAATCAGTGGAAACTGACCGAGAAATTTACGAACAAATTGCAGATGTAAGTAACTCACAAGATACCGTCATTTTTGGCGACTTTAATTTACCTGTGACCAAGTGGGGCGATACTCTTACTTCACACTCCGGACATGACTTGTATACGAACTTGCAAGAGAGTTCGTTTTATCAATTTGTTCGAACGCCGACCCGTGGTAATAACGTTCTTGACATTGTACTTGCAACAAAAGAAGAATTGATAGAGAATTTGAATGTTGGTGATGAATTCAGTAACAGCGACCATCGTACGATAACTTTCACTTTAAAGTTTACTAGTAACGAACCAAATAGTAGCATCGAAAAAGTCCCTAATTTCAAGAAAGCAAACTTCCATAAACTTAGCTATGTTTAAAGAAACTGACTGGAGCTTTTTAATTAACAATAACGACATAAATACATCTTGGAAGTTATTCGAAACCACTTACCTAAAAGCAGTGCAAGACTGCATACCATCGAAAATCCAGGCCATAATAATAAGCCCAAATGGTGGAATAAAGATATTTCAAACTGCCTGCTTGCTAAAAAAATTGCTAATCATAGATTAAAATCCTCACAAAATGATGAAGAACGGGTGAAATTTGTAGAGCTACGACGCAAAGCCAAACAGTTAATTAAGCAAAGTAAAAAGATCTTAGAGTTACATATTGCGAATCAAAGTAAAACAAACCCGAAAGAATTCTATAGTTATATCAGAAAGAAAAAAGTAGTTACTTCAACTGTTGGACCGTTAGTCGATGAAAATGGAGAATACACCAAAGACGAAGTACAAATGAGTAATGCCCTCAATACCTTCTTTGCATCAGTTTTTACAACAGAAGACCTCAGTGATATCCCTACACCATCGCCGATTCAGATTGATAATTCAGATGTTCTAAGCAATATCACCGTTACAGAGAGAGAAGTATTGAATTGTTTAGATAAACTCAAGGTAAATAAAACGCCTGGACCTGATACAATCTCGCCTAGAGTTCTAAAGGAAGCTAAGGATGAGCTCTCCAAACCACTGACATTACTATTCAATAAATCCTTGCAGTCTGGAACTATGCCTGATCAGTGGAAGCTAGCCAACGTAACACCGATATTCAAAAAAGGCAGCAAATCCCTACCCAGTAACTTTCGTCCAATTAGCTTAACCTCAGTTGTATGTAAAATGCTAGAAACGGTCATACGACACAGACTCGTAAATCACTTAGAGGAAAATAACATACTTAAAGATACTCAACACGGCTTTCGTAAAAACCGTTCCTGTTTAACAAACCTCTTAAACTTCTTCCACGATATCCTCAACCTCTACGATGAGAGTAAAGCTGTAGATATTATATACCTTGATTTTCAAAAGGCCTTTGACAAAGTTCCCCACAAACGTTTACTGCTAAAACTAAAAGCGCATGGAATACAAGACGGTGTGTTGAAATGGATAGAAAATTGGCTCAGCGACAGAAAGCAAAGAGTAGTCATAAACGGTAAGGCATCTAAATGGACCAATGTAAGTAGCGGGGTACCCCAGGGATTGGTACTAGGACCAATTCTCTTTCTAATTTACATCAACGGCATAGATGAGGGTCTCACCTGTACAATCTCAAAATTTGCTGACGATACAAAAATTGCAAATAGCGTACTCTCAAAAGAACAAGTTGACGATATGCAACACAATCTAGATAAATTGTCATGTTGGGCCCAAATTTGGCAAATGAGTTTCAATGCGGATAAATGTAAAGTACTACATATCGGATACTAAATGAGAAAGCAAACTATTCGATGAATGGCACTCAGCTTAAGAATGTAAACAGAGAAACCGATCTGGGAGTAACAATATCGAGTAACCTAAAACCGAGTCAACAATGTTCAGAAGTTGTTAAGAAGGCAAACAAAATAATTGGCTTTATAGGCAGGTCATTTGAGCATAAATCCAAAGAAGTTATCCTAACCCTTTACAATTCCTTAGTCCGCCCTCTTCTGGAATACTGCATTCAATCCTGGTGCCCTTATTACCAAAAAGATATAAACAAGCTAGAACGAGTTCAACGTAGAGTTACCAAAATGATACCTAACCTAAAGAACAAACCATACGAAAAGCGTCTTAGAGAATTAAATCTATTTCCTTTAATCCAGCGCAGATTAAGAGGTGACTTAATTCAAGTGTTCAAAATCATCAAAGGCATCGACAATATGAACTGTAGTAAGTACTTCACTATCGACCAATCTAATTACACGCGGGGAAACGGTTGCAAAATTATTGGTAAATCTTTTAACTCGCACGAATCTAAGAATTTCATCTTCAATCGAGTTGTCAACTTGTGGAATGGGCTTCCCCGGAAACGTTATAGACTGCATCACCGTTGATTCATTTAAACTCCGCCTAGACAAATATCTCGCATCAAACCCGCGACTGACTGCGTTTGTAAATGAATAACTTTATTTTATCCCCCCCTCAGTTACTAACCCATCTGTCCTCTACTAACTTCCTAATCCTGCCACGGACATTAGTTCCAGGGCAGTAGTTCCCTTTCCAATGTTCCCTTACCCCCTCTAAACCACTGTTTGGACACTTGATCCTCAGTGTTTTGGAGGACAAGCAACCTAGAAGGTTTACTAGATCTGTTGTTGCTTGATTTCCTTTGTAGTCCTTTGTACTCCCTTTATATATATATATATGCAAGAAAGTCACAGCAACACGTGAACTTATAATTTGCTAAATATCCACAGGGAAGGAAGGAAAATAAACACGGAGTCCCAAGCGCTTTCGTGTATTACATCTTCAGGGGACAGAGGACAGACATATATATACATATATACTAACTCTTGGTCATCCGCCTTTCGGGTCTTCGGGGAGACTTTTTCTATTGCACTAGACATATCGAAAGCCTTTGATAGAGTTTGGCACAAATCTTTAATCTCTAAACTACCCTCCTTCGGTTTCTATCCCTCCATCTGTGCCTTTGTCTCTAATTTCCTTTCCGGCCGTTCCATAGCTGCGGTTGTGGACGGCCATTGTTCACTTCCTCACCCTATAAACTCCGGTGTTCGTCAGGGTTCTGTCCTATCTCCTATTCTCTTTCAAATTTTTATAAATGATCTCAACTGTACCTCAATTCCCATCCATTCATACGCAGAGGACTCAACCTTACACTACTCCATTAGTTTTTCAGAACGCCCTGGCCAGCAATCCCTCAACGACAAACGTAATGAAGCCATAGAACTCTTAAATTCTGATCTAAATACTATCTCCAATTGGGGCAGAGAAAACCTTGTTACCTTTAATACTTCCAAAACCCAATTTCTCCATCTATCTACCCGTAAGGAACTCCCAGCGGACTATCCCTTATTCTTCAACAATACAAAAATCAATCCTTCATCTTCTCTCAATATTCTTGGTGTCTCTTTTTCTTCTGCTCTCAGTTGGAAGGACCATATTACCAGTCTTGCTAAGGCAGCCTCCCAGAAGCTGGGTGTGCTCAACCGCCTTAGGGGGTTCTTTTCCCCTGCACAGCTTCTTGCTTTGTACAAGGGCATAGTGCGTCCTTGTATTGAGTATTGTTCACATGTGTGGGGAGGTTCCTCTCACACCGCTCTCCTAGACAAAGTTGAAAGGAAGGCCTTTCGTATCATTGACTCCTGTCCACTCACCAACTCTCTGCAATCTCTCTCTCTCCGCCGCAATGTTGCATCTCTCTCGCTATTCTATCGCTACTATAATAATCAGTGTTCCTCAGAGCTTTCCCAGTGTATACCACCTCCTTTACGTAGGGCACGTGGTACCCGTCTTGCAACTCAATCCCACCCCTACTCTTGCAACTCTCCAACCCGAGAGTAAAACGTTGCTCTCAGTCTTTCTTCTACTCAACAGCTGAGCTCTGGAACTCTCTCCCAGAATCAGTCTTTCCCTCTTCCTACGACTTAAATTGCTTCAAGCTCCGTGTGTCCAGGCATTTTGGCTCGAACGTCCCTTGATTTTGGCCCTGTCATTCTTTCAAGTATGGGGAGGCACTCGCTATAGGCAGTTCTGCCTTTTGCCTCCCTCAATCACATAGAAAAATAAATAAATATACATATACCTGTATATACATATACCTGTATATACATATACAGTATCTATTAATTCATTTATTCCTATATTTCTTAGTTTCCTTGCTAGACCTCCATCAAGCTTAGAAAAAAAACCTAGACCCCCTTCAATATAAATTTGTACATTTTTCAGTAGAAAATGTCCCAGCCGAAGGCCGCTTCCTACTAAAATTTCAGGCTCGCTACCGCTCGCCAGGAAAAAATCGACACCTAAATGGCACGAAAGGCCTTAAATTTGACAATGCAATGGGGTGAAAGGTATTAAAATCGCCAAACTAGTGGGCCGAACGTCATACAATCTGAAAACAAATGGGGCTAAACACAAGGAAGAAGGGGGACCAGATAAACGGCCTGTCTCCCCTTAAGACTCCAGTGGGCTCCCAGAGATAATATCATAATAATAATGACAGGCAACTCGCAGTCGTACACTTCTTAAGGGGGGGTCACCGGCTTTTATTTTTTTTATCTTGCTCTCCTTTTCCTGGCTTGTATCCGTTCGACCTTATTCAGCCAACTGTTTTAAGACGTTTATCCCCATCCAGGTGTCGATTTCTTCCTGGCGAGCGATAGCAAGCCAGCATTGAATAGAGAAATCCGGCTTCGCCGAAGAAATTTTCAATCGAAAAATGTACAAATTAAACTTGCTGTCAACCCAAAAATATATATATGCTGGCTCGCTACCGCTCGCCAGGAAAATATTGACACCTGAATGGGAGTAAACGTCTTAAAACAGTAGGCTGAATGGGGCCGAATGGATACAAGCCAAAGAGTGAGGGAGAGAAAGAGTATAAAAGCGAGGTGGGCTCCCTTAACCTTCACATTTTTCATCGTGTTATCAAGGGACTGAAGTTCTCGAAAAGGGGCTCCAATACTGATGCTATGCTAGACTTACAGTGCGCTGGCTAAATAATCCAGAAGGAAGGGTTGATAGCCTCTAAAGTCCAATTTTTACTAACTATCGTGTAATCTTCTCAAGGAGTTTTAAACCACGGGAAAAATAAATAATATTAGTATTTTACAACAATAAACGGCAATACAGTAATGTTAGAAAAAAGTATAAATTTGATAACATTTAGGAAAGAAAGAGTTGCCAAAAAATAAAAATAAAATATATAAGATTAACTCCAAAAGTATATAAAATACCAAGCACACATAATATATATGAGTAAATACCAAGCACACATAATATATATGTGTATATGAGTAAATACCAAGCACACATAATATATATGAGTAAATACCAAGCACACATAATATATATGAGTAAATACCAAGCACACATAATATATATGAGTAAATACCAAGCACACATAATATATATGAGTAAACTACTTAGCTTTCCCACGTTTTCGTACTAATGTTCCGCATTATGTAACGGAAATAGAACACATGAAAAAAAAAAAAAAAAAAAAAAAAAAAAGGAAAACAGAAAAATGCACAATAGACAAAATTATAATAATGTTACAATGGTGAAATGCGGATATAAAATGATAAACATGAATAAGAATATGAATGATGGGCTGCCAGAGATTGTGAAACAGTAACGGAAAATTATAAATAAACTCTAGGACAAAACGACACCAGTATGATAAAGATGGAACAGAGAGAATAGATGATAAACACGAGTAAGAAAGGGAATAATTGTCCCAGAGATAATAATATAATAAGGACAGGAAACTCTGCAGGGGGACCACTTCTACTTAGGGGAGGTTTTTAGTTGATTCCCTAGACTTCCATCAAGCTTAAAATTACTCCCCCTAGACCCCCTTTCAAGATGAATTTGTACATTTTTCGGTAGAAAAATTTCCCGGCCGAAGGCCGGTTCCCCTTAAATTACAGGCTCGCTATCGCTCGCCAGGAGAAAATGAACACCTAAATAGCGCGAATAATCTTAAAATAGACATAAATGGGGCGAGGGTTCTTAAAATCGCCAAACTAATGGGGCGAACATCTTAATATCTCAAAATCAATGTGGCTAAACATGAGGGAGGAAGGGGTCGAGAAAAAAATCCTCCAGGTGGAAATCTGCCCTTAACCTTCCTACCTTCCCTCACTTATTATTTTTTTAATTTCCTTATGTGTCTTGGTTTTTTCTCTGTGTTTTCCTTTGTTCATCATTCGTACCATATTAATCCATTATTTTCCTTCTTATTTTTGTATGTGTATGTTCATTGTTCTATTAGGCATCATATTTGAGCTTAATAATATTGTTCTGCATATCATCATCTTCCATTTACGTTTTCTTGACATCCTCTTCTTCTTCCTCCTCCTTTTCTTCTACTATTCCTCCACTTCATTTATCATCTTATATTCGTTGTTCTATTCCTCTGTCTTTTCACCAAACATACCCATTATTAACTTCTCTTCTGCTTTTCGTTTAACAAACACATTTTTATTCTTATTTTCTAGTTCTGCCTCTTCATTCAACATATCAATTTTGTATTCTCTTCCTTTACCTTTTAACTCAAAATGCCCTTCCGGTCTTCCTCCTCGTTCTTTTCCGCCACTCCTACTTCCTCCTTCACCTCTCTCCTTCTCCTTTCTGCTTGCCTTCCACCCCACCCTTCCCCATTTCTCCCCCGAAGTCGAAGGAGAGGAAGCACAGATGACGAATATCCTCAATTACACCAAACACTGGCTGTTTCTCTCTCTCTCTCTCTGTTCTCTCTCTCTCTCTCTCTCTCTCTCTCTCTCTCTCTCTCTCTCTCTCTCTCTCTCTCAAACCCGCGATTAACTGCGTTTGTAAATTAATAAATATATTTTCCCCCCGTTCATATTAAAGAAGGGTTATTGCTTATATATATAAAACTAAGGTGCTATTAACTTTATCCCAGATACACGACTGATCAATTATAACTGTTATGTTACTAACCCAACTGTCCCCTACAAACATTTCCTAATCCTGCCACGGACATTATTTCCCTTTCCAATATTCTCTTACCCACTCTAAACCACTGTTCTGACTCTTGATCATCATGGTTTTAGAGGACAAGCAGCCTAGATGGGCCGCTAGACCTGTTGTTGTATTTGATTTCCTTTGTACTGTGTACTCTCTCTCTCTCTCTCTCTCTCTCTGACCATCACTGTAAAACCAGTATATAATGAAGTTGAGCTTCCGAGAAAGCTATTATTCCGTGCGTGTAGCGTGCAGTCTCAGGTCTGGGGGCGATTAGGACAGTGTGTGTGTGTGGAGGGAGGGGGGGGGGGGGGGGGGTGTTAACGGTGGACGCGGGGGGCGTTGCCGTCATCCTATGCTTACCAAAAATCTATCTATCTATTGCCTGACGCCGTAATCCCGGTGGCCACGAACGAACCGCCCTCATGCACCTCTGTCCCCAGTCTGTCGACGCCCCTCCTCCCAACCAGCACCGCCTTCATCCATATACTTCCTCACTCCATCCTTCCACTTCTCTTTCGGTCTACTTCTCCCTCTCTGTCCTTCCACCTCGCTCTCGTACACCTTTTTAGTCATTCTCTCGCTTCCCATACGTTCCATATGGCCGAACCATCTCAAGGTGTTCCTTTTCACACTTTCCAGCACATCTAACTCCACACCACACCTCCTGCTTACTTCCTCATTCGTCTGTCTATCCCTCCATGTAACTCCGCACGCACTTCTCAAGTAACTCATTTCCACCCCTCTCACTCTTGGTCTGAGTCTCTTCTCAAACGTCTATGCTTCGCTTCCATAAGTCAGTGTCGGGATTACCACACTGTCATTCAAGGACTTCTTCACTTCCATACTGACCACCCTATTTCTTGTTACTGCTTTCAGCGTTCCTACAACCCTCTTCCCCTGTTGCCCCCTCTCCCGCACTTCTTCATCCATAGTCCCATCTTTACCCAACACACTGCCCAAATACTTAAATGAGCTGACAATCTCCATAGCCTGACCGTTCAACTTCACCTCACACTCTGTGGCTTCACCCCTTCCGAATACCATAACCTTGCTCTTCCCTGCATTTACCTTCAGATTCCGTTTTTCGCACACTGTTCCAAACTCATTTACCAGACCCTGCAACTCCCATTCATTATCGCTCATCAGAACTGTATCATCAGCAAACAGCAGTACAGGTAGCTTCCACTTATTTCTCTCCCTTATCAGCGATACCAAAAATCAAGGGTATCTGTTCTGGTAACACAAATATACAGTATTGGCCAAGTTTCGTCAAAATTCATGCATTTGTTTGAGATCATTTGTGATCACACACACACACACACACGCACACATCCATCCACACCCACCAACACACACACACCAACACACACACACGCATACCAACACCCACACAAACACACCCACACCCACACACACACACACAGTGATTACAATACCCTGCGCCGGCCATTAGCGCACTAGGTAATGAAGCTTCATGATGACAAATACATGTTTAGATAAAGAAGCAGATGAGTAAACTGACAAATACACCAATAAAACCACATAGCAAAAAATGAGCATTAAATCATAAACCAAAATTTAAAAACAAATTAGACTAAAGAGAATCCCTATATAAACAAACCCAGATTAGTACTGAATATACAATCATGTACACTGATAACACTATGCAACAATTGCAACATGCACACACATAAGATTCATATATAATTGGCTTGTTTCACGGTAGGTGCTCGGCTGGCTACAAATTAAGTAGAATTCTATCTATCTATCTATCTATATGCTCAGGCCCAATCCCCATTTTGGGGGTAGCCGACTCAAGACAGAGCAAGAGCAGGGAAAACACAAAAACAACATAAAACAACGAATAAACACAGATAAAAACACAAATACACACACATCTAGGTCACCCAGGAGAAGACCCAGAGACCAGGGCCACCAAGGTCGCTCCAGCACTCCCCCGGCCCCCGACCACCCGGAGAGGTTCCGATCTCGGCAGGCAGACATGCAGCAGAGCCAAAGCCACAAGCCCTCCCACCACACTTCCAGGCGCACCCTTCATATTAATCGTCTCCCCGGGCCAGGCGCCTGATGGACTATTATCTAGTCCAACTTGCGCCCGACCCCTTATTCCAAATGACCACGTGTTCACTCAACTATTCACAAGCATTCTCCATTCACTCCTGTCCACCACCACTTCCCCTGCCTGATCTATAGTCATTCCTCTATCATCCAAAGCTTTTCTTACACAGTCTCTCCATCTCAATGGGGGTCTTCCTGCCCTTCTATCTCCCCTTGTACCTGATTCACATATTCTCTTTGTAAGCCTTTCATCTCCCATTCGTTCAACATGACCATACCAGCTCAGCACCCTTCTGTCCACTCTGGCTGACAAATGTTCCTGCTGCCCCACTCTCCTACGTATCTCTTCATTCCTCAATCCGTCTCTATGAGTAACTCCACACATACTCCTCAAGCAGCTCATCTCCATCACATCCAGCTTTCTTTTCTCCTTTTTCTTCAGAGTCCATGTCTCAGCCCCATACATCACTGTTGGCACAACAATTCCTTGATACAGTGCACTTTTTACTTTCACTCCGAGATTCCACATACTTCCCATTGCTCCGAAAACCTTCCTTCCTTCACACACTCTCTGTTGTACCTCCCTTTCCATACCTCTACTCCTGCTTATCGTTCCTCCTAGATATTTAAGGCACTCTGCTTGTTCCAATATTTCCCCATCCAGCCTCATATCTAGATTCACCCTATGCTCTCCCCTATTACACACCATTACTTTACTTTTATTGACGTTCACCTTCAGTTTCCTCCTTCCACAAACCACACCAAACTCTTTGACTACCCGCTGCAGTTTCTCCTCAGAATCCGCCACCAATGCTGTATCATCAGCGAACAGCAACTGAATCAACTCCCAATCTCTACCATTCTTTCCTACTAAACCCAATGCTCTTCCCATAGTTCTCCTTTTCACCTCCCTCACCACACCATCCATAAACATATTAAACAGCCATGGTGACATTACACAACCCTGTTGCAAACCTACCTTTACCTCAAACCATTCACTCAACTCACCATTTCCTACTCTAACACATGCTCAGCTCCCTTCATAAAAACTCTTAACTGCTTCTAACAAATTTCCTCCTATTTCATAAATCCTTAACACCTTCCACATTGCTTCACGGTCCACACGATCATACGCTTTTTCCAAGTCCATAAAAGCCCAAAATATCTCCTTATGCTTCTCTAAATACTTCTCGCATAACTGTCTTAGTGCAAACATCTGATCCACGCACCCTCTTCCCCTCCTAAAACCGCACTGTTCTTCTTCTATTGCAACTTCCGTATACTTTATTATCCTCTCTATCAACACCCTTCCATACAGCTTTCCAACCACTGACAATAAACTAATACCTCTATAACTTGAACACTCCTGCCGATCTCCCTTCCCCTTGTACAACGGCACAATACATGCACTCTTCCAGCCTATTGGTACCATTGACACAGCAAAGCACACATTGAAAAGTCTCACCAACCAATCTATTATCACATCTCCACCCTTCTTTATACACTCCACAGCAATACCATCCAAACTTTCTGCTTTTTCCGCTCTTATTTGTCTCACTGCTTCTTTCACCTCATTTTCCTCAATCCTTTCATTCATTCCCTGCCACCTGGATGGCCTGAGTAACCTATCTCCATCCACCTCTGCTTCAATCACTGCTTCTCTTCCATCTCTTGCATTTAACAAAGATTAAAAATACTCGGCATATCTTTTCCTCACTTCAACTGGTTCCACTAGTAATTCTCCATTTGCATCTTTCACTGACTCTTCCCTCTTTGTCCTCCTTTCCTTACTCTATTTACTTCCTTGCAGAACATCTTCTTTCGTTCTTCAAAATTCTCACTCAACCTTTGACCCCACCTTTCGTTTGCATCTTTTTTCGCTTCTCAAATTTTCCATTTTGCCTCTCTCCTTTTATCCTTGTACCTCTCCCATACCTCAACACTACCATCCTGTAAAACCCTCTCAAAACACTGTCTCTTCTCCTCAACTGCCTTTCTCACCGTATCATTCCACCACTCGCTTCCCTTCCTGATACCTCTGCCTCCTACTTTCCTTTTGCCGCATACTACCTCTGCACTTGCTTTCACTCCTTCCTTAAACTGTTGCCATTCAACCTCTACTTTTCTCTCTTCCATCTCTCTCACTTCCATCCACTTTTCATTTAGTCTTTCCTTGTACTCCCTCTCTTTTTCACTCCTCTCTAACTCACTAACTTTAATTACTTCTCTTACTTCACGCTTGTCTCTCATTCTCCTGTAACTCCTAACTCTTAGCTTTCCCTCCACCATGTAATGATCTGACATACCCTCCGCCTCACCTCTCATCACATTCACATCCAGCAGTCTACACAATCTTTCCCTTGTCACCAGCACATAATCCATCAATGCCCTCTCTACAATCTCTCCCCTCACTAGTCTATGCCAGCTATGCTAATCTGTCAAGAACCGCGAATTGGGATAAAGCTCCACCAACACGACCCAAATTCAAAACCGCCAGGGATAACGACCGAGGACCGATGTCAGCCATGAATGTAAATGTAGATCCGACCAGAACCAAAAATTTGATTAGAGAACGTTCTGCGAGTTCTAAAACCGCAACTTTAAAGGTTTTCTATGGAAACGCTCGTAGCATACGCAATAAATTTTCAGATTTAGAGGAACTAGTGTTTACTGAAAATTATGATGTGATTGGTATAACAGAATCTTGGCTCAATACAGTAGATAGAGACTTTTTAGCAGAGTATTCACTTCCTGGTTATGTAATGTTTGAGAAAAGCCGAATAAATAAAAATGGAGGTGGCGTTTTATTATATATCAAAGTCTTAACCCGACCCTCTTGTCAAAACCTCAAATTGTGAACGTCGACACATCTTTTGTGCTAATAAAGAATACTAAAGGTACAAAAATAATACTTGCATTAATATACAGACCTCCAGCTCAATCAGTGCAAACTGACCGAGAAATTTATGAACAAATTGCAGATGTAAGTAACTCACAAGATACCGTATTTTTTGGCAACTTTAATTTACCTGTGACCAAGTGGGGCGATACTCTTACTTCACACTCCGGACATGACTTGTATACGAACTTGCAAGAGAGTTCGCTTTATCAATTTGTTCGAACACCGACCCGTGGTAATAACGTTCTTGACACTGTACTTGCAACAAAAGAAGAATTAATAGAGAATTTGAATGTTGGTGATGAATTCAGTAACAGCGACCATCGT
This sequence comes from Paralithodes platypus, assembly GCA_032716605.1. Classification (NCBI taxonomy): domain Eukaryota; kingdom Metazoa; phylum Arthropoda; class Malacostraca; order Decapoda; family Lithodidae; genus Paralithodes; species Paralithodes platypus. Next base: position 66,419,043 of record CM064513.1, on the reverse strand, counting down.
ACGATAACTTTCACTTTAAAGTTTACTAGTAACGAAGCAAATAGTAGCATCGAAAAAGTCCCTAATTTCAAGAAAGCAAACTTTCATAAACTTAGAGCTATGTTTAAAGAAACTGACTGGAGCTTTTTAATTAACAATGACGACATAAATACATCTTGGAAGTTATTCGAAACCACTTACCTAAAAGCAGTGCAAGACTGCATACCATCGAAAATACGGCGTCCAGGCCATAATAATAAGCCCAAATGGTGGAATAGAGATATTTCAAACTGCCTGCTTGCTAAAAAATTTGCTAATGATAGATTAAAATCCTCACAAAATGACGAAGAACGGGTGAAATTTGTAGAGCTACGACGCAAAGCCAAACAGTTAATTAAGCAAAGTAAAAAGACCCTAGAGTTACATATTGCGAATCAAAGTAAAACAAACCCGAAAGAATTCTATAGTTATATCAGAAAGAAAAAAGTAGTTACTTCAACTGTTGGACCGTTAGTCGATGAAAAAGGAGAATACACCAAAGACGAAGTACAAATGAGTAATGCCCTCAATACCTTCTTTGCATCAGTTTTTACAACAGAAGACCTCAGTGATATCCCTACACCATCGCCGATTCAGATTGATAATTCAGATGTTCAAAGCAATATCACCGTTACAGAGAGAGAAGTATTGAATTGTTTAGATAAACTCAAGGTAAATAAAACGCCTGGACCTGATACAATCTCGCCTAGAGTTCTAAAGGAAGCTAAGGATGAGCTCTCCAAACCACTGACATTACTATTCAATAAATCCTTGCAGTCTGGAACTATGCCTGATCAGTGGAAGATAGCCAACGTAACACCGATATTAAAAAAAGGCAGCAAATCCCTACCCAGTAACTATCGTCCAATTATCTTAACCTCAGTTGTATGTAAAATGCTAGAAACGGTCATAAGAGACAGACTCGTAAATCACTTAGAGGAAAATAACATACTTAAAGATACTCAACACGGCTTTCGTAAAAAACGTTCCTGTTTAACAAACCTCTTAGACTTCTTCCACGATATCCTCAACCCTCTACGATGAGAGTAAAGCTGTAGATATTATATACCTTGATTTTCAAAAGGCCTTTGACAAAGTTCCCCACAAACGTTTACTGCTAAAACTAAAAGCGCATGGAATACAAGACGGTGTGTTGAAATGAATAGAAAATTGGCTCAGCGACAGAAAGCAAAGAGTAGTCATAAACGGTAAGGCATCTAAATGGACCAATGTAAGTAGCGGGGTACCCCAGGGATCGGTACTAGGACCAATTATCTTTCTAATTTACATCAACGACATAGATGAGGGTCTCACCTGTACAATCTCAAAATTTGCTGACGATACAAAAATTGCAAATAGCGTACTCTCAAAAGATCAAGTTGACGATATGCAACACAATCTAGATAAATTGTCACATTGGGCCCAAATTTGGCAAATGAGTTTCAATGCGGATAAATGTAAAGTACTACATATCGGATACCTAAATGAGAAAGCAAACTATTCGATGAATGGCATTCAGCTTAAGAATGTAAACAGAGAAACCGATCTGGGAGTAACAATATCGAGTAACCTAAAACCGAGTCAACAATGTTCAGAAGTTGTTAAGAAGGCAAACAAAATAATTGGCTTTATAGGCAGGTCATTTGAGCATAAATCCAAAGACGTTATCCTAACCCTTTACAATTCTTTAGTCCGCCCTCTTCTGGAATACTGCGTTCAATGCTGGTGCCCTTATTACCAAAAAGACATAAACAAGCTAGAACGAGTTCAACGTAGAGTTACCAAAATGATACCTAGCCTAAAGAACAAACCATACGAAGAGCGTCTTAGAGAATTAAATCCATTTCCTTTAACCCAGCGCAGATTAAGAGGTGACTTAATTCAAGTGTTCAAAATCATCAAAGGCATCGACAATATGAACTGTAGTAAGTACTTCACTATCGACCAATCTAATTACACGCGGGGAAACGGTTGCAAAATTATTGGTAAATCTTTTAACTCACACGAATCTAAGAATTTCTTCTTCAATCGAGTTGTCAACTTGTGGAATGGGCTTCCCCGAGACGTTATAGACTGCAGCACCGTTGATTCATTTAAACTCCGCGTAGACAAATATCTCGCATCAAAACCGCGACTGACTGCGTTTGTAAATGAATAACTTTATTTTATCCTCCCCTCAGTTACTAACCCATATGTCCCCTACTAACTTCCTAGTCCTGCCACGGACATTAGTTCCAGGGCAGTAGTTCCCTTACCCACTGTAAACCACTGTTTGGACACTTGATCCTCAGTGTTTTGGAGGACAAGCAGCCTAGAAGGGTCACTAGGACTGTTGTTACTTGATTTCCTTTGTACTCCTTTGTACTACTTGTGTATACGCCTTTTTTTGAAGAACGTATTACCTACACTCAATCTGCACTCTTCACATGCATTTTTCAGTCTTTCTCCACTCTTGTTTACACCATCCACACCAAAACTACCGATGACTCCCTCAACAGGCTCATTTCCTACCCTAGCATTTAGGTCCCCTAAAACTATAACATTTTCATTTTCATCAAACCCTTGTAGACAATCTCTCAAATCCTCCCAGAAACCCTCTACCTCGTCTAACTCTCTTTCACTTCCTTGTCCATACGCACTTACAAAAACCCATCGTTCACCCTTAACACCTTATTGGCGGGGTAGGCGGTCTAGCGGGTTTTTTTTTTACCCTAAATAGGGTTGTTTACGTGATAATTTTCATGCCTAAATAAGACCCAGAGCGTAAAACAAGTATCTATCCCTGAAAGGGCGTAAACAGAGCTTTCCAATGACACCCGAACCATCCTTGTACGACCACTGGTTCTCTTGCAACGATCGTGCAACACGAGTGCAAAAACCCTGTAATTAGGTAATTTCCCTACATAATTCCCTGTGTAGCGAGTGAGAAGTGGGGGAGGAAGTTAGAATACAGTTCAGTTGGTCCACCGCGGTGGTGGGCGGCGGTCATAGGCTTACTACGCTCCTCACACCGCTCAGCTCTCTCTCTCAGCAACATTACGTGGTGAAAATGGCGCACAACATAAGTTGTTAACCGCCACTTAGTCCATATTTATTTCACACGACATAAGTTGCGCGCCGCCAGTTAAGGGTTAAACTGCATTCGCACCCACATTAGCCTTGATGACACCTCTTTCCACTCTTTTATAAACTCTCTCAACTCCTCCTTCACAATAATAGCCACTCCCTCTTTCCCATGGACTCCCTCATCTACTCCAGACTTTCTACCTATCACGTTTCCAAAATACACTTCTCCCTCTCCTTTCATCTTTGTTTCATTCAGTGCAAGCACATCATACTACCTTCTTTCAAATAACCTTCCAATATCCTCTTGCTTCTTAGAAGTAGAATTGCCAAGCATAAACCATATTGAAGTTATTTTAAAACATAAATTCACTTTTATGAGCAGTGTAATGAACTTTGGATATTTGCTTGTATATGACACTTTTAGCTAAACATACGTACTCTTCACCCGAGATACAATATAGATTAAGGGTTAAAAACATAAATACAGGCTCACTATTGCTCGCCAGTAACAAATCGACACCTAAATGGCACGAAAGGTCTAACAATTGGCAAAGAAATGGGATGAAAGGTCTTAAAATCGCCAAAATAATGGGACGAACGTCTTGCAGTCTCAAAACTAATGGGGCTAAACACGAGGGAGAAGGGGTTCCAGAAAACACCCCCTTTATTCAGTTTAGGAAGAGTCTGAGGGAATAAAGAAGGTTGAATGAGAAGGCTTGTTTCTAAGAGGTCCTTCTTAACCATATGAGGTGGGGTGGGGTGGGGATGGGGAGGAGTTTATGGACCCCATTCTCCCTCATGTCTAGCCCATTAATTTTGTTTTCAGATTTTAAGACGTCTGCTACATTAGTTTGGCGATTTTAAGACCTTTTGTGTCAATTAGGAGTCAAGTTTTTCCTGGCGAGCGACTGCGAGCCTGCAATTCAGGAGGAACGTCTTCGGCTACTTGTCTTTTTCTACCGAAAAATGCACAAATGTATCTCGAAGGGGGTCTTGGGGTTATTTTTAAGCTTGATGAATGTCTAGGGAGGAAACTGAAGCATATGAATAGACAAATAAATAAATATATAGTTCTCCTTAATGAAGTTACTTGTGTTAGGTAGAACCAGGTTTAAGGGGGGTGACCTGTTTTTGTTCTGTCCTTTTCTATCTTTCTCTGGCTTGTATCCATTTGGCCCCATTCAGCCTACTGTTTTAAGACGTTTATCCCCATCCAGGTGTCAATTTTTTACTGGTGAGCGGTAGCGAGCCAGCATATTTTTATTTTTGTTTGACAGCAGGCTAAATTTGTAAATTTTTCGATAGAAAAATTTCTCCGGCGAAGCCGGATTTCTTCATATAATGCTGGCTCGCTATCGCTCGCCAGGAAGAAATCGACACCTAGATGGGGATAAACGTCTTAAAATAGTTGGCTGAATGGGGCCGAATGGATACAAGCCAGAGAAAGAGAGAAAAGGACAGAAATAAACAAAGCAGGTCACCCCCCTTAAGGGACTATACATTATATAGTTTATATTATCTGGTCCCTAGGTAGAACAAAATACAACACGAGTCACCGTATTTAACACGTTCAGTATATGAGGGCGCGTTTCTTCGGATTATTGTGGCTATTGTTAGACGATTTTCATAGTAGCAGCCGGTACCAATACAAGAGCCTCCCGATATGTTTTCAGGATTATAATCTATCTTTTTGATCTGGTGGGAAATTTAAACCTTTACCAGCCATTTTGTCATAATAATCTTCACATTTTGCTACACATTCTTGCTAATACCTGAGTAATCAAGATGAGGACATGTCAGTTTACCGTCAGCTGAGAACAGAGTACAGTAGACTAACAAAGCTTGCCGGTGCGACTCTGTCCTGGTGGTGGTAATTAGCATAGGGGTTACCTGAGGACTCGTGCGGGCCGCAGGTGAGATGCGTTTACCACCTGCTCAGACATAAAGAAGTACTATATGTTCTATCACACCTGGCTGAGGACGTCGTTCATACAAATAGAGACGTTCGTACAGAAAGCAACACAACTTTTTGTTTGTCTCCTATTTTATCAATGAATACATGCACCCAATTAACAAAATTATATATAGCCCCTAAATCCCATATTACCATCGAACGAACTTGCATATTTGCACTAATTTACACATTATTTACAATTATTGTTTTGAGTTTATATGTTAAAAAGAATGATAGTCACTTTCTGATAGGATAACTAAAAGATCGGGTAAGATGAGGTAGCCCTAGAAGAGAGTTGTTAAGCCTGTGTTAGCAAAACCTCTGCATGTTTACTACATGTTGGTCTTATATTCCTTCTTGTTATTTACCTCCTTATTTACTTTCTTCCCATCCCCATCCTGCTCCTCCTACCCTTCTTGCTTCCTGTCTCCCTCCAGCTCTTCCTTGCCTTTATTCTATTCCTCCTCCTCCACTTCCTCTTCTACTTCTACTTCCTCCTCCTCCTGTCTCCCTCCAGCTCTTCCTTGCCTTTATTCTATTCCTCCTCCTACACTTCCTCTTCTACTTCCTCCTCCTGTCTCCCTCCAGCTCTTCCTTGCCTTTATTATATTCCTCCTCCTACACTTCCTCTTCTACTTCCTCCTCCTCCTGTCTCCCTCCAGCTCTTCCTTGCCTTTATTCTATTCCTCCTCCTCCACTTCCTCTTCTACTTCTACTTCCTCCTCCTCCTGTCTCCCTCCAGCTCTTCCCTCCCTTTCTTTTTCTCCTCCTCCTTTACTTCTTCCTCCCCCTCCAGTTCTTCCGTGCCTTTTTTCTCCTCCTTCTCTACTACTTCTTCCTCCTCCTTCTGTCCCTCTCCAGCTCTTCATTGCTTTTCTTCTCTTCCTCCTTCTACTTCTTCCCTCTATTCTTGTACACCTCCAGCTCTTCCCTCCCTTTCTTCTCCTCCTTCTTCACTTCTTCCTCTATTTCTTCTGCCTCCCCCTCCGGCTCTTCCTTGCCTTTCTTCTCTTCCTCCTCTACTTCTTCTCCCTCCCTCTCCTGTCCATCTCTTGCTCTGCCCTCCCTTTCTTCTCCTCTTCCTCCTCTACCTCTGCTATCCATTCCTCTTGTACACCTCCACCATTTCCCTCACTTCCTCCTTCTATATACCCCCCAGATCTTCCTTCCCCTCTCCTCCTCCTCCTCCTCCTGTACACATTCAACTCTTCCTTCCCCTCCTCCTATTTACCTCCTGCTCTTCTTTCTCCTCCTACTTTTGCACTTCCTCCTCTCCTCCTCCTTCTCCCCATCCTCCTGTACACGTCCTCCTCTTCCTGTTGGCATCTGTCATCTTCCACCACCACTACTACCACCATTACCACCACCATCACTCTTTCCACCTCGATCACTACTACCACTATCATAACCACCACCATCACTACTACCACCACCACCATTACTACTACCACCACCACTACTACTACTACCACCACCATCACTCCTACCACCACCATCACTACCACCACCCCCATTACCACCACCACCACCATCACTACTACCACCACCACTATCACTACTACCACCATCATCATCACCACCAACATCACTCTAACCACCACCATTACCACCACTATCACATGTACTATCTCTGTCATTACACCCTACTACTCGGCTATCATCTCCTAAATTATGGTGTACGCTTTCCACCTTCGAGGGGGAAAGCAACGAACACATAGGGTAGAGAGAGAGAGAGAGAGAGAGAGAGAGAGAGAGAGAGAGAGAGAGAGAGAGAGAGAGATTGTATAGTCCATATAAAGGCCTCACTGTGTTCTCTATAATAGTTCTAAACCGTTAGTATAAAGTTTCTCAAAGTCCATATAACGATCTCATAAAGTAGCATCAACCCTTAGAAAATCCTGTGACGCATTTCTTTTCTGTTTTCTGGCTATGATTATACGATTTTATTCAGATTAGGAAGGTTATATGTAAGTCAGAGGGTTAATTGAGAACATCTTTACCTTTATAATTCCCACACATCCTTCCCAATTTTTATAATTCTACAGCAAAGCTTCTACTAAAAAAATCCTACTTAAATCATACTAAAGTCATATACAGTTACATTTGAAGTTTATATATAGATAATAAGTCTTCCTAACTGCATACAGAATTCATTCTCATATAATCCACATGTTGTTCTCATAAATAATTAACCTCTAAGTCTATATGGGGATTAAAAACCCTACGAAGTCCACATAACTGCTCATAATTCACACATATTATCTAGAAGTCCTCATAATTTTAAGATGACTGAACGAGTGAAATGCTAGGAGGTAATCCCTTCCATACTGTACCTTTATTTGCCCTTGGTTCGAACCCCACACCGCTCCAGTGACATCAGTTATTGTATACATAAAGCTCCCATTACGTTCACAAGTACGGTTCATACCACGGCATAAACATTGTCATGTCTATCCTATACCTGAAGTCCAAATAGTTTATTGGAAGTTTATACTAACTCAATCTGATAGTTATTTTTTTTGTTCTGGAAAGGAGTATACAATTTTATTCAGCTTAGGAAGGATGTCCACCTACCCACACACCTGTAGTTACCCTTTGGTTCAAACCCTACGTCACACCAGTCACCTTCGTTTTGTTATTACCCTTAGTCTCATCATGGAGTTCATATAAATGTCTCACACAATTTATCAAATATTCCCATAACATTCTTTATTAACTCCGAGTCTATCTAGACCACAAAATGTTAAAATAAAGTCCGTAGAGAATCCTCACAAGAGAAAAAGCCCTCTTAAAATACACCAAATCCATATAAAGGACAACATTTCTAGTCAGCTCGACACAGATATCCCCAAAAGTATTTATAAAGTTCCACTAAACTCCGCATAATCAATTGAAGGAGTTAAATGTTAGAAGTGATCCCCCACACACACACCCTTGTTTATCCTTGGTCCGAACCCACGTCCATCTAATAACCTTGTTTTTGTTCTCATAAGTGGACCGGGCGTCAAGGGGGGATGGGCTATTTATTTGCTCTTGTTTATATATTTGTATTTGTATATTTAGTTTCCTCCCTAGACCTCCATCAAAATTTTTAAAAACATCTCCCAAGACCCTCCTTTAAGACACATTTTTACATATTTCGAAATCAAAATGTCCCGGCTGAAGGCCGATTCCTCTGAAAATACAGGCTCGGTATCGCTCCCCAGGAAAAATTCGACACCTAAATAACACGAAAAGTCTTAATATTTACACAAAAATTGGGCAAAAGGTTTAAGATTGACAAACTAATTAGCCGAACGTCGTATAATCTGAAAACTAATGGGGCTAAACTAGAGGAAGAAGGTGGACCAGAACAGCCCACATCCCCTTAACAGTCTACCGGGCAAGAACATATACCATAACTATACTTTAATGCCGTCTGTTGTGTTCATGTTGGTCTTCATTTGTTTGTCTTGTTGTGGAAGGGCTAGCATTAACTTGTCTTAATGTACATACTTCGAGGAGCACTATATTGACAACGTTTCGCTAAGAGCTTTATAAGGTCAGGGTAATAATGAACCTGATGAAGCCCTTAGCGCAACGTTGTCATTAAGTACTCTTCCTCAAAAAATAATTCAATTGACCCTACCAACAATTCTCTTGAGACCTCTGGTGGACGCTTCTGAACTAGCGCCAGGGCTATGACTGTAGACATCACTATACCCAACACCTAGGATATGCACAGTTTATCTAAAAAAAAATGTGATTTTACACGTTTTAATTATACAGTATACGACTACAGTACACTAAGTGCTTATATAGTATAGTAATAAAGGATAAGTCCATATGCAGTTCATCATGACTACAAACATAATTATAAGCTGATTAATTATCATAACAAAATCAGCACGAACAAACCTGCTGACTTTGTATTGTAAATATACGTTATTTATGAATATGGATGATTTTGAAATATATAAAACAACAGTATGCATAGACCAAAGAATGTGTCAGCTAAAGAAATTTTTGACTAACTGCTTATAATACAGAATTTATGAAGGATAGGAAGGGTAGATTGCTCCGCGATGTTGCCATTTTCCCACAATGCACCGCGGTAAACATTGCGTTCAGCGCCTCCATCGTCCACTTTAGGCATTTATTGGTAGGGAGAATCAATTAGGTCAACTTTTCTGAGTTTACTGATCCTAACTCTGTCTGGCTGTCTCTCCGTCTGTTATCTTTCTTGTCGGTCTGTTTGTGCAACTTTCCTGTCTGTCTGACTCGTGTTTGTCTGACAGTTTCTATGTGTCTGTTTGTGCTTACTTACCTGTCTACCAACTTGCCTGTCTACTTACCTTGCTTACTTAACTACTTACCTTGCATACTTACCTGTCTACCTACCTACCTGCCTACCGACCTTGCATACTTACCTGTCTACCTACCTTGCATACTTACCTGTTTACCTACCTGCCTACCTTGCACACTTACCTGTCTACCTACCTACCTTGCATACTTACCTGTATACCTACCTGCCTGCCTACCTACCTTGCATACTTACCTATGTACCTACCTGCCTGCCTACTGTACATACTTTGCATACTTACCTGTCTACCTACCTGCCTACCAACTTTGCATACTTAACTACCTACCTGCCTGCCTAGCTACCTTGCATTCTTAACTACCTACCTACCTTGCATACCTACCCGTGTACCTACCTACCTTGCATGCTTACCTGTCTACCTACCTGCCTGCCTATCTACCTTGCATACTTAACTACCTACCTGCCTACCTTGTATACTTACCTGTCTACCTACCTACTTTGCATACTTACCTGTCTACCTACCTTGCATACTAACTTGTCTACCTACCTGCCTACCTACCTTGCATACTTAACTACCTTCCTGCCTGCCAGTCAGAGCCTTCCGCCCTTCACATTTATCTGCTTGCTTCCATTTCTGCCTACGTACTGTACATTCAGGGACAGACGTTCCTTCCTAATATATATCAAAACAAAACTCCCTACTCCAAGCTACCTAAAGAGCTTTAAGGGAGGTGACCTGCTTTTTGTTCTCTCCTTTTCTCTCCTTCTCTGGCTTGTATCCATTCGGCCCCATTCAGCCTACTTTATCTCCATCCAAGTGTCAATTTTTTACTGGTGATCGGTAGCGAGCCAGCATATTTTTAAAATGTTTTTGACAGCAGGCTAAATTTGTAAATTTTTCGGTAGAAAAATGTCTCCGGCGAAGCCGGATTTCTTCATATAATGCTGGCTCGCTATCGCTCGCCAGGAAGAAATCGACACCTAGATGGGGATAAACGTCTTAAAATAGTTGGCTGAATGGGGCCGAATGGATACAAGACAGAGATAGAGAGAAAAGGACAGAAATGACAAAAAGCAGGTCACCCCCCTTAACCCTTTCTGTAACAGCGACGTCATTTGAATTATATACTGGCTCGCTATAATTAGACGATTTGGTGCAGTTTACGAAGGATCTGTGGTAGAGAAAAAAGGGTTGAGTGGGATAGTTTGAAGCCTGTTAACCCGTCCAGTACCGATGACGTCTTTTATATTATATTTTGGCTACATTTAGATGCTTTTATTCAGCTTAGCAAGGACCTCTAGCAAATAATATGGCTTTTAAAGTATCCCAACCAACCCTTTTTAATGACCACAGATCCTTCCTAAGTTGCCTAATATCGTCTGAACATAACTAGAATAAGATACTAACACAAGTCGCTGGTACTCCAAGGGTTAATGGCTGGAGTTCCTTTTCCAGCTAATTATAACTGTGTATTAGTGGCCAGAATGAAGGTAAATGGGCGGCACCGGTACTGAACGGGTTAAGGGGGGATTTCCGCTTGAGGGAGTTTTTTCTTGACTCCTTTCTCCCTCATGTTTAGCCCCATTGCTTTTGAGATTTTAAGACGTTCGCCCCATTAGTTTGGCGATTTTAAGAACTTTCACCCCATTTACGTCACTTTTAAGACCTTTCGTCCCATTTAGGTGTCGATTTTTTCCTGGCGAGCGATAGCGAGCCTGTAATTTAAGATGAACCGGCCTTCGGCCGGGACATTTTTCTACCGAAAAATGTACAAATTTATCTTGAAAGGGGGTCATGGGGGTGTATTTTCAAGCTTGATGGAAGTCTAGGAAACACACTAAAAACCTCCCCTTAATGATGGAGGGACTTGTTGTAAATAATAGGAAGAATATGTTGTCCCGGAGTGTACGTAACAATTTGAGGGGGGTCACCGGCTTTTTGTTTTATCTTCTTCTCCTTTTCTCTCTTTCCCTGGCTTGTATCCATTCGGCCCCATTCAGCCTACTGTTTTAAGACGTTTACCGCCATCCAGGTGTCAATGTTTTCCTGGCGAGCGGTAGCGAGCCAGCATATATATATTTTTGTTTTGACAGCAAGCTAAATTTGTAAATTTTTCGATAGAAAAATTTCTCCGGCGAAGCCGGATTTCTCCATACAATGCTGGCTCGCTATCGCTCGCCAGAAAAAAAATTGACACCTTGATGGGGATAAACGTCTTAAAACAGTTGGTTGAATGGGGCCGAATGGATACAAGCCAGAGAAAGAGAAAAAAAGAGAGAAAGGGAAAACAAAAACAGATGACCCCCCCTTAACTGTCCAACTGCCCCTTGTCTAACTGCTGACATACATAACTGCCTGCCCCGCCTACTGTCCAACTGCCCCTTGTCTAACTGCTGACATATATAACTGCCTGCCCCGCCTACTGTCCAACTGCCCCTTGTCTAACTGCTGACATACATAACTGCCTGCCCCGCCTACTGTCCAACTGCCCCTTGTCTAACTGCTGACATACATAACTGCCTGCCCCGCCTACTGTCCAACTGCCCCTTGTCTAACTGCTGACATACATAACTGCCTGCCCCGCCTACTGTCCAACTGCCCCTTGTCTAACTGCTGACATACATAACTGCCTGCCGCCTACTGTCCAACTGCCCCTTGTCTAACTGCTGACATACATAACTGCCTGCCCCGCCTACTGTCCAACTGCCCCTTGTCTAACTGCTGACATACATAACTGCCTGCCCGCCTACTGTCCAACTGCCCCTTGTCTAACTGCTGACATACATAACTGCCTGCCCCGCCTACTGTCCAACTGCCCCTTGTCTAACATGACATACATAACTGCCTGCCCCGCCTACTGTCCAACTGCCCCTTGTCTAACTGCTGACATACATAACTGCCTGCCCGCCTACTGTCCAACTGCCCCTTGTCTAACTGCTGACATACATAACTGCCTGCCCGCCTACTGTCCAACTGCCCTTGTCTAACTGCTGACATACATAACTGCCTGCCCGCCTACTGTCCAACTGCCCCTTGTCTAACTGCTGACATACATAACTGCCTGCCCCGCCTACTGTCCAACTGCCCCTTGTCTAACTGCTGACATACATAACTGCCTGCCCCGCCTACTGTCCAACTGCCCCTTGTCTAACTGCTGAGATACATAACTGCCTGCCCGCCTACTGTCCAACTGCCCTTGTCTAACTGCTGACATACATAACTGCCTGCCCCGCCTACTGTCCAACTGCCCCTTGTCTAACTGCTGACATACATAACTGCCTGCCCGCCTATATACTCGGTTATACGCTGCTCACCAGTAGTAGGCAATACATTTGAATTTTCCCAACTCCCTAGTATTGACATTCTCGGTGTAACATTAACTACTAACTTGAGCTGGACACATTATGTTAGAAGCATTGCTAAGAATGCCTCTAAAAAACTGGGACTCCTGTACAGAGTTCGATAATTCTTCACTGACGAGCAGTTGGCCGTGATATATAAAAGTCATGTGCGTTCTCAGATGGATTACTGTTCACCTCTGTGGGGTGGAAGTGGAGTGGTTGCATTGAGGCAGTTGGACAAAATTCAAAATAAAGCTATTAGATTAATCAATAACCCTGCAATCACACAGGACCTTCCTACATTATCCATACGAAGAAACGTTGCATCCCTTGCATATTCTACAGATATTTTCACAGCAATTGTTCCGAGGAACTTGCTTCAATTGTGCCGCCTCTCCACATCTTTCGCCGTAGAACTAGGGCAGCTGAGAGCGCCCATGAATTTACACTTTCTCCTCCACAATGCAGAACTTCTGCTTATCAGAATTCATTTATCCCCAGAGCTACTACTCTTTGGAATTCACTTCCCTCGAATTGCTTTCCACAAACTTACAATCTACAAATGTTTAAATCCAGTTGTTACAAACATTTTATGAATGGAGGATGCCTTTAGGCACATGGACCTTTTTGTTTTATCTGTGTTTTTCCTTCCTCCGTTCATTGTCTCTTTAAAAAAAAAAAAAAAAACTTAACCCTTTCTGTACCGGCGATGTCTTTTCATTTTATTCTAGCTATAATTAGATGATATTGTGCCGTTTAATAAGACTATATGGTGGTAGAAAGGGTAATGTGAGATAGTTCGAAGCCCTTTTTAAACTGAATGAAATCGTCTATTATCATCCAGAATAAATGTTAAAATGACGTCGCCGGTACAGAAGGGGTTAAACGCTAAGCTGTAACAATATATAATTGTCACAGTTATGTAGACAAAAAAATAGCCTTATGAGGTCTTAGGCCCAGAAGGCTAGTATAAAATAAATACATCTTCAACAACAATGTAGCAAGATTAGGCACCAATTATGTCAAGCCTTGAGATATAAAAGAGGATAGTATTGTATTTATTAGTGGCCCCTCCATCATTGACGAACATGCCTATTACATAAGGCATCCTCTTCAAACACTAATCCGCCGTAGTTTGAATCTACCGCGCAGAGCATTTAAAAACTGAGGAGCCTTCATCATGAGCGCACGCGACCTCACTCATGGCTTCAGTCATTATGAATTGGGTTCTCACTACGAAAAAACTTCGTAAAAAATAAAAACAAAAAGAAAATAAGAATAACTATCCAATAAGCTTTCCATCATATCGTGGATGTACTTGTGTGGATTTCTGACCAGACGCTGAATCAGGCGTCATTCCTCCTTCTTTGCTCTGCGCTCAGCCTGCCCGGACATACCTTTCAGGCTCCGCTGGTTCCGCATTCGTGGCGTCCCTAGTGAGTTTTTTCTCATTTGTTTACTCTGGGATGTATCGAGTAAGGTTAGGATAGGCGTAGCAGGAGTGTCTTGGGCTGGTTGCCCGCAGTGCAATGTATTTTGGGTCGTATGTATGGGGCATCTATTTCGGATGTACCCTCGTGGTCCTGTTGTGGACACGTGAACTTTTCACAGTTTGGTTTAGTTGGTGATGCAGGCGGCTTTCATTACGCGTTAATAATTGCTGCCTTTTATCCTTCTGATGAGGTAAGCTGTGTGTTTGCTGACGTTCCCAGCGTATTTTTCTTCACTTAGTGAAGTTTTTTCTGGGTCCGTGTCAGGCTTCCCGGGGTTGGGAAGTTATCGCTTCGGTGGTGTGTTGGCGGTGGTTCCTGTTGTGATATTCCAGTGTGTGTTTATATTTCAACTATTTTCATGCCGTCTACCTAGGCCTAGCCAGCCGCTCGTAGCTTTGCCACATGTCTAGTGTTATTATTTATTTTATAAATATGCCCTACTGTGTCATGTGTATCCGGGTTTAGTTGTGTATTGGCTAATTCCTCGGACTATATTTGTTTCCTGGTTTAGTTGTGTATTGGCTAATTCCACGGATTATGTTGTGACCTTGGTTAGTCGTGCGTGTCTCTCCTCGTGTCGTATTGTTCAGATGGTGTCTGTTCAGGGTGGGGTTTGCCTTCCGGCGGGTTTTTCTCGGTTTCACCGTGAAAAATCCTGACCGATGAGCAGTGTTAGGCCACACGTGGTTTTTAACACTGGCTGGTTCCCCGGCGAGGGGAGGTGTCTGTGGCTCTCCAGGACTGCGTATCTGTGGGTGCCTGGTTTCAGGCCTCCTTTATAATTCCCGGCGGGATGGCTGTACCCATCCTTACATATATATTTAGTTATATATAAGAAAACGACGTTCTTGAGAACACTCGTTTTTTATAGGTTTTTCTACCTGGTTTACGACAACCACGGGGAAAACCTAGCTGTTGTTTAGGCGTTCCTCCCCGGCGATCTTTTACAAAGTAGTGGGGTCAGGAACTTGTGGGGTTAACTTTTAGACTTCTCACCCGGCGGGTGCACCTGAGCAGGGTGGGATAAAACGACTTAGGTCTCTTATAGTTAACCAATCCATGTGAGTGATACTCTGTGTATCGCTGCCTTTACTCTTACGGCATTTGAAGGATCAGTGAGGTTTAACCAAATCGATTTCCACACCCGGCGGGTGCCCCTAAGTAAAGGAACTAAGGAATTTATAAACAAATTCAATTTCGATTAACCTTAATTGGGTGATACTTTCAGTATCGCCGCCTTCTATTTTTACGACGATCGTTTGGGACAATTCGTTAAAAAATCAGATCTCGTATATTCCTGCCCTGGGCTATTCTACTAAAATATTTCAAGGGCCGGCGTCTTTATGAGGGGGGGCTTTGTTACAAAATTGAATCTTGAGACAGTCACCACCTCCTACAGACTATTAGTGCCATACTGGACCATTATATCAGAGGGTATTCTTCATGTTCTTAGCTAAGAAGACTTGTTTAGCCTCTTTATACCCAGCCGCGTGGCGAGATGTGTTAGCTGTGTCTTTGCATCCCGTTACCCGGCGGGTTATTAACACTTGTATGCGAACACTTGGGTTAACCTTATGAGCATTAATTCCTGGAAATTTTCTTTATTTTTCCAGAGCTGAGCTCCGGCGGACCAATACAGACCCGGCGGTAGTTCCTCACACCAGTCTCTGTCATGGCTAATGTTACCCCAGTTTTTGCCCTGTGCATTACCCCTACTTGCGCGGGTATCCCAATTTTTGCACATACCCTTTGCATAAGGTGTGTTAGATGTCTAGACCGTTCAAGGGGTCTCTGGGTTACACGTAATTGTTCTTTTTGCTCCCAATTAACCAATAAAGTCCTGTGTGACAATGACAAGACCGCGGCGGTAGCGTTGAGAGAGGTCAGACAACAAATGTCGGCCTACACTACCATTGTCGCACATAAGTCACTTCAATGTGACAACGTCCCACTTTGGGATAAGTTGCTGTCAGAGCACCCTCCCCCTAAACGTACCTCTAGAGTAAGGGGTTTTAAGCCGACAGAGACTAGCCAGGATTCTGTATCGTCTGTGGAGACGTTTAAACGCCCGAGAGAGCCTACTCCCCCGGCAGCCACCTCCTCGTCGCAGGCGAGATCGAGGTCAAGGTCACCCCTCAGACAACGGTCTTCAAGTCGGGCCTCTTCCCCGGCTAGTAAGAAGTGCAAGACTGAAGCTTCCCCCAGGGGCCATGGTGGTGATTCTTCCAAACCTAGGTCCAGTTCGCGGTCACACCGTAGCCACAAATCCTCCAAAAAGGATTCCCATAAGAAGTCCTCTCGACATTCTACTAAGTCTAGTGCATCTCATCGTACCTCTACACCTGACAATGTTTCTGTTACAGCCTCAGAGTATAGTGAAGCGCCTGTCCCTAAACAAGATTTACCTATTGATATTTTAACCCTAGAAATGGAGAGTTCAGGATATTCAATAATTGAGAATGTTTCAGACTCTCAAGAGAGCGTAGGCCAGAGCCTCGGTGTTTGGCGGTTTGCTCAGCCAGGGTCTGACCATCCACGTCCGACTCATACGAGTCACACAGTAGCCGATGTCCACAGGGACGCGGCGACCCCATCCTCTATCCCTGATTTATCTTGGAAACAAGGTGCCCCTGCCTCGGCGGGGTCTTCTCAGGAGGATCGGGAGGAACAAGATGAAGTGTCATTAATTTCAGATAGGGAAGGACAAGGGTCAGGCTCAGGCCTGGACGCCGCCCATGATAATACTAATTCACCTGAAAGTTCTGCACCTAACCAGTTTGTTACAGCACAAGAAATTGATGGGTTACTTACTCATGCTCTATCAAAATTCTTTAATCAACAACGAGAAAACCCCACAATGGACTTGGGGGCTCCCTTGACAGGTTCTGCGGTACGGCCTCTGATAACGTCAATCGATTTATCTAAGATTCCTAACCCTCCTACTCTGTCACCGGCAGGGAGCTCTAAGCCAGCTACGGCGGCATTCACTACGTCAAATGTCAGGGTCATTACGGATGTTAATCCACCCCTTCTAGACAAAGCGCCTCTTAGAAAGGTAGCTATGCCCCTGCTTTATGGGCCAGACGAGTCATGGGTCCCTTTGAACCCCTCTAAGCCAGAGCTTGCCCAGCCTACCTTGTCAGGGGAACTCCCGGTACCACGTGAGTGGTTTATCCAGGGAAATAAGTCTAAGAAATTAAGGGCATTGGATGCCTTGGGTAATGTTTTGGACGTAAATATCAAGGCTATACCTAGTTATTATCATCAGGATTATTTTGTTTATGCATCTAAGCCTGCTTTACCCCTGCCTCAGCTTCAAAACTTTTTTCAGACTGGTCTAAGCTGGATGGGTTTAATGATATTAAGGCTCTGTCGGCTATTACTCCTGAACTAGATTTACAGACCGTCACAGACGAGACAGCTAATCCAGTGTTGAAGGTGGGACAGTTAGGACCAGGACCTTGGGTGGATTGGGAGGTAGAGGCTCAAAACTTTGCAACCACTTTCACTTCTAAATCTTCCCACCAGATCCCTCAGGATACACATTCATGGTTCTCAATGCCGGTAGGTTCTGCCGGCGGAGTTCCGTCAGCTTTATTTTCCTTTTTAGCTGCCCCTAAGATTAATCTTTGTGAACTAAAGGAACCATTCATTACCCCTACCCCTTCTCACCTAGACAGAGAATTTAGGCTAAGGGGAAAAGCTTTCCGCCTGTTTTCACAGTACATAGTTTCTCAACAGGTGGCTAAGTCTTTACTCAGGTCTACTCAGGCAATCGCAGACGCGGATGCTCGAAGATCAGTTGAATTATCCCGGCGTCTGATTCTTCAGTCGTCAATTAAATCCTTAGGTGACATACGCACAGCCTTACTTGAGGCGGTGCGAGCACGACAGGATCTTAGGATGTCATTAGTTCGCAAGCTGCCTGATCGCATTGCTAACCAGGTGGTAATGTCCCCAGTACTTACACCTTCTTTAATGTCCCCTGATGTATGGCGAACAGTGTTTAACATGGCACAGGCCGTGAAGCACAGTCCCGCACAGGCTAAGAAACCCGCATTTAACTTCCCCAAACCTAAGCCTCCTACTAAAGCTCAGCCAGGGGGTTCTAAGCCGTTTCTTCCGCCTAAGTCCTCCCAATCCCCCCTGGGTCAGTTCAGGCATAGACAGAGAGGGTTTTCAGGACAGAGGGGACGCGGCCAGTATAAGCCGGGGCAGGGCCAGTCTTCGGCCCACACCAGCCAGCCGGCGAAGCGTCCAACACCACCAAACCCACCATCAAAAAACTAAAGTCTTTCTCACTCCCAGTGCCTACCTTAGAGCCGGAGGAACCGAGGGAAGTACAGCCGGCGAACCCTTGTCTGCTAACTGGGTCGTTCCGAACGTGTCACCAAGCATGGCCGTTAAAAACCTGGGCACGGATGGTGGCACGCAAAGGCATCACTTGGCAGTGGCTCCGGCGACCTCGCTTACGTCAGCCGACAACGGCAAATTGTGTTTCATTAGAGGTGGAGTTGCTGGTCCAGGAGATGATTGCCAAGAATGTCATCATCCCGGTACCCCCAGATTACCCTGTATTCACGTCAAAACTGTTTTTGGTTCCCAAACGGGACAGTGTTCAGATGAGGCCGGTCGTAGACCTGTCGTATCTGAATCTTCACATTTACAACGAGTCTTTCAGAATGTTAACAGTTCATCAAATCAGGCTAACACTTCCGCCGGGTGGCTGGATGTGTTCCCTAGACCTGACAGACGCCTATTGGCACGTGTCGGTCAACAAAAGATTTCAAAGGTTTTCTGGCCTTGAGGATCAGGCACCAAAATTTTGTTTTTCAGAGGATGCCGTTCGGTTTGAACCTAGCACCTCGATTATTCACGAAACTAGTCCGGCAAGCCCTGATGCCATTGTTAAAACAGGGAATCAGAGTGTTGTGGTATCTAGACGACTGGCTGGTGGTGGCAGAGACACAACAATTATGCATAAAACATGTCAATATCATTTTAAATCATGTCAAAACTCTAGGCTTCAAGGTAAATCTGGTAAAGTCAAACCTTGTTCCCTCAAGAGTAATTCAGTGGATAGGGCTGGTCTGGGACACCGCCGCTCTCACTCTGAGTCAGAGTGTGGACAATCGCAACAGGTTTCGCAGGAAACTGTTCAGGTTTCTTCACAGTCTGACTACGACACGAAGAGTCTGGGAGTCTCTGGTCGGCTCTCTCAACTGGATTCAGCTAACTGTCAAGTTGGGCCGGTTGAAAGTAAAACGATTAATATTGGAGGGCAACAAATATTTCCCACTCTTACCGGCGGGAAAATTATGGCCCATACCAAAATTAATCCACACCTTACTAGCGGTCTGGGCGAAGAAGGAAACATTGCACTCAATCATGTCATGGACCTCTCCTCCTCCAACGGTATGGGTAGACACGGATGCGTCAGGCACCATAGGGTGGGGATTTCAGTCAAATCAGGGGCACCAGGGTCAGGGACTTTGGTCCCACTTAGAAATCTCTCACATAAATGTCAAAGAGTTACTAGTCCCATTGTATTTCCTTCAGGCTCACGGCCCGGCGTTACGGGGCAAGTCAGTGGCCTTCAGAATGGACAATCTGAATGCAGTTCACTGTATTCAGAAACAAGGGTCAACGAGGTCAAGGAAGTTGCTACTCGTGTCGGAAGAGATTTTTGTTCTAGCCACCAGTCTAGATATTTATCTTCACGCATCTTATCTCCCAGGCGTAGCGAACGTCTGGGCAGACGCTCTGTCCCGGAGACAGAGCACGACAGTAGAATGGGAGCTCAAGCAACCCCTTTTCGACCTAATGATTGCGGAGCTCTCCCATCCACAAGTGGATCTTTTTGCGTCCGAGGAGACTCACAAGCTTCCTCTATACCTCACCCGCCGGACGATAACGCCGGCAGGGGGGCCAGACGCCCTAGTGACAGACTGGAACAGATGGAGCTCCATCTATCTGTTTCCGCCGCCAGATGCGTCACTAATGTGCCACGTAGTGAACAAACTACGAGTTTATCGAGGCTTAGTCTCGCTAATCGCGCCCCTGTGGCCAGCGCAGGTGTGGTGCCAGCAGTTAATAATGTGGTGCCCGGACCCGGTATCGCTCCCGGTCGGGTACTTCCACTTAGACACGATTGGCAACCTAGAGACCTCGCTGACTTTTGCATTATGGACATTCAGGAGGCCAAGTGGCTAGCACCATACGGTAGGGATGTGACCAATAAATTGCTCAATCAATATACTCAGTCTACTAAGCGACAATATCAATCTCATTGGAAAGCTTTTACTTCTTGGATTGTTAGAACGGAACAAACTGTACCCTCAGTGGCATTGGTTTTTAATTACTTGAACTATCTGTTTGAGCAGAAACGTTTATCTGTGGTTACTTTGAAGAATCACTTAACTGCGATTAGAGTGCCCTTTTTCGACCTTACAGGTCTATCCATACCGGTGGCGGAGGAAACAGGATTTATGAGAGCGTGTTTTAAACTCCGCCCACCTCCCCGTCAGCTCATGCCTACTTGGTCTCTGGACAAAGCTTTGTCTTTACTTCATTCTCGTCTGTATCAAAATACTGCAGACTTTGCTTTAATCTTAAAGAAGGCAGTTTTCCTTTTGGCTTTGGCCACCGGAAACAGAGTGTCTGAGCTGGCGGCGATGAGCAACACACCTAATTGTCTTAGGTTTGGTAGACTTAATGATTCAATTTCCATTGCACCCTCCCCGGCGTTTGTAGCCAAGAATGAGCATAGTGCACACGTGTTTTCTGAATTCACGATGCCGGCGTTAAAAAGGGGAAAGGTGCATCATAATTTATGTCCAGTGCAAGCTCTAACCAAATATTTAAGAATAGCTCCTCATAACCCCCAAGGTGCTTTATGGGTAGCGAGTACGGGTAAACGCTTACTTAAACGGCGATTAGCCTCTCTTCTAGTAGAAGTCATTAAAGAGAGTAATCCCGGCGTTGTGGGTAGGGCCCACGATTTACGCAAGTGGGCGGCCTCTTTACGTTTCCTGAAAAACTTTTCAGTTGAAGATATTGCGTCCACACAGTTGTGGGCGTCTAATCATACGTTTCTCTCTAGATACTTGTCAGTTGCTCTAGACAAACCTTCCTTACCATGTATAGCTTTAAGGCAGAGGGTCTAGGTGGCCCTGCAGTCACTTATGTTTATTTTCAAGGAAAGGGGGGGGGGGGGGTGCAGTCAGTTGACATAGGACACCCTAGACCCCGCCGGAGTATGAGAGCTGTGATACAATTTAAGGTTGAAATGTGATATGAAAATTTCTCTGAGAGAATTTGTGCTAGTACAAAGTTTAGTACAAAACAACGGTGTTGTTATAGTAGTTTTAGCTGCGAAAGCAATGTAACATTAGTTCAATGGAGTTCATTAGCAATTGATCTCCACATGTATTTTGGGGTTTATGATGTGCACATATAAACTTATAACTTATTATTTGTCACCACTCGTTGAGTGGGGTGCCTTTTGTAACTACAGATCTGTGTTCAGAATCTTCAGGGTTACCTATTTTTGTCAGGCAGGCTTCTTTGAAGCACGCACCTGCCTGAACCCCCTTTTTCTTGTATATTTCCGGCCTACGCCGTATTAAATACATTTTCAAAAGTAAGAATACTATGTGGTTGTTTTTATTATCTGCTTTTCTAGAGTTATGATATGATTACGAATGTCCCCCTCCAGTCTTAGATATCAGGCATGTTCGTCAATGATGGAGGGGCCACTAATAAATTATAGGTTTGACTCCTGTAAGGAGATAAAGAAAACCTAATATTTAGTAGTGGCCCCGTAATCATTGACGACTGGGGCCCTCCCGACCGTCCCCTTCCCATTCGTTGATGTATTAAGGATTTTGGTTTACTTGATATGTCAGTGAAGGAGGAATGACGCCTGATTCAGCGTCTGGTCAGAAATCCACACAAGTACATCCACGATATGATGGAAAGCTTATTGGATAGTTATTCTTATTTTCTTTTTGTTTTTATTTTTTACGAAGTTTTTTTCGTAGTGAGAACCCAATTCATAATGACTGAAGCCATGAGTGAGGTCGCGTGCGCTCATGATGAAGGCTCCTCAGTTTTTAAATGCTCTGCGCGGTAGATTCAAACTACGGCGGATTAGTGTTTGAAGAGGATGCCTTATGTAATAGGCATGTTCGTCAATGATTACGGGGCCACTACTAAATATTAGGTTTTCTTTATCTCCTTACAGGAGTCAAACCTATATTATTGTTCTGTCTTAATAACACAAATCTGCAAAGGGAAGATAAAACTTGGTCTTCTTATATTGGATAGAGTCAATTTTCCTACATACCGTATCTGCCTGCCTGTCTACCTACCTACCTACCTACCTACCTATTTGTCTGTTTAGCTGCCTACCTACGAGGCTACCTACTTCCTCGTATCTGCTTAAGGGGGGTCACTGGCTTTTTATATCTTTCCTTTTCCCTCTTTCCCTGGCTTGTATCCATTCGGCCCCATTAAGCCAACTGTTTTCAGACGTTTATCCCCATTCAGGTGTCGATTTCTTCCTGGCGAGCGATAGTGAGCCAGCATTGTATGGAGAAATCCGGCTTTGCCGTAGAAATGTTTCTATCGAAAAATGTACAAATTTAGCTTGCTGTCAAAACAAAAATATATATATGCTGGCTCGCTACCGCTCGCCAGGAAAATATTACACCTGGATGGGGGTAAACGTCTTAAAACAGTAGGCTGAATGGGGCCGAATGGATACATGCCAAAGAGAGAGAGAGAGAGAATAAAAAAGAAGCGAGGTGGACTCCCTTAATTATCTACCTATATACCTGTGCGTCCATCTCTCAAAGTCAGTGGATTAAAATAGATTAACTGGGTAATCATTCTTCTGGTGAAAATAACACCGGAGAAGTGGCTAATATATCTCCATTGCAATGAGCTAATGGCCAGAAAATGACATAGCATAACACTGCACTGAACGCAGGAAATAACAGAACCTGAAAATGTATACTTAGCTGGAATAGAAAGAATAACACGGTTCAATCTGGTTAAAGAGTAATAGAAAAATACACTTCACTCGAGTGTGCTTAGAATAAACAAAAACTTATCTATTTAATAAGACCAATTAAATATGTCATTATATATGTGCTACGAGCATAAAACTATAAGGGTAGGTGTCTTTAGGAGAAACATCAAAGTTTTGTTCCAATTTCATTAAGTTCAATACAAAAATATCTGCTCAGTTATATTTAATAGCAATAGGAAATTCATTTTCAGATGAGTTAATGGACAAAATGTAGTTTCTTTTCTGGTGTGTTTATGGAACATAGAAAATCTCTCTTCAGGTTTACTTAATATAAATGTAACAGTTCTGCTTAGATGTGTTAAGGGGTAACATGAAGGCTCTTTAAGTTGTGTTTATGGTCAGTATAACAGTTCTTGTCCAGTTGTGGTCAGGTGCAATATAAAAGGTCTTTTTTATGGGTTTTTTAGGGCCAACCTCAATAATCTGTTTAGGGAAATTTTAGGATGAATTATAATCCCTGTTAAGGTGCGTTTATAACCAACATAACATTTGAGTTAAGGTGTGATTAGGAACAACAGGAGAAATCTATTCCTGTATGCTTAGGTGTGCTCAAGGACAATGTGAACATTTATACACGTATATTTACAGAGAGAAAAAAACAACGACAAAATAACTATGTAGGTGTATCTAAGGATAATATTAAAGGTCTGTTCAGGTGTATTTAGGGACAATATTGAAGGTCTGATCAGGTTCAGGTGTGCGTAGGGACAATACTAAAGGTCTGTTCAGTCATGTTTATGAACAATAGATAGTACAATAGTTCAGGCGTATTTAGGGGGAAAATAAAAACTTTATTCAGATGCGTTATTAGCCAACACAAATGCTGTTCAGGTGTATTAAAAGACAAGATTAAATATCTGCGCAGGTGTATCTAAGGACAACATTAAAGTTCTGTTCAGGTGTATTTAAGGACAATGTTGAAAACTCTATTCAGGTGTGTTATAGTCAACATAAAAGGTCTGTTAAGGTGTGTTATCGCCAACATAAAAGTTCTGCTAAGGTGTGTTTATAGTCAATATAAGAGGTCTGTTCAGGTGTGTTATAACCAACATATGAGGTCTGTTCAGGAGTGTTATATAGCCAACATGAAAGCTCTGTTCAAGTGTGTTATAACCAACAAAAGAGGTCTGTTCAGGTGTGTTATATAGCCAACATGAAAGCTCTGTTCAAGTGTGTTATAACCAACAAAAGAGGTCTGTTCAGGTGTGTTATAGCCAACATAAGAGCTCTGTTCAGGTGTGTTATATAGCCAACATGAAAGCTCTGTTCAAGTGTGTTATAACCAACATAAGAGTCTGTTCAGGTGTGTTATAGCCAACATAAGAGCTCTGTTCAGGTGTGTTATAACCAACGTATGAGGTCTTTTCAGGTGTGTTATATAGCCAACATGAAAGCTCTGTTCAAGTGTGTTATAGCCAACATAAGAGGTCTGTTCAAGTGTGTTATATAGCCAACATGAAAGCTCTGTTCAAGTGTGTTATAACCAACATAAGAGGTCTGTTCAGGTGTGTTATAGCCAACATAAGAGCTCTGTTCAGGTGTGTTATAACCAACATAAGAGGTCTGTTCAGGTGTGTTATAGCCAACATAAGAGCTCTGTTCAGGTGTGTTATAGCCAACATAAGAGGTCTGTTCAGGTGTGTTATAGTCAACATAAGAGTTCTGTTCAGGTGTGTTATAGCCAACATAAGAGGTCTGTTCAGGTGTGTTATAGTCAACATAAGAGTTATGTTCAGGTGTGTTATAGTCAACATAAGAGCTCTGTTCAGGTGTGTTTATAGTCAACATAAGAGCTCTGTTCAAGTGTGTTTATAGTCAACATAAGAGTTCTGTTCAGGTGTGTTATAGTCAACATAAGAGCTCTGTTCAGGTGTGTTATAGCCAACATAAGAGTTCTGTTCAGGTGTGTTATAGTCAACATAAGAGCTCTGTTCAGTTGTGTTATAGTCAACATAAGAGTTCTGTTCAGGTGTGTTATAGTCAACATAAGAGCTCTGTTCAGGTGTGTTATAGTCAACATAAGAGTTCTGTTCAGGTGTGTTATAGTCAACATAAGAGCTCTGTTCAGGTGTGTTATAGTCAACATAAGAGGTCTGTTCAGGTGTGTTATAGTCAACATAAGAGCTCTGTTCAGGTGTGTTATAGTCAACATAAGAGTTCTGTTCAGGTGTGTTATAGTCAACATAAGAGTTCTGTTCAGGTGTGTTATAGTCAACATAAGAGTTCTGTTCAGGTGTGTTATAGTCAACATAAGAGTTCTGTTCAGGTGTGTTACAGTCAACATAAGAGCTCTGTTCAGGTGTGTTATAGTCAACATAAGAGCTCTGTTCAGGTGTGTTATAGTCAACATAAGAGTTCTGTTCAGGTGTGTTATAGTCAACATAAGAGCTCTGTTCATGTGTGTTATAGTCAACATAAGAGTTCTGTTCAGGTGTGTTATAGTCAACATAAGAGCTCTGTTCAGGTGTGTTATAGTCAACATAAGAGTTCTGTTCAGGTGTGTTATAGTCAACATAAGAGCTCTGTTCAGGTGTGTTATAGTCAACATAAGAGTTCTGTTCAGGTGTGTTATAGTCAACATAAGAGTTCTGTTCAGGTGTGTTATAGTCAACATAAGAGCTCTGTTCAGGTGTGTTATAGTCAACATAAGAGTTCTGTTCAGGTGTGTTCTAGTCAACATAAGAGGTCTGTTCAGGTGTGTTATAGTCAACATAAGAGTTCTGTTCAGGTGTGTTTATAATCGACATGAGAGGTCTGTTCAGGTGTGTTATAGTCAACATAATAGGTCTGTTCAGGTGTGTTATAGTCAACATAAGGGATTCTGTTCAGGTGTGTTTATAGTCAACATGAGAGGTCTGTTCAGGTGTGTTATAGTCAACATAATAGGTCTGTTCAGGTGTGTTATAGTCAACATAAGAGTTCTGTTCAGGTGTGTTTATAGTCAACAAAAGAGCTCTGATCATGTTTGTTTGATGACAGTATTAAAATTATGTTCATGATGTTTACAGCCAACGTGAATCTCTGTCCAGATGTCCTTAGATGCAACAAGAAAGCTCTTTTCAGGGACAAATGCAGTCAATCAGCTGTCATCTTATAATGTGCTGACAAGAACCAGGAAATAACAAATCTGACATATTTAGAAGCCATCGTTTTTAGTAGCGTGAAAGAAAGTCGCAAAATGACGTGGGTTCGGTGAATCTCGTGAAAACTTCTGTGAATCTGTACAGCGAATATTCCTTTGGCTGACTCACAAGAAAAATCCCCAGAAAGGTTGCCTCACCAAATCTGGCAACCCCTTCCTGGAGTTCAGCAAGGTGAGAGTCCCAGGTCCCTCCGAGCCCCAGTGTCGATCTAGCTGTGGTGGGGTGAGGACGTATCAGTGCTCTCCGGAAGTGTGGGATAGTCGGAAATTGAAAGTAGATACCATCCATAGGCGCCGAGAATAGAGGAGTGGTGGTGGAAAGGTGGATTGTGAAGTTGAATAGTGGAAGAGAAGGATTTACCAGTGATTGTGAGCTCTGTTTTGGGGCAGTCAATGCACTTTGCAATGTGTTCAACATGAGCGACGCTACTCAGAGTAAGTTGCAACATTATATCTTGTCTCTTTCTCAGTGTCACCCTCCGTTGCCCTTTCTCTCTCTCTCGTTCTCTTTAACTCAATGTCTATATGTTTTCTTTTCCAGCGATATTCTTCTTATTGTTATTTTCTCATATTTGCTTTAACTTTTCGATTTTCTGATATTTATATTAATTTTCTTTATCTATAACTATATATATATATATATATATATATATATATATATATATATATATATATATATATATATATAATGTTCTCTATTTATTATTTCTTTCACTTTCTCACTTTCGTTTTATCGTTAATTCACGATATTTTTCAGTATATTTTTCTTCTCAATGTATATCTTTATCTTACTATATTTTTCCTACTCCCTCTCACACTCAATTTAATAGATTTGTTTTACATTCCCTCTAATCATATATAACTCGAAATTCTCCTTTTCATTATATATTGGTCTGTCTCATTCTCTATATATCACAATCTTTTAATTCTCCCAGTTCGTCTTTGCTTACAATTTTACACTTACGAAGATAACACACGGCAACTATATTTCGTCAAGTTTTGATGTTGCCAACAATTTTTGCGGCAACATTTCTGGAACTTTTGCATATGAAATCAGAGGTAGA
>CM064513.1:66219070-66386570 GCA_032716605.1 Paralithodes platypus | reverse complement strand
ATTATCCCGAAAGAACATATACAATATATTTTGAGAGATATAGGCTAGTTATAATCTAGTAGGATTTAGCCTTAAAAAAAAACCACACACATTTTAAAAGGCTTCATTTTATATTTTAAACTATATTGCTTGTCAGAGCAAATAAATGTACCGGTATCTAAGAGTAAAACAAACATGGACCTGCATAATCCTGTAAACATAGACAATTACGCGAATGGGCTTGACCCTTTAAATTATATTTTTAGCAGAGTATTTCAAGATATTATATTAGGCCTAACTGATTTAAACATAATATAAGCAGTATGATAGTCTCACTTGGTACCGTAGTCAACATAATATAAGCAGTATGATAGTCTCACTTGGTACCTCAGTCAACATAATATAAGCAGTATGATAGTCTCACTTGGTACCGTAGTCAACATAATATAAGCAGTATGATAGTCTCACTTGGTACCTCAGTCAACATAATATAAGCAGTATGATAGTCTCACTTGGTACCGTAGTCAAGATAATATAAGCAGTATGATAGTCTCACTTGGTACCGTAGTCAACATAATATAAGCAGTATGATAGTCTCACTTGGTACCGTAGTCAACACAATATAAGCAGTATGATAGTCTCACTTGGTACCGTAGTCAACATAATATAAGCAGTATGATAGTCTCACTTGGTACTGTAGTCAACATAAACACATTTAGTATTTGGTTATGACATGATTACTCACAATTTACTGCTCCCCGTTTAGCCAACTGAGGATTATGACGAATTTAAATTTGGGTGAGGGCTGGTCCTGTCCAGAGTGAGGTTTGGCATCCTCTACTCAACCTTAGCTATTTCTGTCTGTCTCTTTTACTGTCCTACTTTTCCTTCTGGGAGCGGGAGGCTAGGAATTATCCTCCCCTTGTAAACAAAATCCTATTAGACGAAACAGAGAAAGGGGCGAAGGAAGGCGAAAGTGGTCCCGGACCCTAAGAATTGGAACTTTACATGTTGTTTCTGTTCGGGCTCTGTCTCGAGTCGGCCACCCCCAGCAATGGGATAAGGGCCTGAGTATATACTGTACATACTCTGTACATACATACATACATACATGAAAAGGGTATATGAATATGAATATGAAGCCCCATTGCTTTTGATATTATAAAACGTTTGCCCCAATAGTTTGGCGGTTTTAAGAACTTTCACCCCATTTATGTCACTTTTAAGACCTTTCGTCCCATTTAGGTGTCAATTTTATCCTGACGAGCGATAGCGAGCCTGTAATTTAAGAGGAACCAGCCTTCGGCCGCGACATTTTTCTACCGAAAAATGTACAAATTTATTTTGAAAGGGCCTCAAGGGGGTGTAATTTTAAGCTTGATGGAGGTCTAGGGAACAAACTAAATACCTCCCCTTAAATTTGTCATCAAGGTTATTTGTTTAGTGATGCTACACCATTGTTTTATTGTTATATAGTACCGGTACTGGTACTGGTCGATTGTTTATGGTTATATTGTAGGTCCCGTGAAATTACATAGCCATATAAAATAATTAACATGAACCGGTATTCTTCCTTTGTTCTTGAATATGTTTGTTTGTATTGCTGTGGGGGGTATTGTTTGTTTTGCTGTGGGTGGTATTGTTTGTATTGCTGTGGGTGGTATTGTTTGTATTGCTGTGGGGGGTATTGTTTGTTTTGCTGTGGGTGTTATTGTTTGTAATGCTGTGGGTGGTATTGTTTGTATTGCTGTGGGTGGTATTGTTTGTTTTGCTGTGAGTGGTATTGCTGTGGGTGGTATTGTTTGTTTTGCTGTGGGTGGTATTGTTTGTATTGCTGTGGGGGTATTGTTTGTTTTGCTGTGGGTGGTATTGTTTGTATTGCTGTGGGTGGTATTGTTTGTTTTGCTGTGGGTGGTATTGTTTGTTTTGCTGTGGGTGGTATTGCTGTGGGTGGTATTGTTTGTTTTGCTGTGGGTGGTATTGTTTGTTTTGCTGTAGGTGGTATTGTTTGTATTGTTGTGGGTGGTATTGTTTGTATTGCTGTGGGTGGTATTGTTTGTATTGCTGTGGGTGGTATTGTTTGTATTGTGGATGGTAATGTTTGTATTGCTGTGGGTGGTATTGTTGTGGGTGGTATTGTTTGTATTGTTGTGGGTGGCATTGTTTGTGTTGCTGTGGGTGGTATTGTTTGTGTTGCTGTGGGTGGTATTGTTTGTGTTGCTGTGGGTGGTATTGTTTGTGTTGCTGTGGGTGGTATTGTTTGTATTGCTGTGGGTGGTATTGTTTGTGTTGCTGTGGGTGGTATTGTTTGTATTGCTGTGGGTGGTATTGTTTGTATTGCTGTGGGTGGTATTGTAGGTGGTATTGTGGGTGGTATTGTAGGTGGTATTGTGGGTGGTATTGTTTGTATTGCTGTGGGTGGTATTGTTTGTATTGCTGTGGGTGGTATTGATTGTTGCTGTGGGTGGTATTGTTTGTATTGCTGTGGGTAGTATTGTTTGTATTGCTGTGGGTGGTATTGTCTGTATTGCTGTGGGTGGTATTGTTTGCATTGCTGTGGGTGGTATTGTTTGTATTGCTGTGGGTTGTATTGTTTGTTGCTGTGGGTGGTATTGTTTGCATTGCTGTGGGTGGTATTGTTTGTATTGCTGTGGGTGGTATTGTTTGTATTACTGTGGTTGGTATTGTTTGTATTGCTGTGGGTGGTATTGTTTGTATTGCTGTGGGTGGTATTGTTTGTATTGCTGTGGGTGGTATTGTTTGTATTGCTGGGGTTGGTATTGTTTGTATTGCTGTGGGTGGTATTGTTTGTATTGCTGTGGGTGGTATTGTTTGTATTGTGGGTGGTATTGTTTGTATTGCTGTGGGTGGTATTGTTTGTATTGCTGTGGTTGGTATTGTTTGTTGCTGTGGGTGGTATTGTTTGTATTGCTGTGGGTAGTATTGTTTGTATTGCTGTGGGTGGTATTGTTTGTATTGCTGTGGGTGGTATTGTCTGAATTGCTGTGGGTGGTATTGTTTACATTGCTGTGGGTGGTATTGTTTGTATTGCTGTGGGTGGTATTGTTTGTTGCTGTGGGTGGTATTGTTTGTATTGCTGTGGGTGGTATTGTTTGTGATGCTGTGGGTGGTATTGTTTGTATTACTGTGGTTGGTATTGTTTGTATTGCTGTGGGTGGTATTGTTTGTATTGCTGTGGGTGGTATTGTTTGTATTGCTGTGGGTGGTATTGTTTGTATTGCTGGGGTTGGTATTGTTTGCATTACTGTGGGTGGTATTGTTTGTATTGGTGTGGGTGGTATTGTTTGTATTGTGGGTGGTATTGTTTGTATTGTGGGTGGTATTGTTTGTATTGCTGTGGGTGGTATTGTTTGTATTGCTGTGGGTGGTATTGTTTGTATTGCTGTGGTTGGTATTGTTTTTCGTTTAACCCTCTCCGACATATGACGCGATTTTGAGCCTATTGGAGATACTTTAAAGCCTTTGTTACCATCAGGGGTATTTAGAAACCTTTAGTTTAGTTACTTCAACCTCTGCAGTTGTCTTTGAGTTAGCTGTGGGCAGAAAACTAATTTGGAGAGGTAGTTATAAGAGTGAGAGAACTCTATTTCTTATTGCTAATCTGGCAACCTCTGCGTCATAAATTCGTGAAAGGGTTAATTTACACTTCTTCCCATGCCGGCATAAATCAGGAGCGGGTAAGACAATAATCGGTGCATATATATACAGTATATGTATAAAGTATATACAGTATATGTATGTATATATATATATATATATATATATATATATATTATATATATATATATATATATATATATATATATACCGGTATATATTAATATATATATATATATATATATATATACTGTATATATATATGTAGTATATATATATATATATATATATATATATATACATTTTACCGGTATATAAAGAGAGAGAGAGAGAGAGAGAGAGAGAGAGAGAGAGAGAGAGAGAGAGAGAGAGAGGTAAATCATACATTTGCACTAGGCGTGGGCATGCACCTCTATTGAGTGCGCAATAGGTAAAAATGCTAGTATGTGTATAATTTATGTGTCCGCGATTGTCGAAGGATTGTGGGTTTATCTTCCGTGTTTATACCAGGAGTTTCTTCATTTCGTGGTTATCCTAGACCTTCTCTCTCTCTCTCTCTCTCTCTCTCTCTCTCTCTCTCTCTCTCTCTCTCTTCCCATTGGTCTTTGTTTTCCATTTATCGCTATCAAAATTTTCCCCTCTAATTCAACGTTCCTAATATGTAAACACTGTCGACCATACTCTAAAACAGAAGTGGGCGTTTACTAATTCCCTCCTCAATATTTGGGAACCCTTAAATATGAGTACGAGAGAGTAGTTCCAAAGGGTAATGTGTAATTGTACTGTGTTATGGAACCCTTACCCCTTCCTAACCCAAATGATGTCCTAGTTTCACCTTTACAGCTTGCACTACTCCATGTGTTAAGGGGGTAGTGCTTGTTTTTGGTCTTGTATTTATTTGTATATTTATATTTGAGTTTCCTCGTTAGACCTCCATCAAGCTTAAAAAAACACCCCTAGACCCCCTTTCAAGATAAATTAGTACATTTTTCGATAGACAAATGTGCCTGCCGAAGGCCGGTTCCTTCTAATATTTCAGGCTCGCTATTGCTCGCCAGGAAACAAAATCGACACCTAATACACGAAAGGTCTTAATGTTCGATGTGAGTATCCTAGGTTCGAGTCCTTGGAGTGCCACATATATTTGTTGGTTTCATTAATTGAGATGTGAAGTTGGTTGGTGTAAAAAACAATAATTGACAAAGAAATGGGACAAAAGGTCTTATAATCTCCAAAACTAATGGGCTTAACGTCTTAAAATATAAAAAACTAAAGGGGCTAAGCATGAGGGAGAAGGGTGTCCAGGAAAACCGACCATCTCCCCTTAAATGGCAAGTGAACACCACTACCATGATTTTAAGACTACGGCCGTTTAACTCCACTTTTGACTTTCCCTTTTTTTGTTTTCCTACTAACCAGTATGTTGATATCGGTCCTTAATAGTTCTGCGGGTTTTCCCTCTCAGATGAGAGGAGAGAGAGAGAGAGAGAGAGAGAGAGAGAGAGAGAGAGAGAGAGAGAGAGAGCGCGGAGGATGGGGAGAGAGTCTTCATCTTTGCTATTATTTCCTTCCACTTTATCTTGGAGTTGCTATCTCTACTAGGATTAAGTCCTGGCCACCTCGCAGGGATTGTAAGATCTGTGTGGCCAGTGTATCTATGTAAATATATGTAAACACACATTCTCTCTCTCTCTCTCCACCTTGGCCGTCTTTTGATGTGACCATATACGGTATGTAATTATCATCGAAGAGGAAATTCACACAGTGCATGCACACTCCTCCCCACCCTCCCTCTCTCTCTCTCTCTCTCTCTCTCTCTCTCTCTCTCTCTCTCTCTGTGTGGGTGTGTGCGTGTGTGTTTATCCCGTTTTCTATAGTTTTCTTCTCCCATTTGGATCCAACCATAACTTTTTTGTATTATTATTGATCTACATTTCCCATTGGTCAGTATTAAGCTCTGGTTCTTCTTCAGGGACATCTACTCCATCCATATTTCTTGGTCGTCATCATCATCACCATTATCTTCTTCTGCCTCTGATTGTGTGTATTATTTTTCGAATTCTCCTCCTGCTCTGCCACTTTCTTCTTCTTCTTCATCTTCTTCTTCTTCTTCTTCCTCCTCCTCCTCCTCCTCCTCCTCCTCCTCCTCCTCCTCCTCCTCCTCCTCCTCTCCTTCTTCTTCCTCTTCATCTTCTTCTTCTTCTTCTTCTTCTTCTTCTTCTCCTCCCCCTCCTCTTTGTCCTTCTCCTCCTCATCCTTCTTCTGTCTCTTCCTCGTTACTTTCTGTTGTGTTCCGTTCCTTCCTGTGTCTCTCTGCCCATGACTTGCTCCTTGTGCCGTCCTTCCCTTGTGTTCCACCCCACTGCCTTCCTTCCACGACCCTTCTGTACTCCTCCTACTACTCCACTCACCATACACGGTACACACACACTCTCTCCTTCCACCCTTCTGTACTCCTCCTACTACTCCACTCGCCATACACGGTACACACACACTCTCTCCTTCCACCCTTCTGTACTCCTCCTACTACTCCACTCGCCGTACACGGTACACACACACTATCTCCTTCCACCCTACTGTACCTAGCTCTCATCCTACTCCACTCACCATACACGGTACACACACTCTCTCTCCTTCCACCCTACTCCACTCACCATACACGGTACACACACACTCTCTCCTTCCACCCTTCTGTACTCCTCCTACTACTCCACTCGCCGTACACGGTACACACACACTATCTCCTTCCACCCTACTGTACCTAGCTCTCATCCTACTCCACTCACCATACACGGTACACACACACTCTCTCCTTCCACCCTTCTGTACTCCTCCTACTACTCCACTCACCATACACGGTACACACACACTCTCTCCTTCCACCCTTCTGTACTCCTCCTACTACTCCACTCGCCATACACGGTACACACACACTATCTCCTTCCACCCTACTGTACCTAGCTCTCATCCTACTCCACTCACCATACACGGTACACACACTCTCTCTCCTTCCACCCTACTCCACTCACCATACACGGTACAAACTCTCTCTCTCCTTCCATCCTACTGTACCTAGCTCTCATTCTACTCCACTCACCATACACGGTACACACACTCTCTCTCCTTCCACTCTACTCCAATCACCATACACGGTACACACTCTCTCTCTCCTTCCACCCTACTGTACCTAGCTCTCATCCTACTCCGCTCACCATACACGGTACACACTCTCTCTCTCCTTCCACTCTACTCCACTCACCATACACGGTACAAACTCTCTCTCTCCTTCCACCCTACTGTACCTAGCTCTCATCCTACTCCGCTCACCATACACGGTACACACTCTCTCTCTCCTTCCACTCTACTGTACCTCTCATCCTACTCCACTACTCAACCTACCCACACTCAACTACTCCTTCTACTCCACTATTCAATCTACACAGTCCAGGGTGTCAAACCGGAGCAATTTTGTTTGAAGACTTGATGGAATACAAGACAATGAACCTAAAATAGCATTGTTTTAGTCATTTTATTCCTTCTAAAGATATAATTTGAACTATAAACCCGAATATTACCTTCACATAAACAACAATAAAGACTAAACAGAATGGACGTGACTTTCGTTTGACACCCTGCTACACACTCTCCTCCTTTCAGCCTTCCATTCCCCTTCCTCCACCATATACATATTATACAAGCTTCCACCCCTCAATTCCCTAGATACATACTCAAATTCACTCTCTCCACCATTCCTAATCCACCCCCACACACACTATCAATCTATATTTCCTTCTTCCTCTTCCCCCACGTAAAAAAGAAAAACAAAAAACAAAAGTAAAAGTAAAAACAAACATAACCACACACAAATTGAGAGAAAAACAGAAACCACCCACACAAACCCAGACCCCCACCCACACCCACACACATACAAGTCAAGCGGTTGTCCATATATTTGTTTATATGTAATAAATTATACACAGTACATATTGTACGTGTAGCCAGTATCGTGCTGCACTATAAGCAAAATAGGAATAATACTGACTAATCACAACCATAAGGGTGAAAGTTAAAACAATTATCAAACCTGTTATAACTCATTGATTAGGCCTTGTACAGTTCTATGGAAGTTACCGCACACTAGGCCTATGCAACTCCAAACTATAAAGCTATATAATAATGGGGCTCAAGAACAATAGTGTCTGTCAGATGATATCAAAATTAACAACACCTGTTGATATGGCCTATTCTTATGCAATAATTACATAGAGCTTGCTACAGTCCAAATCAATGAAGTTACTACTGCATCAATGTAGCAACCTGTCTTAAGAACACCCGTAAACGTTACCATAGTCACCACTACCTTAGTAATCTATTCAGTACCGGTGACATCCTTTTCATTATATTCTTTTAACTATTAGATGATATTCAGGTTAGGTAGGACGTCTTGCAATAAAAAAAGCTACACAATATTTTAATTAATCCATATAGCTACCATAATTATACCCATCCTAAGCTTCACAAAATCGTCTAAATATAGTAAGAACAAAATGTAATTGACGTCGCTGTTACAGAAGGGGTTAACATGACCAAAGCCACGCAGCCCACTGGATATGAGCCGTTTGTCGTCATTTAGGAAGGGGTTAACATGACCAAAGCCACGCAGCCCACTGGATATGAGCCGTTTGTCGTCATTTAGGAAGGGGTTAACATGACCAAAGCCACGCAGCCCACTGGATATGAGCCGTTGTCGTCATTTAGGAAGGGGTTAACATGACCAAAGCCACGCAGCCCACTGGATATAAGCCGTTTGTCGTCATTTAGGAAGGGGTTAACATGACCAAAGCCACGCAGCCCACTGGATATAAGCCGTTTGTCGTCATTTAGGAAGGGGTTAACATGACCAAAGCCACGCAGCCCACTGGATATGAGCCGTTTGTCGTCATTTAGGAAGGGGTAACATGACCAAAGCCACGCAGCCCACTGGATATAAGCCGTTTGTCGTCATTTAGGAAGGGGTTAACATGACCAAAGCCACGCAGCCCACTGGATATAAGCCGTTTGTCGTCATTTAGGAAGGGGTTAACATGACCAAAGCCACGCAGCCCACTGGATATGAGCCGTTTGTCGTCATTTAGGAAGGGGTTAACATGACCAAAGCCACGCAGCCCACTGGATATAAGCCGTTTGTCGTCATTTAGGAAGGGGTTAACATGACCAAAGCCACGCAGCCCACTGGATATAAGCCGTTTGTCGTCATTTAGGAAGGGGTTAACATGACCAAAGCCACGCAGCCCACTGGATATAAGCCGTTTGTCGTCATTTAGGAAGGGGTTAACATGACCAAAGCCACGCAGCCCACTGGATATGACCCGTTTGTCGTCATTTAGGAAGGGGTTAACATGACCAAAGCCACGCAGCCCACTGGATATAAGCCGTTTGTCGTCATTTAGGAAGGGGTTAACATGACCAAAGCCACGCAGCCCACTGGATATAAGCCGTTTGTCGTCATTTAGGAAGGGGTTAACATGACCAAAGCCACGCAGCCCACTGGATATAAGCCGTTTGTCGTCATTTAGGAAGGGGTTAACATGACCAAAGCCACGCAGCCCACTGGATATAAGCCGTTTGTCGTCATTTAGGAAGGGGTTAACATGACCAAAGCCACGCAGCCCACTGGATATGACCCGTTTGTCGTCATTTAGGAAGGGGTTAACATGACCAAAGCCACGCAGCCCACTGGATATAAGCCGTTTGTCGTCATTTAGGAAGGCATATTGATTCTATTCGATCACGATCGGTCCTTTCTAAGCTGAATAAAATCGCCTATTGCTAGCCAGAACACACAATGAATGGCGTCAATGTATACTGAAGGTGTTAGAGCAGTGAAAACTTTAATGTTGTTGACATTAGCGTTGGTTGCCATTTCCTTACCAGTAGGTTGGCATATCACTTATTTTCACCAAGTGCACAGTGAAATTCAAAGGTCCCACGTTCACTAGTTTAAAATTAATTCCCTATATCATTATTATATACAAAACTAGCTAATAGAGGAAATTAAAACATTTAAAGACCGTGTTTATATATTTGATTTTATATATTTGTATTTGTTTATTTTTTACAAGAGAAATACAGACAGTTACAATTACGGAAATATAATGTGGATTTTGAGCGTGACTGAATTAGGAACTGCCTTCTTTGTAATTACTAAAATAGAAACTTAATATTTTTTTTTGAATAAATAACAATATATAATGATGCTTGACCTTGTATATTTTAAGGTGTCCGTCTCAGTCACTTGCTCACTATTCTCCTTGCACTTTCACCGTCCTTGTTCACACCACAGAGATATTGGTTGTTACACTCTACCTCCACCTCTCTCTCTCTATCTCTGTCTCTCTCTCTCTATCTCTCTCTCTCTCTCTACAGGATATGAGCGAAATGTGACTTGAAGTTTGTATTTCTAAAACAATAATAATATAAATAACAATGCGTCGGAAACAAAACGATTCCCCCCAAAACGAGTGAAGTACGAATATAAACTACATGTTCAAATATATTAGCCTCT
Organism: Paralithodes platypus; assembly: GCA_032716605.1. Classification (NCBI taxonomy): domain Eukaryota; kingdom Metazoa; phylum Arthropoda; class Malacostraca; order Decapoda; family Lithodidae; genus Paralithodes; species Paralithodes platypus. Next base: position 66,376,408 of record CM064513.1, on the reverse strand, counting down.
GCCTAACTTGTCATGATCTCAATAGCAATCCTTACCGATATTCAGTGACCACAAATGAGGTGTTACACAGCATGGGTAACACAAGGAAGAATAGCTTTTACCAATTAGATAACTGTTAACTTTTCAATATATCCCATTCATACTGTAGCTAACCTTAGTAGTATTTCGTGCCCATAAGCGAGGTGTCCCACAGAAGGAGTAATTATTATGTGTTTTACACCAACCAACTTCACATCTAAACTCAATTAATGAAATCAACAAATACATGTGGCAATCCGAGGACTCAAACCCAGGATATCACATCGAAATTCAGCGCACTATGCATTACGCTATCAAGACAGCTAAAACAAGGGAAGACAAATATGATACCCGGTACCGTACCCTGTACAGTATGTCTAACTACCCAAAGATGTCTCCTTATTGTTAAAAAATCTCCCCAGTATCTGTCCTGAAGAATTATTTACTATCCACATATCAAGCGTTCCACATATACAGAAATACAAGGAAAAGAAATAGGGTGGCCAAGTGATTTTGTTTTGCCTAATTGCTCCAGTATGTCTTATTAACTCTTTCAGGATACATTTACGCATTTATTTTCTACTTCCTGGCTCTTATTAGACGATTTTATTCAGATTAGGAAGGGTATATGGAAGTCAGAGGGTTAATGGAGATAGCCTTTTTAATTCCCACAGATCCTTCCTAAGCAAGCTGCATACAATCGTCTAATGATAACCAGAATAAACTGTCAAAACGCATCATGATCCTCAAAGGGTTAAATATTAGAAGGTATCCCTCCCAGAAGCTGTCCTTACTTGAGTTGTAGTGTTTTAAGGGGGGTGGGCGTATTTATTTGTTTATCTATTTATCTTTGTAATATATTTTATTTCCTTCCTAGATTTCCAACAAGCTTAAAGAAACACCCCCAAGACCCCACTTCAAGACAAATTTGTAAATTTTTCGATAGAAAAATGTTCCGGCCGAAGGCCGCTTCCTCTAAATTTACAGGCTTGCTATCGCTCGCGAGGAAAAAAATCGACACCTAAATTGTACGAGAAGTCTTAATATTGACAACAGAAATGGGGCGAAAGATCTTAATATAATTGCAAAACTAATGGGACAAACGTCTTAAAATATCAGAACTAATTGGGCTAAACGTGAGGGAGAAGGGGGTCCAGAACAAGCAACTTAAAGCAAGGTGTCCCACAGGTGGAGTGAAACAGGAAAGAGAAATGCAGTGTCCTTGAGTTGGGTGGAGAGACATCTAAATAAGATCCTGTTGGTGTATATACCTTTGTTGATAGATGGATGTTTGTGTTGTTCTCTGTTTGTCTCTCTCTCTCTCTCTCTCTCTCTCTCTCTGTGTCTCTATCTCTCTCTGTCTGTCTCTCTCTCTCTCTCTTGTGCTGTGCTATTATGTTCATTCACTTTCGTTTATCTGCAGTTCTGCTAACTCTAATAGAATTTAATCCTGACCACTTCGCTTGGCTCGTAAGGTATGTGCGATCACTGTACCTACGTAAATGTACATGTATCACCGGCACTGCACATTATATCTATATTTAAGTCTGATTCTTATCTAATTATCTATTCATTTGTCTGCCTGTTAAAAGTGAACAAAACCGTCTAATGATAGCCAGCAACACATTAAGGGGAGATGTCCACTTGAGAGATTTTTTTCTTGACTCCTTTCTCCCTCTTGTTTAGCCCCATTGCTTTTCTAATTTTAAGACCTTTCGTCCGATTTAGTTGTCGATTTTTTCCTGGCGAGCGATAGCGAGCCTGTAATTTAAGAGTAACCGGCCTTCGGCCGGGAAATTTTTCTACCGAAAAATGTACAAATTTATCTTGAAAGGGGGTCAAGGGGGTGTAATTTCAAGCTTGATGGAAGTCTAGGAAACACTAAAAACCTCCCCTTAAAAGTGAACAAAACCGTCTAAATATAGCCAGCAACACATTAAACAGGAGTTATAGTCACTAAAATGGCTAAGAGTTATCCTATATCTATATTGTTAAAAGTCCAGGTAAGACTCCCCCCAGGTGTTAACGAGCCCGCTGTCCACTCCCATGGTCTGGTGTCCTATCGCCCACTGTCACTTCACCTACAGTCACTTCACCCACTGTCACTTCACCCACAGTCACTTCACCCACAGTCACTTTACCCACAGTCACTTCACCCACAGTCACTTCATCCACAGTCTCTTCACCCACATCTACTTCACCCTCAGTCACTTCACCCACAGTTACTTCACCCACAGTCACTTTACCCACAGTCACTTCACGCACAGTTACTTCACCCACAGTCACTTTACACACAGTCACTTCACCCACAGTCACTTCAACCACAGTCACTTCACCCAGTCACTTCACCCACAGTCACTTCACCCACAGTCATTTCACCCACAGTTACTTCACCCACAGTCACTTTACCCACAGTCACAGTCACTTCACCCACAGTCACTTCACCCACAGTTACTTCACCCACAGTCACTTCACCCACAGTCATTTCACCCACAGTTACTTCACCCACAGTCACTTCACCCACAGTCACTTCACCCACAGTTACTTCACTCACAGTCATTTCACCCACGGTCACTTCACCCACAGTCACTTAACCCAAGCTAATTATTCGTGGACTAAATTATATCCTATCCAAACCTAAAACAATCTTACGCTAAATTTACCTAATCCTCTCATTCTAGTTTAGCTATGGGAAACCTAGCTCAGCATACGCTAACCTAAACCCTACCGAATGGAGAATGAGGGAGAGTACCGGTACACTGGAATGCCCACGAAGATCCTTGTCAACGAACCGACCATCCGTGCCCCGCCCCGACCATTTAGCTGTCAACCTGTGTGCTCTCCTGTCATATTAATGTCTCTCTTTAACTTAACGGGAGGATATTCTATGTTCTATTGTTATTTTCTTATTATTATATATATTCTTCTAGTTTGCTCCCTAGACCTCAATCAAGCTTAAAAAACACCCCCAAGACCCCCCTCCGAGATTAATTTGTTTTCCTGGCCTAAGGCCCGTTCCTATTAAATTACAGGCTCGCTATCGCTCGCCAGGAAAAAATCGACACCTAAATGACACGAAAGGTCTTAATATTGACAGAAAAATGGGGGCGAAAGTTCTTATAATCGCCAAACTAATGGGATGAACGTCTTAAATTATCATAAATAATGGGACTAAGCATGAGGCAGAAAGAGCACCAGACAAAAACAAATACCTGTGTTTTACCCCTGCCCAGGTGTGTCTCATTAAACCGTACCTCTTTGTTAATTACCGTACCAAGTCTAGGTTTAGCAACTCTATGGGTTAACGGTTTACGTTTTATAGCTCTTTATGTCTCTCTCTCTCTCTCTCTCTCTCTCTCTCTGTATATATATATATATATATATATATATATATATATATATAGTTGTAAACTCAGACGTACACGTGAGTACACACAACTGTTTTTCGCCCATGATCTTAAGTTTAAGAACCAACCATGCTATGACCTCATATATCCTCATAAACCATTATTATCCATTGCTGAATCTGGATATATCTCGCATGGGAATACCCATAACGCATTGATCCATGTTCCAGAGTGCATACAGTTGAAGGCAGATGAAGTAGAGACAACTGTTGGTGAAGCCTAGCTTTATGTAACCACACTCAAGAGAGATTATAGGTATATATATGGTAAACTAATGTTGGAAATAACCTCTAACAACACTACGGCACATACATAAACTCTAACAACACTACGGCACATACATAACCTCTAACAACACTACGGCACATACATAACCTCTAACAACACTACGGCACATACATAACCTCTAACAACACTACGGCACATACATAACCTCTAACAACACTACGGCACATACATAAACTCTAACAACACTACGGCACATACATAACCTCTAACAACACTACGGCACATACATAACCTCTAACAACACTACGGCACATACATAACCTCTAACAACACTACGGCACATACATAACCTCTAACAACACTACGGCACATACATAACCTCTAACAACACTACGGCACATACATAAACTCTAACAACACTACGGCACATACATAACCTCTAACAACACTACGGCACATACATAACCTCTAACAACACTACGGCACATATATAACCTCTAACAACACTACGGCACATACATAACCTCTAACAACACTACGGCACATACATAACCTCTAACAACACTACGGCACATACATAAACTCTAACAACACTGCGGCACATACATAAACTCTAACAACACTACGGCACATACATAACCTCTAACAACACTACGGCACATACATAACCTCTAACAACACTACGGCACATACATAACCTCTAACAACACTACGGCACATACATAACCTCTAACAACACTACGGCACATACATAACCTCTAACAACACTACGGCACATACATAACCTCTAACAACACTACGGCACATACATAACCTCTAACAACACTACGGCACATACATAACCTCTAACAACACTACGGCACATACATAACCTCTAACAACACTACGGCACATACATAACCTCTAACAACACTACGGCACATACATAACCTCTAACAACACTACGGCACATACATAACCTCTAACAACACTACGGCACATACATAACCTCTAACAACACTACGGCACATACATAACCTCTAACAACACACTACGGCACATACATAACCTCTAACAACACTACGGCACATACACAACCTCTAACAACACTACGGCACATACATAACCTCTAACAACACTACGGCACATACATAACCTCTAACAACACTACGGCACATACATAACCTCTAACAACACTACGGCACATACATAACCTCTAACAACACTACGGCACATACATAACCTCTAACAACACTACGGCACATACATAACCTCTAACAACACTACGGCACATACATAACCTCTAACAACACTACGGCACATACATAACCTCTAACAACACTACGGCACATACATAACCTCTAACAACACTACGGCACATACATAAACTCTTTCAATAACCTTAAGGGCAGATATCCACTTGAGAGATTGTTTTTTGGATCCCTTTCTCCCTCATGTTTTGCCCCATTGTTTTTGAGATTTTAAGACTTTCGCCCCATTAGTTTGACGATCTTAAGAACTTTCGCCCCATTTCTGTCAATTTTAAGACCTTTCGTGCCAATTAGGTGTCGATTTTTTTCTGGCGAGCGATAACGAGCCTGTAATGTAAGAGGAACCAGCCTTCGGCCGGGAAATTTTTCTACCGAAAAATGTACAAATTTATCTTGAAATGGGGTCTAGGGGGTGTAATCGTAAGTTTGATGGAAATATAGGGAACAAACTAAAAACCTCCCCTTAAAGCTCTTAACCCGTTCAGTACTGGTAACGACCTTTTAACTTGATTATGGCTACTATTAGACGATTTTATTAAGTTAAAAAAGGGCCTCCAGCAATTATCAGGCTTCGAACTATTTTACTTAACCTTTAATACTACCAAAGATCCTTCTTAAGCTGCACACAATCGTCTAGATATAACTACAATTAAATTAAAAAGACGTCGCCGGTACAGTAGTGGTTAATGAATCCGTGAGAACATCTTATCCAGTTACACCTTCACCTGTATATTGGATGAGTTGGAGTAGTATCCTCATGCAAGATATATTCAGATTTAGAAATGTACATGGTACCGGTATTTAAGGATTTATGAGGTCATAGCATCATGGTTGGTAAGATGCCTGGCTCATGGTTTCGATTCCCAGCCAGGGGAAAAACATATATAAATCAATAAATAAAATAAAATACACTGACAATCCCTTTCAAATCACGGTCTGTCTTCTTATCTGTTTCCACATCCTAGGAGGTCTCGTTTTCACCTTTATTTGTATCCATTAGTTTACAATTATACGTAAGGCGGGTGACCTGCTTTTTGTTATTTCTATCCTTTTCTCTCTTTCTCTGGCTTGTATCCATTCGGCCCCATTCAGCCAACTATTATAAGACGTTTATCCCCATCTAGGTGTCGATTTCTTCCTGGCGAGCGATAGCGAGCCAGCATTTTATGAAGAAATCCGGCTTCGCCGGAGAAATTTTTCTATCGAAAAATGTACAAATTTAGCCTGCTGTCAAACAAAAATAAAAAATATGCTGGCTCGCTACCGCTCACCAGTAAAAAATTGACACCTGGAGGGGGATAAACGTCTTAAAACAGTAGGCTGAATGGGGCCAAATGGATACAACAAGCCAGAGAAAGATAGAAAGGGACAGAACAAAAAGGCAGGTCACCCCCTTAAAGTTTGCTTAAATGAATCCGCAGCATATATTTCTGACAGTACCGGTACTTTCTTTTGTTGCTGTTGTTGCTACTGTATGTGTATAATAATAATAATAATAATAATAATAATAATAATAATAAACGGTTTATTAAAGAATGGCAGCCTGATGAGCTGAAAATACACATTTTACAATTTAGTGGATGGACATGAGATATACAGTGTGTGTGTGTGTGTGATACACAGTGTGTGTGTGTGTGTGTGAGAGAGAGAGAGAGAGAGAGAGAGAGAGAGAGAGAGAGAGAGAGAGAGAGAGAGAGAGAGAGAGAGTGTGTGTGTGTGTGGGTGTTACTTGTCCTCTGTAAGCTTCCTGTTTGTGTAAATATACAGGATATGTATTTATGCTTACTTATAAATTTCACCTTATGCGCTTCATTTCGCTTATATATATATATATATATATATATATATATATATATATATATATATATATATATATATATATATATATATATATATAATTTATATACCGGTATATATATATATATTTTTTTTTGTATCTCCATTTTCGCTATCGTCTTATATACAGTACATTTCTAGGTTTCTCTTCTCTATGAATAATCAATTCTTCATGTCGCTTCAATATCCTGCATTTTATCCTGTAACACCCATCTGTTTAGAGGTATATTCTGTCCTTAGGCTTAAACTACCCCCCTTCCCCCCCCCCCTATCCTTCCATGACATAGTCCTATTTGTCTTCTATCCATCTGTGTTAGACCCTCGTGACTCCAGCCATCCATCATTGGTCTCTCTCTCTCTCTCTTTCTCGCTCTCTCTCTCTCACACATTCACTAATTTTCTCTTTCAAAACAAACTCACACACCAGCATTTCCTCTCTTTCTTCCTACCTGTCCCTTCCATCTGTCAGCTGTCTTCTAATTAGCCCTTGTGGAAATGTCTACCTGGTGGTGGGGTTGGCAGGGGGCCGGGGTTTCCTACACAGGACAGGGGAGAACAGATAGATGGATGGATAGATAGATAGATAGACAGACAGACAGACAGACAGACGGAGAGAGAGAGAGAGAGAGAGAGAGAGAGAGAGAGAGAGAGAGAGAGAGAGAGAGAGAGAGAGAGAGAGAGAGAGAGAGAGAGAGAGAGAATAACTAACATAATCAAGCTAAGTATATCTACCTTAACCTTAACTAAGCAAACATAATTCAGTCAATATCTATTTAGCCAAACCTAGGAAAGCTGTCTAGTTGAAATATTAATATACAGCATATTTAATTATATTTGGTTGTATACAGGTTAGGGTAGGCAAAGTTAGGGAAATAGCAGATTAATCCTAGCAGGGTTAATATCACATTACATCTAACCTAGACACTTCCAGAGCATTCCAGTCTATGTGTTGGTGGGGGGGAATAAACAAAGGGTGTGAGAGTGTTGGGTGTCGAATCCTTCCATATTATTATTATGTGTTGGTGGAGTTGTGGGGTTAGAATAAACAAAGGATGTGAGAGTGTTGGGTGTCGAATCCTTCCATATTATTATTATATGTTGGTGGAGTTGTGGGGTTAGAATAAACAAAGGATGTGAGAGTGTTGGGTGTCGAATCCTTCCATATTATTATTATATGTTGGTGGAGGTGTGTGGTTGGAATAAACAAAGGGTGTGGGAGTGTTAGTTGTTTGGAGAATGAACGGGGGTGAATACGTGACCTATGTGGGCGTCGGAAGGTGGGTGTGCGTGGCGAAAGGAGTGTGGTGCAGACCCAGGTTATATATTTGGGTGTCCAGGTGGTCTAATAGATAGCACACTCTGTACATTGGTGTGGATTAATGCAGATTGGGATCAACTTTTCTCTAGACCGCTAAGGTTTATGGGGTGCATTCGTACATGATAACATCCCTACTCTTCAACAATACAAATATCTACCAATATTTTCTATTACACCTTCAGTGCCTTGTCACTGTCAAAGCTCAGAGACAGATACAACTAACTTACTTATGTTTTCATATTTTTTAAGCCATATACACCAACATAAGTTGACTCAGCCGCCATGTTGTTTACCACGTGCAGTCCATTATCTCTATGTCAGCCGACCTGTAATTTACTGTTGTATAATTATTATTCTTGCGACATGTAGCCTAGCAAGAAGGGTGACCGATCAGACAAGTTTAATTATTTCAATCTAATAACAATTACTCTCAGTCACCCACTCTTACATTACTATTTTTTCTCTCTCATACACACTCACCCACACACACACTCTCTCTCTCACACACATACACACTCACTCTAATACTCACTCTAACACACACACAAACACACACACACACACACACACATATTATCTCTCTTTCTGTGTGTATATATATATATATATATATATATATATATATATACATACATGCTACACAGCCACAGGAAATTAAGAGGGTCAGGATAGAGGTAATTTATGAGTCAAAGTTGCACCTAAATGTGATCCTGGTGGTACCCTGTTACATTAAGGTACCAGAGGCTAGGCCTGGGAAAAGGTGAGGACAGATTATAGGCTGGAGATGCGGGGACTGGTGGGCAGGAAATTAGTTTTAACCCTTTGTCTTGGTGAGGGCTTTCTTTATGCTATTAACCCCTTCAGTACGATGTCGTCATTTATATATTGTTCTGGCTAATATTAACAGTGTTTATGCAACTAATTAATGAAGTTGTTTTTAGGAAGAATATTAGTGACAAATAGAACCCTCTGACGTTCACAGGTACTTCCTTATATGCATAAAATCATCTGATGGCTGAATAATATGATGCATGCCTTAGTAATAATACAACAAATTATAGGGTATAAGTTGTATGGGAACGAATGAAAATGTGTGAAAGTTAGCTGTGAATGCATGCATACAGTAAATGGTTATAATAGGATCAACCAGTTATCCCCCCCCCCCCACCGACGCTCACACACACACACACACACACACACACACACACATAGTCTCACTCATACACACACATCCTTCTACTCCAACACACACAGACACACACACATACACACACTCACCCACACACGCACACACACAAACACACACACACACACATATAGTCTCACTCATACACACACATCCTTCTACTCCAACACACACAGACACACACACATACACACACTCACCCACACACGCACACACACACACACCCACACACACACACACACACACACACACACACACACACAAGTATAATAAGATAATGAGGTCAAATGGGAAAGTGAACGATAGCTTCGGTAATTAAGGACTGAACTTGAAGGAGAGAAAATTAGTGTGTTTTAGTGTTGAAAAATAGACCAGCCTACCAATGTAATTAAGGATTTGGCTGATGATGAGGCCATTAATGATAGCGTATTATCAGGAGGAAAATAGGGAGTGTGTGTGTGTGTTTCTAGCTCGACCCCTGCACGTTGGCGACACAGGGCTATTTATGGTCGCCGATGGCTGGGACTGGAGTGGCAGTCGTCTTCGGCAGACCCCTGTGTGTCTGAGCAGTCCTTTTCAGGATCCGTGCTGCTCACCCTGAATAGGGAAGGGCCTAGAAAAGGTGGCCTAAAAATCACCCGCTACACACAAGCTGAGTAGGACACCGCACCTACTGAGCCATCCCATATGCGGTCGTAACAATAGAAAGAAACAAATTCCACTTAAACTCGGAATGTGGAATGTGAGAACCCTACTGGACAGAAACACCCAACCTGACAGACCCCAGCGTAGAACAGCCCTAGTTGCAGCAGAGCTTCAACGGTATAAGATTGATATTGCTGCTCTCAGTGAAACCCGTTTCCTGGGAGAAGGATCGCTGTGTGAAACGGGATGTGGATACACCTTTTACTGGAGAGGCTACCCTCAAGGAGGCCAACACATGCATGGTGTGGGTTTTGCCATCAACAATGACATCTTAAGAAAAATCCCAGAAGCGCCAGTTGGAATCAGTGAAAGACTGATGACACTCAGAATACCCCTAGTTAAAAACAGATATGCCACCATCATCAGTGCATATGCCCCTACCCTAGCTGCTACAGAGGACGACAAAAATCAATTCTATCAGGCACTAGACGAGGCCCTCAGCAGAATCCATAGGCATGATGCAATACTACTTTTAGGTGACTTCAATGCAAGAGTTGGAAGAAAATATGAGATATGGGAAGGTATAATTGGTAAGCATGGAATAGGACACATGAACTCCAATGGCCTTCGGCTCCTCACATTGTGTGCTCAACATAACCTTACTATTACCAACACCCTTTTCCAACAGAAAGACAAGTATAAAACATCTTGGATGCACCCACGCTCAAAACATTGGCACCTGTTAGACTATATAATTGTAAGAAGAAGTGATGTAAGTGGTGTCCTTCACACACGAGCAATGAGAGGAGCGGAGTGCTGGACAGATCACAGATTAGTAAGATCTATCCTTAAACTGACAATACGACCACCTGTACGACGTCTAAATACAAATAAGAAAAGAATAAACGTTGCTAAACTTAAAAACCATGAATTTTGTAACAGCTTCCGCAGAGTTTTATCTGAGAAGCTAAGTGATGAAGATCCCATTAGCAACTTGACAATTCCACTAGATGAAATCTAGGCTTCACGTAGTGAATTAATTTATGAAGCAGCAAAGGATTCAATTGGTATAAAATAAAAAAATCATCAAGACTGGTTTGATGAAAATTTGGGCAACATCTCCATTCTTTTAGACAGGATGCACAGAGCTCATAGAGCAACTCTTAGCAACCCAACCTCTGAAACCTTAAAAATGAACTGGCAAGAATTACGATCCGATGTACAAAGAACCTTACGAAAAATGCAAAATGATTGGTGGACAAATAAGGGACAAGAAATACAAGGGTATGCCGATGCACATGACATTCACAACTTTTATAATGCTGTAAAACAAGTGTATGGACCTACAAGCTGTCCACTTACACCATTAAGGAGTGCAGACGGAACTACTCTTATAAAAGATCAAAAGGCAATTGTTGAGAGATGGGGGGAGCACTTCAAGGACTTGCTGAACCAAGACAATCATGTAGATCCAACTTGCCAACAAGAGTTTGAAGAGCAACCCATTATTCAAGATCTTGATATACCACCAACCTTTAATGAAGTGACTAGAGCAGTTAAGACCCTGAAAGATAACAAATCTCCTGGTCCAGATGGTATACCAGCAGAGCTAATTAAATATGGAGGTTACCTACTGCTTCGAGATATTCACTCATTCATTTTGGAGGTTTGGGACAAGGAGTACATACCTCAGACATGGAAAGATGCAAATATTATCACAATTTACAAAAACAAGGGTGATAAATCTAATTGTGGCAACACCAGAGGCATTTCTCTTTTAGCTGTGGCAGGGAAGGTGCTGTCAAAAATCATGCTTCAAAGACTGTTGACCAAAATTACTGAGGAAATACTGCCAGAGGCACAATGCGGTTTCCGTAAAGAACGAGGAACTATTGACATGATTTTTACTATACGTCAATTGCAAGAAAAATGCAGGGAACAAAATAAATAAATTTTTATAGCCATCATTGATCTGTCAAAAGCCTTTGATACCGTAAATCGAGAAACATTGTGGAATATTCTCCGTATCTTTGGCTGTCCACCAAAATTTGTGGCACTTGTAAGGCAGTTTCATGATGGCATGACAGCGAGAGTCACTGCAGGAGGCCATGCATCAGAACCATTTGCTGTTAATGCCGGAGTCAGACAAGGGTGTGTACTGGAACCAGTCCTTTTCAAAAAAAATAAAATATGCATTATAATACTTCTTCATAGGACTATAGCAAACAGAAGTGGAATCAACATAGACTATAGACTAGATGGCAACCTCTTCAACATTCGTAGATTTCAAGCAAGAACAAAAGTCTCTATGGAAAATATCCTGGAACTTCAGTTGCAGATGATTGTGCTCTTGTAGCTCACTCGAACTAGAAGTCGCGCTTAAAGCTGCAGCAAGTGCTTACTTCAGAATGGGCCTGTCAGTTAATATCCAGAAAACACAAATAATTTCTCAGTGGTCAGCTCAGATACCACCTGTGCAACCAGTGTTCAGATTAGCAGGAGAGGAGATAGCACAAGTTCCTTCCTTCAAGTATCTGGGAAGCTTCCTGTCTGAAACGGCCAGTATTGACGATGAGGTACAACACCGACTGAGACAAGCTGCAGCATCTTTTGGCCGCCTACAAGAGAGAGTTTTCCAAAATAATCACCTGACTCTTTGTACCAAAGTGGCTGTATATAATGCTGTGTGTTTAACCACTTTGCTCTATGGTTGTGAGACATGGACGACATATAGACGCCATATACGACCCCTGGAGGCTTTCCACATCAGATGCCTCCGAAAGATTATGGGTATAACCTGGCAGGACCGTGTTCCTCATATAACAATACTTGAAAGAGCCAACAACACCAGTATTGAGACCCTTATCATCAAACAACAACTCAGATGGGTTGGGCATGTCATCCGTATGCCAGAGGAGAGACTACCTCATAAAATACTATATGGACAGCTGCATGAAGGCCGCAGAGCAGCTGGAGGACCAAAATTAAGATACAAAGACAGTATAAAGAAAATACTAAAAAGGTGCAATATACAGTACAACCAACTGCACTTGAAAACTTAGCATCAGATAGACCACTATGGCGCTCACACTGCCAGCAAGGAGTGAAGGAACTGGAATGTCAGAGAAAACACCACCAGCAGGAGAAGAGGGTCCGGAGACATGCACGCCGGGAACAACCAGCACCTCCTAACCCGGACTACCAGTGCCCAGACTGTGGCAGGATATGTGCATCACGGATAGGACTCTACAGTCATCGTGGAACTCACAACAGATGAATGCAGGAAGGGAACATCATCATCGGACTACGATGGACTACCATAAGCAAGTAAGCAGTGTGTGTGTGTGTGTGTGTGTGTGTGTGTGTGTGTGTGTGTGTGTGTGAGAGAAAGAGAGAGAGAGAGAGAGAGAGAGAGAGAGAGAGAGAGAGAGAGAGAGTTGAGTAGTGTGGAAGGGTGTGGGTGTGGGTGTAGCTATAGATGTGGGAAGGATGGGTGTAGGTGAGTGTGGGAAATTGTGGGTGTGAGTGGGTGTGACAGAATAGATTGAGAGGAGGAGGAAAGGTGGAAGTGGGTGTTTGACATTGTGGGTATAAATAGGTGTGATAGAATAGATTGATTGAGAGGAGGAGGAGGAGGAAGGGCGTAGTGGATAGGTGGGTGTGGGCGTGACAGGGTGGGTGGAGAGGTGGAGGAAGGATGTGGGTGTGGTGGGTGAGAATTGAGACATTGATGAAAAAGTGTGTGATGAGTGGAGGGGGGGGGGGGGTATATTTGAGAGACAAAGGTATATAGGGTCCCCCTCTACCCTTCCCAGGTGTATATATAATTGGGAAGGGTGAAGATTGTGGACGAGATATTTAATTGGATGGCTGGTGTTATGAATGATTACACAAAAAGTTAAATATAAAACAACAAAAACATATATACCAAATTTCGTCTACATCCATTGGTAAGGGATGTGCTTATAATGTGACCTGTCTGATAGGATTGACTCGGATAATGAAAACAAAACAAAACACAAAAATTACGACTTTGGCAGAGATAATTATTTGTTCATGTTCAGTCAATAAACTAATTGGTAAAAAATCGAAATTTACATTCTCTTGATTATCATCACCACCACACAACAACGTCAATAACAAGAAAAGTCACCCCTTTAGTAACAATCACACCCCCGACAAATTCACAACCACCAATTCCTCAACATCAGTCACCTCTTTAAAAACAAACCCAGAAAATCTACCTCTTTAGAAACAAACACGGCTTTACAAGTACACACCCAACACTTCAACATCAATTATCTAGAAGCAGAACCTAACAACTAAAACAAGTACACAATTCACCTCTTTAAAAACAAATACACTCACAGATAACTCCACTTCCAACCACTCCCAAATTTCCTGGAACGAGTCAACTCATATAATCTTAAAATCATGTGGGTGACAGGAAGTGGTTTACTGACTCACTCGTAATGACTACATGAGTCCTTCTCAAACACACACACACACACACACACACACACACACACACACACACAGCTTCCCGTGGCGTAACTGATAGCGCGTCTGGCTCACAACCAGAAGGTCCCGGGTTCGAGACCCGGGCGGGGAAGAGACATTTGGGCAAGTCTCCTAACGGTGTAGCCTCTGTTCACCTAGCAGTATAAATAGGAACCTGGTATAAATGGACGAAGTTGTGACGTCCCATCTGGGGTTGGTGATCGGTTACAAGGCGAGATGGGTATCGTACTGGTCAACCTAAGCTACTGGTCAACCTAAGCCTTCGGGTGAGACTGGTACCGTAGTGAGAATGGTACCGTACAGATTAACCCTAAGCCTTCGTTTCCAGATGTCGCCAATTGGCTAAAAATACAGACTACACACACATCCACAGCCATTCCAACGATACATAAACACTTAACATGCATTTCACGCAATACATTCCCAGTTAAGGAGGCGCGATAATAATGAGCTTAGCTCGCATTGCGTGGATTCCCCTTGACGAACAAGCAAGTGAATGAATACACGTACACCTCGCTTCACACCCCCTACATAATTAACACAATCAAGTGTTATCAAATTCCGTATAATTTTAGCTGATAACATTACGTCTCTCACAGATCACACACACAAATACACACTCACACACACAAACGTTCATGAACAAACACTCGTAAACACACACGTCATAGTCGAGCACACAATTTATGGCTCACAATACTGCACACTTCGATTTTTCTCTCACACACACACACACATACACACACACACACACACACACCAATACACACACATAATTATGAACACAAGAAGGTTTAGCAATAGTCTTACTCCATTTCCAGTGTCTCAAACCTACAACACTCCCCACTCTTACCACATTACACCACAGAGTTCTTGTTACACATTCACAATGACCACATACATACACACACACACACACTTAGTGACACTCCTCCCTTTATGTCACACACTGTCTCTCTCTCTCTCTCTCTCTCTCTCTCTCACACACACACACACTCGCCAATTTTCTTACAAAACACACCCACACGCTCTCTCTCTCTCTCTCTAGCGGACGCTCCAAAAATCTTGCCAGGGCACATGAATACCATATAAAATCCTTACTGTTTCTGCCTGTTGATCTTGGATGCCGTCATTGAGTAAATGTAAGCTTTTGCAGGAGGTGAACAAGTATCCATGCCACATTATAGGCCACTTTTCACCTGACACCAACACAGGATCCGCATGTGTGAGCTCAGATAATGATTTCACGTGCCTACTTTTCTGAAGATTACCGACCAGTATTGCCGGAAAAGTAATCATGTATTAAAGGGAGATGGTTCATTTTTTGGGCGATTTTTGCATGTATTCATTATTTGTCTAGTTTCCTGCCTAGACCTCAATCAAATTTATAAAAAAACATCCATTAGATCCCCCTTCTAGATTAATTTGTAAATTTTTCGGTAGAAACATTTCTCGGCCGAAGGCCGGTTCTTTCATCATTACAGGCTCACTATCGTTCGCCAGGGAAAAAATCGACACCTAAATTTCACGAAAGGTCTAAATATTGACGAAAAATGGGGCAAAAGGTCTTAAATTCGACTACCTAATGGGGCAAACATATTAACATGAAAACTAATGGGGCTAAACATGAGGGAAAAAGTGGTGCAGAAAAGCGGGCTATCCCCCCTTAACCCCTTCAGATAGAGGACGACATCTTTACTTTATTATGAATGCTGCTGCCAGATGATGTTAACCCCTTCAGATAGAGGACGACATCTTTACTTTATTATGAATGCTGCTGCCAGATGATGTTAATTAGCTTAGGAAGAGCCAACGGGAATCACAAGGTTACACATTATATCTCCTAACACACACGAACTAACTACGGCACATCAGTTTCAGGGGATACGGGCCGGTTTTCTGGACCACTTTCTCCCTCGTGTTTAGCCCCATTAGTTTTCATGTTTTAAGACGTTCGGCCCATTACCTTGGCGATTTTAACACCTTTAGCACCATTTCGTTGTCAATTTTATGACCTATCGTGCAATTTACGTGTCAATTTTTTCCTGCCGAGCGATAGCGAGCCTGACATTTTTAGAGGAATCGGCCTTCGGCCGGGATATTTTTCTACCGAAAAATGTACAAATATATCTTGAAAGGGGGGTCTAGGTGGTGTTTTGTAAGCTTGATGGAGGTCTAGCGAGGAAACTAAGAAATAAAGGAATACACGAATTAATAGACCAAAAAAAAAAGGCCCATCTTCCCTTAAAGTTGTATAAAATCGTTTGGAGGTAGCCATAATAAAATCGTTTGGAGGTAGCCATAATAAAATCCATTGTGTCGTCATGATATTGAAAGGCTTGCAAAGGATAACCCGGAAGGAGGTAAGGATAATGTAATACATGTTAAGGGGGGTCATCGTTTTTTTTTTATCTTATCTCCTTTTCTCTCTTTCCCTGGCTTGTATCCATTCGGACCTATTCAGCCAACTGTTTCAAGACGTTTATCCCCATCCAGGGGTCGATTTCTTCTTGGCGAACGGTAGCGAGCAAGCATTGTATGGAGAAATCCGGCTTCGCCGGAGACATTTTTCTATCGAAAAATGTACACATTTAGCTTGCTGTCAAAACAAAAATATATATATGCTGGCTTGCTACCGCTCGCCAGGAAAATATTGACACCTGGATGGGGGTAAACGTTTTAAAACAGTAGGCTGAATGGTGCCGAGTGGATACAAGCCAAAGAGAGAGGGAGAGAAAGAGAAAAAAGCGAGGTGGGCTCCCTTAATATAATCAGATGAAAAACTTGTTGTGATGATTGTTTTCCTGTGACAAAAATAAAAGTTGATCTTGTCAATGATACTGCCAAGCAAACAATGGGTTATATCATTCTCTCTCTCTCTCTCTCTCTCTCTCTCTTCTCCTTCTTCTTTGCTATCCTTTCCTTTCACTGTCCCTTACTCTCGGGTTAGCTATCTCTACTAGAATTAAGTCCTGACCACCTCGCTGGGATCGTAAGGTCTGTGTGGTCAGTGTATATATGTAAATCTATGTACATTTATCTCTCTCTCGCTCTCTCTCTCACACACTTTCTCTCTCTCTCTCTCTCTCTCTCTCTCTCTCTCTCTCTCTCTCTCTGTCTGTCGTAATCGGGGCTGTATCGTGTCTTCATGGTCGACTACTTCTCAAGCCTTTTACTAAACGAACTTTTTACTCTCCTTCTGTCGTGGCTCAAATTATCTTAACAATCTAATACTCAATCTAAGAATATGCATTTAAATTAATTTCACCATAGCTCTCATATTGTAACACCATTATTATTTAAAAGATGTATTCATATCTAGCAAACAATAGCAAGCATTCAGAGAATATTTTAACCTTTTCGTGAATATCAAATAATGAACTAAACCTATATATACATTTAATATTATGTTTATTATCTGAGTATAGTATTCCATTGTCAAGCATTACCATATGCATTTTACCATAACAATCCCATTCCATCATCCTCATTGACTCTATTTAACCCTTTGAAGCTCTGACGCCTTTTAGCAGTTTATTTTGGCTATCATTAGACAATTTTATGCAGCTTAGGAAGGATCTGTGGTTATTAAAAAAGGTAAAGACTATCTCAATCAACCCTCTGACTTCCATATACCCTTCCTAATCTGAATAAAATCGTCTAATAATTACCAGAAAACAGAAATTAAATGCGTATTGGATCTTGAAAGGATTAATTCTCCTCCCTCCCCCATTCCTGCAAACGACTCCCATCAATCTCATACTATCACAATTTTTTCTATTAATCCCTCTCCTTAAGTTTACTCCTTACCCCACCCCACCCCACCCATCCTTTGTCCCCCACACTCTCACGAAGTAAACAAACACATGCCCCGTTGAAAATTACCGCGAAATTGAGTCTCCTATTGCTCGATGCCCGCCAACCATGTGGCCAATCAGCACCGAGCATCACGCCAAGGTCGGGTTCTGATTGGCTGGCGGGACGACGAAGGGGGTTGTTGGGTTCTTTAGGGGAGTGTCAGGAAGAAGTTTATCACGGGTTCTTCTTAGCAGCCCACCACCCACTAGACATCCCCAACCTTTTTCTTCCTAACAGAAGCTTAACCCTTTCAACCAGTTAGCTTTTTTTTTCAACCATTTCTACTTAACACCAGCCGATTATATTCAGCATAAGGAGACTTATCGTAGCCAAGAGGATTAAAAACTAATACATTTCATTCAGATGCCTTGCTTTTCCTCCTGGAAAGACGTCGTAAAAGGATGGTTACAACAGAAACTCCTCCAGGTTCCTTTTGGCTGCTTCACAATGCTCCTTTGTATTGCATATATTTTGTTCTATTATATTTGTCCAAACTGTTGATAGTATTCACTGGCAGCTGTTATTTTCACTTGACTGACACGTACCGTACCGTATCTTCCATGGTATTTAGTCCTCAGCCACTCTCCGGTCATGTTCGTCCCACCGTAAGTTATTTAGCTTTATCCAATCAGCCATATCTCATTTAATGCATAGACATTTGTTTTCTTCTCCAAATTATTCGTAAACGTGTTCACCGCTCAGTCCACCCAGCCTATTTACATCGCTATAATGATACAATAGGTCATCTCCATTGCCCATAACAAGGAGAGGTCCTCGCTACTTGGTGACCAGGTTATACGAAAGTGTTGGAAACAACACACTGTTCTGTAGTGATTGTTTCGCTCCAAATGACGAATATTCATTTCAAAATGCAACCATCTTCTCCCTTATAAAACGCATGACGTATACTTATAAATGCCATCAATGATTCAAGCGTAATTGGTGCAGTACAGAATGCAGAGGTGAAGTAAATTTGTTTTTGAATAGTTATATACATAGATATATAAATAGATATATAAATAGTGATATAAATAGATATATAAGATATAAAATAGTTATATAAATAGATATATAAGATATAAAATAGTTATATAAATAGATATATAAGAAATAAAATAGTTATATAAATAGATATATAAGATATAAAATAGTTATATAAATAGATATATAAGATATAAAATAGTTATATAAATAGATATATAAGAAATAAAATAGTTATATAAATAGATATATAAGATATAAAATAGTTATATAAATAGATATATAAGATATAAAATTACTGGAAAATGCCCTCGTGTGACACTGACTTATCGTAATTCGACACCCCGAAATCAACTTATAGATGCTTCCATAAATTAATTAAATGAACTGAACTGAACTGATAAATATTGGCATGTAGAAGCTTTGTTCATTTGTGTTAACCTCTTCAAACGATGATTCCCTTTCCATTTTATTCTGACTAACAGTAAACACTTTTATTCTGACTAACAGTAAACACTTTTATTCTGACTAACAGTAAACACTTTTATTCTGACTAACAGTAAACACTTTTATTTCGTTCATGAAAGACGTCGAATAGTCAGAGGGTTCACAAACTACCCTGAGTGACTCCTTCCAATACTATTATATTGAGCTCCAAAGTATAACAGTATCTTTGATCGTGCCTGTACCACGTGTTTCCCTAACTCGAACAGAGTAATAATAATGACTGCGTTAGGGGGAGGTCACGGTAATACAACCAGGAGGTCAGGATGGAAACAGATGACAAACTACCAGTAACTTCTGTGGCCGATTATGTACGCAAGTCTAGAGCCTCCTGTGAAATAGTAGATAGGCTTTGCGTGTTTTTCGTGCATGATTTTTTGCTTTTCATTATGCCTCCAGGCTTATCAGGGGTACGGGAGGGGGGGAGAGGGTGCGATAGAGAGAGAGAGAGAGGGGGGTAAGGGGAGGGGGGGAGGAGGCAAGAGAGAGAGGTGGGGGGGGGGGAGGGCGGAGGAGGCAAGAGAGGGAGGGTGGAGGGGGCGGGGGGGGGCAGGTGGAGGTGTTTCCGGGCGAAGGGGGGTTAGTTATTACGCGCGACTCTGAGTAACACCCCCTCCCCCCCCCCCCCCCCTTCCCCCAATTCACCTTCTCTCAATCCTCCGCTAATTGACTTCCTCCGCGATGAATGAAATAGTATAGAAGAAGCCTGGAAGCAAGAACTATTGAAATCATTGTCCCTCGAAACATGCTATTTCTCCTGCGCGCCTTAGAGAAAAAAGAGAAAGAAAACAAAATATCTGTTAGGTGTGTGGTAATCACTTACATGTGTTTTGTCGGTCTGTGCCTCCGAGAAATATCACGACAGCAAATGAATGAATTTTGACAACATTTGGTCAGCACTTTCATTCGGTACCCTAATATAAAATTATGCCATACATTTTTGGTTCTTCCTTCAATGGGATGAAGCCCCCACCCCTCACTATAGTCTATTGTTTTCCAGCTGAGGGTAAATTGCCATGTTACGATCTTGATTACTCAGCTATTACGTAGTACATTTTTTAGTAAAAAAAATTGTTTTGTTAATTACGAAAACTTGACATTAATACGACACACGTCATATAGAGTAGATTCATAGTTTTCCATTAATTATCGCAACATCAGCTGCTAAGGGATTCAATTTATCATCAGCTGGACAAAAATTATAGTATAGTTATTACAGTGTTCCAAGACTGGCACCGGACCCACCACTGCATACAGGCAGCACACATGGTATACATCCCTCTGGAAACACATTCACTTAAGGGAGCCCACCTCGCTTTTATTCTCTTTCTGTTCCTCTCGCTTTGGCTTGAATCCATTCGGCCCCATTCAGCCTATTATTTTAAGACGTTTACCCCCATCCAGGTGTCAATATTTTCCTGGCGAGCGGTAGCGAGCCAGCATATATATATTTTTGTTCTACAGCAAGCTATATTTGTACATTTTTCGATAGAAACATTTCTCAGGCGAAGCCGAATTTTTCCATACAATGCTGGCTCGCTATCGCTCGCCAGGAAAAAATCGACACATGGATGGGGATACACGTTTTAAAACAGTTGGCTGAATGGGGCCAAATAAATACAAGTCAGAGAAAGAGAGAAAAGGAGAGAAAGATAAAAAAAACAAAAAACAGGTGACCCCTTTAACCACTTGATACACTGGCAAAGGACTATAACAAACCGGTACTCTATTATTCGCTAAGATACTTAATATGTATTTATTTTTTCCAGTTCCTATTCCTTTCTTTTATCTATCTCTATGTTAGCAAGATGTCTCGAGAAATATACAAGTGGATGTTGACGAGATTTTCGGTGCCAGTCGATTTGAGATGAGTTTCGATTATTTATAACTGTTGTAATACATGTTCTCAAGCGTAATTAATACAAACTCCATACACCGTCAAGTTAAAGGTGAAAATATTCGGATAATAGACTCTCCTACACTATATTTTTATCTAGAATTCTGTGACATAATAGATTCCCATAACACTAACTGAATGATCGAGTCATGTTTGTGCTGGTTGTCATTTCGTTATCAACCATTTCATATACAACATCGCCATTAAAATATACTAACCTTTTCTCCTCCACAAATCCTACTTCAATTGAATAAAATCGTCTACTAATAACCAGAATGAAATGTAGCTAATTGTCATCTCTCTGAAAGGGTTAAGGGGAGATGGTTCACTTTTTGGGCGATTTTTGCATGTATTTTGTGTTTTCTAGTTTCCTCCCTAGACCTCCATCAAATTAAAAAAAATACATCCATTAGATCCCCCTTCTAGATTAATTTGTACACTTTTTGGTAGAAAAAATTTCCGGCCGAAGGCCGGTCCTTACAACATTACAGGCTCACTATCGTTCGCCAGGGAAAAATCGACACCTAAATAGCACGAAAGGTCTAAATATTGACGAAGAAATAGGGCGAAAGGTCTTAACATCGACTAACTAACAGAGTAAACATCTTAACATCTGAGAACTAATGGGGCTAAACATGAGGGAAAAAGTGGTCTAGAAAGCCGGGCCATCCCCCCTTAAAAGAGCCCTTAACCTGAAGCTGAAGTCGTGGCCAGGTGCACGGGTTGGGAGGGGACGGGCGGATACGTTATAAGACAGGCAACTTCCAAGTACTGTGGAGTCGAGTTAGGCGGCAGGTTAATTCGCCCACAAGTGTGTTTTTTTTTCTCATACACGCGAGTTGGTTTGAGCACAAGTTAAGAGCTAGTTAAGTTAAGTTAACTTACCGACCAAATCAAAGCTAGGAAAGGGTGGGATAGATTAGGATTTAGGATATGATAGGGTAGGTTAGGTTAGGATAGCTTAGTGTACAATAATACTATGGCAGGTTAGGGCACGATGGGTTAGTTTAAGGTTTAGTTAGGCTAGGCTAGGTTATGTTATGTTACGATAGGTCACCTTGATGTGTTAGGTTAGAGTGGGATAAATTTACTGTTTGTAGGTTAAAGTTAAATTTACTGTTTGTAGGTTAAAGTTAAATTTGGTGACAATATGGGTTAACTTAAGATTAGGTTAAGGTGGGTTAGATTATACTACGTTCGGATACGACAAGACAAAATAGATTGAGGTCAGGGTAGGCACGGTGAGGTAATGGTGGGAGTAGGCTATTAGTTTTAAGGAGAAGGGAATTAAGTTAGCTGAGGGTTAGGTTAAGGTGGGTTAGTTCATGTTCGGTTGTGTAAGATAAGGCTGTTAGATAGCATCAACAAAACATTAGGCTAGACTTAGATTAGGTTAGGCTTGGGTAGCGAAGGATACAATATGTTAGTTACAACTATACATTAATGTGTTAGCTTTGATTAACGATAGGTCAGGTTAGATAAAGGAGGGTTGAACCGACTATAAACGTGGGCGAAGTGACTGTGGACGAAATACCTCAAGAACGAAAGGACCTAACCCTACCCCGTGGAGTAACGTAGCTACAACAGGCGCCTTCGTGGCTTAACACTTGGCTGCACAATGGCGACCTAACCAAAAATTGAAACGGCACGGAACGGAAATGTGGAGAGAGAGAGAAAGAGAGAGAGAGAGAGAGTTACAAGGAGTTATAATGAATAGTTAGTGTCTCAGAGACCTTGCAGTCCATTCCGAGGGGATACTCGAAGTGGAAGGAGAGAGACTGTTTAGTGCACTACACTCTTTACAGAGTGTGCAACATACTATCTACTCTCTTCTTGAACTGCTCTACTGAAGAACTATTTACAACTTCGGAGGGAAGTTTGTCACAGGTAGAACAGATCTTATATGTGAAAAAGTTTCCAGATACTAGTGCTGAACCTTTTCAATTCTAATTTCCAGCCATGGTTGTGTGTTGTATTCATATTGAGGCTAAACATTTTGCTATAATCCACATTGTCAAACCCATTAAGTATTTTAAAAACTTCAATGAGCTGACCTCGTAGTTTGCGTGTCTCCAACGGGAAAAGATCAAGAGCTCTCAACCGGTCCTCATAGCTCATTCTTCTAAGCGATTGATTAAGCTTTGTAGCCCTAGCTTGTACCATTTCCAGTCGCTCTATATCTTTCCTGAGTGCTGGAAACCAGAATTAAACAGCATACTCCAGGAGAGGCTGTATGAGAGCGTTGTAAAGTGTGAGGACTATTTCCTTATTTCTATATTTAAATTGCCTCTTAAGTTAATATAGCCCAATACTTTATGAACTGTCTTCTCTACTTCAATGCACTGCTTGGAAAACTTTAGGTCACCGCTAATCAGAACACCCAAGTCCTTTTCCTAGTCAGTCACTAATTCCAGAGAGAGAGAGAGAGAGAGAGAGGGAGAGAGAGAGATAGAGAGAGAGAGAGGTGGGTGGGAACTACAGGGATACATATTACTATTCCTGAGAGGTACTTTAGCTCGGAATATAAAGTGTGTGAGTAGTGCACTACACTCAGGGTGACAAACCGGGACAATATTATTTTAAAGACCCCACGAATGAGTTTCTCTATCTTATTCGTTTCTCAATAGTTAGATAGATAGATGAATACGAGAAGGAATACAGAACAATTAACGTGGAATTTAAAGTTTATCACCTTTAAAACATTTCAACTTTTGAATTTGAATAGTCGTTATTATTATTAAGGGACTGTTTCAGAACTGATTTTCAAGTATCTCGTTTGCCAGCCTGACTACACGCATTGCAATATGTGCAACATGTCTTACATTATGAAACTGTTATATTATTTAGCTATTTGCATCCTCTGAGGGAACTTGTTACAGGTAAAACGGATCAAATATGCCAAATTTCCACTTTTACTGACGATGAACCGCTAAATTTCTATCTTCCACAACAAATTATTATGTTTGTTATTCACATTCAAGCTAAACTACTAGTTATAATCTGTATTACCAGATAGATAGAACATATATAGACAGGTAGATAGAAAGACATAGACAAACATAAACGAAAACAAATAAAATCAAATAAAACTAATTCCTCAAATAGTGTAACTCCCGGTGACAATAATTATAGTAGGCCGAGATAACCAACCCGGCGAGGATAACTACCGGGTGCAGCGTTTAATTCTCCTAGAGGGCTACATTCCCGTCTCTGGGATGGAGTTCAATCCGTTAACGTACAACCAGAGCGCTGCAGGTTCAAACCCCCCCCCCCCCCCCTCTCTATCTCTCTCTCTCTCTCTCGGCCTCTTGCTCTCGCTCTCAAAATATACATCAACGAGTGCATACCATGGAGACAAAGAAATATTGGCGGCGGAAAACATTATGACGATTAAAAAAATATGTAACATTAAATAAAACAAACTTCAGTATGTAGGTCTAAATTAGTACAATAGAAGGGTGAAGACAAATATTTAAACACAATGCAAAGGGAAAACAATGAAAGTTAAAATAAAGCCAATGCATATTTACGAGCAAATGCAATGTATGAAAGAATACAAGGCAAAAACAGGAAAGTCAATGAAAACTAAGGAGAAAAAGCAACGGAAACTTACACGCAACCACGACAAAGAGAAACAAGAAGAAGACCCCACAACAAAACATTAGGCGATACGCCCCGGGCAACCTATTCGGCTCTAATTCACCTTAACCCCCAAAATACTATTATCAAGTCTCTACGTAGTCTCAGGTGGAAGATGGAAGAAATAGAAGGTATATGACATGGTACTGAGATAGGAAAGATGGATTAGTCGTTAGTTAAGTATTGATGAGGAGTTGGGCCGAGAATTGGACTGCGCCGGGGTCTCCAAGAGGGTGGAGTGTGTGTGGCGTTCAGTGACACGTCTTGCACTCAGGCGGGACCTTAGCAGCCTCAACTTTGGTCTTGTCTACCTTTTTTTTCAGTCCATCCCACTATATGTTTGTACGTCTATCTGTCTATTCTACTCCCCATCTCCTCTATCTCCTATCCCATTACCTATCTACCCCACCCTATGTATATTCTACTGTACCTTTTAACTTAACCTATCCCTCCTGTCTATCACATTACCTCCTGTATATCTTACCTTCCGTCTATCCTACCTGTACATTCTACCCATGACTATCCCATCCCTGTCTATCCTACCCTCTCATTTCTCGTACCTCTATCTTTATACGTTATCTCATCCCTTCCTGTCTAACCAACACTATCGTCATCATCATCACCATACCTATGCTGTGCCTCTTTGGCTTCAATTACTGTCATCTTCATTTCTTGTCTCCCTTATCCTGTTCTCTCTCTCTCTCTCTCTCTCTCTCTCTCTCTCTCTCTCTCTAACCCGACTTAGGCATTCTCCCGGTGTCTAAATTACTCTATTAAGGCGACCACAGTCCCCTTCTCTCTCATTCTCGGCCCACCTGCCTTTAGCCCTTTATGCTAATTTTTATTTCTCTTTAATTTTATACATTTCACAATTTGTTTATGTTTCTCTCTCTCTCTCTAATTTTCTTTCTCTCACGCTCATTCTGTCTGGTATGTCTCATAGAAACGTAATACATAGGAAAATTGGAGAGAGCGTAACACACACAACAAATCCAAAACTAAGAAATAAGCATACGATGAACGTCCGAAGGAGTTAATTCTTGCTTAGTTTAACAAAGTGCAAAATAAGAGGGAACCTAATTCAAATTTTAAAATGATTAATGTTCTTGACAACATGGATGTTAACAAGTACTTCACATTTGATCATTCAAATTATACTACACATTATTGTAAGATTATTGGAAAGCATTTTCTCTCACACGAGGCAAAGCATTTCCTTTCCAATCGAGTGGTCAATTTATGAAATGCTCTACCGACTGCAGTAATGGCATTGAGTGTTGTACTGCCCAAACTATCAACAACCGTCTAAATAGATATCTCACTCATATCCTCTGATTAACTGGATTTACAAATGAATAATATTCATCTATTTTGTGTTCTTCTTTCTTTTCACATAGGGTAGCTAAATTATCAATAAGCAGCCTTGTAAGAATAAATAGATATGTTGTTGCTTGTTCACCTTTGTACAGTATCTCACTCTCATTGTCTTATTCTCATGTTGTCTGTCTCATTCATTATAATTTCTCTCTCTCTCACAGTCTCTCTCGCTCTCTAATTCTGTCTCTCTCTCTCTTTCTCTCTTGCTTCACCTCTTGTTCAGCCTACACCGTCTCAAAATTCCCTTTTATTCTCCATTCCCTTTCACTTTGCCTATGCTTGAATTATCAGGGTTCATGGTCATCATTTGCACGGTCTTACTTTATTATATTATATTTATCTAGCATTTGATGATTAAACTATTATTTTTGCAGTGTTTTTTTTTTCTTTACTTACTTTATTGAATGTCCCGTTTTATCTCAATTGTCAGTTATTCGATTATTAATTTTTTTAGACAATTTCTTAAATTTCGTTTACCATATACTTCATGTATAATTTAAAATGTATGCATCCCTCATCTCTCTCTCTTTCTCTCTGTATTATTGTAATTGTATTATATTATTTGATTATTATTATAATAATAATAATAATAATAATAATAATAATAATAATAATAACTATTATTATTATTATTATTATTATTGTTAGTAGTAGTAGTAGTTAAGAAAATCGAAAGTACCTCCCCTTTCCCAATAGTAGTAGTAGTAGTATTAGTAGTAGTAGTAGTAGTAGTAGTAGTAGTAGTAGTAGTAGACGTAGTAGACGACCATTATGATTGCATTATTATATCACTAGCACTACTATTATCCAACCTCTCTTATAGTTTAGTTTTTTATATATTTTTTACTGCAAGCCCTCTCTCCTTCCTGGTCCCTTTCACCCAACCAGTTCCCAAACCTGTTCCCGACTCTCCATCACTTTCCTACCTATCATTGTAGGCGGCTGCTATACTTTACCATGCGATAGCTAGAGTAAAGTTAGGAAGTTAATATTGTTGATAATTATGTTGTGGAGGAGTGGGGATGTTTGTATGGAAATTTTTTTGGAGGTTAGTCTAGGAGGGTATTTGGGATTGGTATACTAGACGAAGGTAAAGTTAGAAATATGCTATACTTTGCTCCGATGCCTATTTAGATCCACCTTTCTGACCACTTGCGAGTTTTGGACTATTTGTATTTTGGTTTTCTGAACTACTTTTTACTTCATGTTTAGCTCCATTAGTTTTCAAATGTTAAGACTTTCGCCCATTTTTTGTATTTTATTATTTTTTGTTTGTTAGACCTTTTGAGCAATTTAGGTGTTGATTTTTTTCCTGGAGAGCGATAGCGAGCCTGTAATTTAGGAGGAACCGGCCTTCAACCGGGACATTATTCCACCGGAAAATGTACAAACATATTTCAAAGGGAGGTCATTGGGATGATTCTTTTTAAGCTTGATAAGGGTCTATGGAGCAAACTAAAACAAATATGTATACCGGTAATAGTAACAAATATATATACCGGTAATAGTAACAAATATATATACCGGTAATAGTAACAAATATATATACCGGTAATAGTAACAAATATATATACCGGTAATAGTAACAAATATATATACCGGTAATAGTAACAAATAAATATACCGGTAATAGTAACAAATATATATACCGGTAATAGTAACAAATATATATACCGGTAATAGTAACAAATATATATACCGGTAATAGTAACAAATATATATACCGGTAATAGTAACAAATATATATACCGGTAATAGTAACAAATATATATACCGGTAATAGTAACAAATATATACCGGTAATAGTAACAAATATATATACCGGTAATAGTAACATATATATATATATATATATACCGGTAATAGTAACAAATATATATACCGGTAATAGTAACAAATATATATACCGGTAATAGTAACAAATATATACCGGTAATAGTAACAAATATATATACCGGTAATAGTAACAAATATATATACCGGTAATAGTAACATATATATATATATACCGGTATTAGTAACAAATATATATACCGGTAATAGTAACAAATATATATACCGGTAATAGTAACAAATATATATACCGGTAATAGTAACAAATATATATACCGGTAATAGTAACAAATATATATACCGGTAATAGTAACAAAATATACCGGTAATAGTAACAAATATATATACCGGTAATAGTAACAAATATATATACCGGTAATAGTAACAAATATATATACCGGTAATAGTAACAAATATATATACCGGTAATAGTAACAAATATATACCGGTAATAGTAACAAATATATATACCGGTAATAGTAACAAATAAATATACCGGTAATAGTAACAAATATATATACCGGTAATAGTAACAAATATATATACCGGTAATAGTAACAAATATATATACCGGTAATAGTAACAATATATATACCGGTAATAGTAACAAATAAATATACCGGTAATAGTAACAAATATATATACCGGTAATAGTAACAAATATATACCCGTAATAGTAACAAATATATATACCGGTAATAGTAACAAATATATATACCGGTAATAGTAACAAATATATATACCGGTAATAGTAACAAATATATATACCGGTAATAGTAACAAATATATATACCGGTAATAGTAACAAATATATATACCGGTAATAGTAACAAATATATATACCGGTAATAGTAACATATATATATATATATATACCGGTATTAGTAACAAATATATATACCGGTAATAGTAACAAATATATATACCGGTAATAGTAACAAATATATATACCGGTAATAGTAACAAATATATATACCGGTAATAGTAACAAATATATATACCGGTAATAGTAACATATATATATATATATACCGGTATTAGTAACAAATATATATACCGGTAATAGTAACAAATATATATACCGGTAATAGTAACAAATATATACCGGTAATAGTAACAAATATATATACCGGTAATAGTAACAAATATATATACCGGTAATAGTAACAAATAAATATACCGGTAATAGTAACAAATATATATACCGGTAATAGTAACAAATATATATACCGGTAATAGTAACAAATATATATACCGGTAATAGTAACAAATATATATACCGGTAATAGTAACAAATATATATACCGGTAATAGTAACAAATATATATACCGGTAACAGTAACAAATAAATATACCGGTAATAGTAACAAATATATACCGGTAATAGTAACAAATATATATACCGGTAATAGTAACAAATATATATACCGGTAATAGTAACAAATATATATACCGGTAATAGTAACAAATAAATATACCGGTAATAGTAACAAATATATATACCGGTAATAGTAACAAATATATATACCGGTAATAGTAACAAATATATATACCGGTAATAGTAACAAATATATATACCGGTAATAGTAACAAATATATATACCGGTAATAGTAACAAATATATATACCGGTAATAGTAACAAATGATAACATGATAAATAATATAACGTCCGCTTATGGGGAGATTTCCACTTGAGGGATTTTGTTCTTTACCCCTTTCTCCCTCGTGTTTAGCCCCATTTCTTTTGAGATTTTAAGATGTTCGCCCCATTAGTTAGGCGATTTTAAGAACTTTCACCCCATTTATGTCACTTTTAAGACCTTTCGTCCGATTTAGGTGTCGATTTTTTCCTGGCGAGCGATAGCGAGCCTGTAATATAAAAGGAACCGGTACATTTATCTACCGAAAAATGTACAAATTTATCTTGAAAGGGGGTTAAGGGGGTGTAATTTCAAGCTTGATGGAAGTCTAGGAAACACACTAAAAAACCTCCCCTTAAAGCCGTGGTCATCGATATTTAAAAGACGTTAAAGGCAAAACAAGTTGGCAGTATATGTCTACACGTAATGAAACATAATTCCCATGAAACATTACATTACTTCCATGTATAACTTTCCCTGATATCATTAGTACGGTATAATTATTTCTTATTTGTGCTAGATATCGTTACTAATAGCTTCATATTATATATAGCACAAACATCATAATTATAGTAAATTTCTCCTTTCCTATATACTTCATCTTACACTGTTCAATGCGTTTCATATTTTTGCTTAACCTTGTGGCATTTTACTTTCATATCCTTAGCTCACACGTAAATGTTTCCTCAACACACACACACACACACACACATTCTCTCTCTCTCTTTTATGCCACTGGTTAGTCAGGTTTGTTGCATTAATTATAGGCTATCTAACTTAAACACTCTCATTTAATAAATGCCACACGAGCGCTTTTTCGAGCAATTTTTACGGGCAATTATGGTCTGGCAGCTTCAAAAATTACACTTGATCAGAATTCAGTCGTCTAACATACTCTACTTTCAGTCTTGTTACCGATACCAGTGCAAAAATGTCCCGAAATATAACGAGAATAAACTTGCTCATGGGAAATTGACGGAAAAATCGCTCGTGTGACAGCGGCTTAAGGTCAAATATACCTGCAGGGAGATTAAGATAATTTTCCCTCACTCTCTCTATTTTTCTTTCTTCTTGACCTCCCTGTGCTATCTCTATCTTTAATCTTTACACCTTCACCACCCCTTGCACCCATTGCATTAAAGTCGCCATTGCATTCAAGTCACCATTTCATTAAAGTCATCACTGCAATAAATTCACCACTGCATTAAAATCACCTCAACATAAAAGTTACTACTACATTAATTAAAGTTATCACTGTATTAAAGTTACCACTGTATTAAAGTTATCACTGTATTAAAGTTACCACTGTATTAAAGTTACCACTGCATTAAAGTTATCACTTCATTAAAGTTATCACTGTATTAAAGTTACCACTGTATTAAAGTTACCACTGCATTAAAGTTATCACTTCATTAAAGTTACCACTGTATTAAAGTTATCACTGTATTAAAGTTACCACTGTATTAAAGTTATCACTGTATTAAAGTTACCACTGTATTAAAGTTACCACTGTATTAAAGTTATCACTGTATTAAAGTTACCACTGTATTAAAGTTATCACTGCATTAAAGTTACCACTGTATTAAAGTTATCACTGTATTAAAGTTACCACTGTATTAAAGTTATCACTGTATTAAAGTTACCACTATATTAAAGTTATCACTGTATTAAAGTTACCACTGTATTAAAGTTACCACTGTATTAAAGTTACCACTGTATTAAAGTTACCACTGTATTAAAGTTATCACTGTATTAAAGTTACCACTGTATTAAAGTTATCACAGCATTAAAGTTACCACTGTATTAAAGTTATCACTGTATTAAAGTTACCACTGTATTAAAGTTACCACTGTATTAAAGTGACCACTGTATTAAAGTTACCACTGTATTAAAGTTATCACTGTATTAAAGTGACCACTGTATTAAAGTTATCACTGCATTAAAGATACCACTGTATTAAAGTTATCACTGCATTAAAGTTATCACTGTATTAAAGTGACCACTGTATTAAAGTTACCACTGTATTAAAGTTATCACTGTATTAAAGTGACCACTGTATTAAAGTTACCAGTATTAAAGTTATCACTGTATTAAAGTGACCACTGTATTAAAGTTACCACTGTATTACAGTTACCACTGTATTAAAGTTATCACTGTATTAAAGTGACCACTGTATTAAAGTTACCACTGTATTAAAGTTATCACTGTATTAAAGTGACCACTGCATTAAAGTTACCACTGTATTAAAGTGACCACTGTATTAAAGTTACCACTGTATTAAAGTTACCACTGTATTAAAGTTATCACTGTATTAAAGTTGCCACTGTATTAAAGTTACCACTGTATTTAAGTTACCACTGTATTAAATTTATCACTGTATTAAAGGTACCACTACATTAAAGTTGCCATTGCAATAAAGTCAACACTGCATTAAAGTCACCGCTACATTAAAGTTGACACTCCATTAATAAAGCCGTCACTGAATTCACATCGCCACTGTACTATTGTCGTCACAACAATAACGTCACCATTGCATTACTATCGCTGATGCATTAATGTTGTCACTGCATTAAGATTGCTGGTGCATTAATGTTGCTACTATACTAATTTTGCTGGTGCATTAATGTTGCCAATGTATTAATTTCACTGGTGCATTAATGTTGTCACTGTATTAATATTACCGTACTAGTGCATTAATGTTGTCACTGTATTGATGTCAATGGTGCATTAATGTTGTAACTATTAATGTCACTAGTGCATTAATGTTATTAATGTATTAATATCACTGTTGCATTAATGTTATCACTGTATTAATATCACTGGTGCATTAATGTTGTCACTGTAATAATGTTACTAGTGCATTAATGTTGTCACTGTATTAATGCCAATGGTGTATTAATGTTGTCACTGTATTAATTTCACTGGTGCATTACCGGTAATGTTGTAACTGTATTAATGTCACTAGTGCATTAATGTTATCACTGTATTAATATCACTGGTGCATTAATGTTGTCACTGTAATAATGTTACTAGTTCATTAATGTTGTCACTTTATTAATATCACTGGTGCATTAATGTTGTCACTGTATTAATTTCACTGGTGCATTAATGTTGTCACTGTATCAATGTCACTGGTGCATTAATGTTGTCACTGTATCAATGTCAATGATGCATTAATGTTGTCACTGTATCAATGTCAATGATGCATTAATGTTATCACTGTATCAATGTCAATGATGCATTAATGTTGTCACTGTATCAATGTCAATGATGCATTAATGTTATCACTGTATCAATGTCAATGATGCATTAATGTTATCACTGTATCAATGTCAATGATGCATTAATGTTATCACTGTATCAATGTCAATGATGCATTAATGTTATCACTGTATCAATGTCAATGATGCATTAATGTTATCACTGTATCAATGTCAATGATGCATTAATGTTGTCACTGTATTAATTTCACTGGTGCATTAATGTTGTAACTGTATTAATGTCACTAGTGCATTAATGTTATCACTGCTTATATGTCGATGGTGTATTAATGTCTTTCCAATTACTCTGTTATATACTTACCTCTCTTATACCCTTTAGATGCTGCTTTAATTATCACCTCTCTCTCTCTCTCTCTCTCAGTCAGCCAGTCTCCTTGATCCCCAACAATTACAGTCTAACACAATTACTAACTGTTCCAAGATACGGCAGTGAGCAGTGGAGGTCGTTTGGGTGGTGTGGTGGTTGGTGGTTGTGGTGGCAATGGTGGTTATTGTGGTTATTGGTATGGTGATTGCATTTGTGGTTTGTTATGTGGTTGTTGTGATGATATTTGTGGTTGTGGTGTTTGCTATAGTTATTGTTGTTGTTGTTTCGCTTCTTGTGGTAGTTATGTTAGTTGAGATTTGGTAGTTGATTGTAGTAGCTGTGGTAATTGAAATAGTTATGGTGATCTTGGTGGTTGTATTGTAGTTGTGATAGTATTTATTGTTATGATAGTTATGGTACTGGAGGTTGTAAAAACACTTGTAACTTTCGGTGGTTGTAAACATTTGTGGTAGGTGTAATATTTGTAGTGGTTAAGAGGGGTCACCGGCATTTTTTATCTTTCTCTCCTTTTCTCTCTTTCCCTGGCTTGTATCCAGTCGGCCCCATTCAGCCAACTGTTTTAAGACGTTTATCCCCATCTAGGTGTCGATTTCTTCCTGGCGAGCGATAGTGAGCCAGCATTGTATGGAGAAATCCGGCTTTGCCGGAGAATTTTTTCTATCGAAAAATGTACAAATTTAGCTTGCTGTCAAAACAAAAATATATATATACTGGCTCGCTACCGCTCGCCAGGAAAATATTAACACTTGGAGGGGGGTAAACGTCTTAAAACAGTAGGCTGAATGGGGCCGAATAGATACAAGCCAAAGAGAGAGGGAGAGAAAGAGAAAAAAAAAAAACGCGATGTGGGCTGCCTTAACTCAACTACCACTACTACCAAACCACTTTTACCTTCACCACTCCCACCATCACAAAACATAACTGTGATCACTACCACCCGATTTAAGTTCACATAATTATTTGTATTATTACTCTCTCTCTCTCTCAAGCTTTATTTCATCTACCATTTAGTCTCGTCTTCATTCAGTAATCATTCGCATTCTCTCTCTCTCTCTCCCTCTCCCCCTCTCTCTCAAGCCTTGTTTTATCTACCATTTAGCCATGTCTTCATTCATTAATTATTGTCTCTCTCTCTCTCTCTGCTAGTAAAGATGGTATTTATAATGGGTAGGCCTCTGATAGTAAATGATGGTAGTTTAGAAGATGGTAGGTGGGATAGTTGGTAGTTATAATGGTCCTGTTAATAATGGTAGGTAGATGGTAGAAATCTATGGTAGTGAAAATGGCAGTAAAGTGGTAGTTTAAGTTATGGTAGTGAAGATGGTAGTAATGTATAGCAGTAATGTTAGGTAGATGTTAGTTTAAGGGGACGTTATGTATTATTTTTTGGGTGCTGCTTTAGCGTGCGGTCTACCGCGCACCCATGGTCTACCGCTATGGGTTAGTTTTGTATCATAATTATGTTCTAGGTACTATAGGAACAAGTACTAGTTGTTATGTAAGGGTTCGTTTTGTATCCCACTTACTGAGTACTAGGAACCCGTACTAGCTGGAAGGTGAGGGTTAGTGTTGTATCCCACTTACTGGGTACTAGGAACCCGTACTAGCTGGAAGGTGAGGGTTAGTGTTGTATCCCATTTACTGGGTACTAGGAACCCGTACTAGCTGGAAGGTGAGGGTTAGTGTTTTATCCCATTTACTGGGTACTAGGAACCCGTACTAGCTGGAAGGTGAGGGTTAGTGTTTTATCCCATTTACTGGGTACTAGGAACCCGTACTAGCTGGAAGGTGAGGGTTAGTGTTTTATCCCATTTACTGGGTACTAGGAACCCGTACTAGCTGGAAGGTGAGGGTTAGTGTTTTATCCCATTTACTGGGTACTAGGAACCCGTACTAGCTGGAAGGTGAGGGTTAGTGTTGTATCCCATTTACTGGGTACTAGGAACCCGCATTAGTTGCTAGGTAAGGGTTAGTGTTGTATCCCACCTACTAGGTCTACGTTAGGTTAGGTTAGGTTGTTTGGTTAGGTTAATACTCACACTAGGTCTACGTTAGGTTAGGTTGTTTGGTTAGGTTAATACTCACACTAGGTCTACGTTAGGTTAGGTTGTTTGGTTAGGTTAATACTCACACTAGGTCTACGTTAGATTAGGTTGTTTGGTTAGGTTAATACTCACACTAGGTCTACGTTAGATTAGGTTGTTTGGTTAGGTTAATACTCACACTAGGTCTACGTTAGGTTAGGTTGTTTGGTTAGGTTAATACTCACACTAGGTCTACGTTAGGTTAGGTTGTTTGGTTAGGTTAATACTCACACTAGGTCTACGTTAGGTTAGGTTGTTTGGTTAGGTTATACTCACACTAGGTCTACGTTAGGTTAGGTTGTTTGGTTAGGTTAATACTCACACTAGGTCTACGTTAGGTTAGGTTGTTTGGTTAGGTTAATACTCACACTAGGTCTACGTTAGGTTAGGTTGTTTGGTTAGGTTAATACTCACACTAGGTCTACGTTAGGTTAGGTTGTTTGGTTAGGTTAATACTCACACTAGGTCTACGTTAGGTTAGGTTGTTTGGTTAGGTTAATACTCACACTAGGTCTACGTTAGATTAGGTTGTTTGGTTAGGTTAATACTCACACTAGGTCTACGTTAGGTTAGGTTGTTTGGTTAGGTTAATACTCACACTAGGTCTACGTTAGGTTAGGTTGTTTGGTTAGGTTAATACTCACACTAGGTCTACGTTAGGTTAGGTTGTTTGGTTAGGTTAATACTCACACTAGGTCTACGTTAGGTTAGGTTGTTTGGTTAGGTTAATACTCACACTAGGTCTACGTTAGGTTAGGTTGTTTGGTTAGGTTAATACTCACACTAGGTCTACGTTAGGTTAGGTTGTTTGGTTAGGTTAATACTCACACTAGGTCTACGTTAGGTTAGGTTGTTTGGTTAGGTTAATACTCACACTAGGTCTACGTTAGGTTAGGTTGTTTGGTTAGGTTAATACTCACACTAGGTCTACGTTAGGTTAGGTTGTTTGGTTAGGTTAATACTCACACTAGGTCTACGTTAGGTTAGGTTAGGTTGTTTGGTTAGGTTAATACTCACACTAGGTCTACGTTAGGTTAGGTTAGGTTGTTTGGTTAGGTTAATACTCACACTAGGTCTACGTTAGGTTAGGTTAGGTTGTTTGGTTAGGTTAATACTCACACTAGGTCTACGTTAGGTTAGGTTAGGTTGTTTGGTTAGGTTAATACTCACACTAGGTCTACGTTAGGTTAGGTTAGGTTGTTTGGTTAGGTTAATACTCACACTAGGTCTACGTTAGGTTAGGTTAGGTTGTTTGGTTAGGTTAATACTCACACTAGGTCTACGTTAGGTTAGGTTAGGTTGTTTGGTTAGGTTAATACTCACACTAGGTCTACGTTAGGTTAGGTTAGGTTGTTTGGTTAGGTTAATACTCACACTAGGTCTACGTTAGGTTAGGTTAGGTTGTTTGGTTAGGTTAATACTCACACTAGGTCTACGTTAGGTTAGGTTAGGTTGTTTGGTTAGGTTAATACTCACACTAGGTCTACGTTAGGTTAGGTTAGGTTGTTTGGTTAGGTTAATACTCACACTAGGTCTACGTTAGGTTAGGTTAGGTTGTTTGGTTAGGTTAATACTCACACTAGGTCTACGTTAGGTTAGGTTAGGTTGTTTGGTTAGGTTAATACTCACACTAGGTCTACGTTAGGTTAGGTTAGGTTCTTTGGTTAGGTTAATACTCACACTAGGTCTACGTTAGGTTAGGTTAGGTTGTTTGGTTAGGTTAATACTCACACTAGGTCTACGTTAGGTTAGGTTAGGTTGTTTGGTTAGGTTAATACTCACACTAGGTCTACGTTAGGTTAGGTTAGGTTGTTTGGTTAGGTTAATACTCACACTAGGTCTACGTTAGGTTAGGTTAGGTTGTTTGGTTAGGTTAATACTCACACTAGGTCTACGTTAGGTTAGGTTAGGTTGTTTGGTTAGGTTAATACTCACACTAGGTCTACGTTAGGTTAGGTTAGGTTGTTGGGTTAGGTTAATACTCACACTAGGTCTACGTTAGGTTAGGTTAGGTTGTTGGGTTAGGTTAATACTCACACTAGGTCTACGTTAGGTTAGGTTAGGTTGTTTGGTTAGGTTAATACTCACACTAGGTCTACGTTAGGTTAGGTTAGGTTGTTTGGTTAGGTTAATACTCACACTAGGTCTACGTTAGGTTAGGTTAGGTTGTTTGGTTAGGTTAATACTCACACTAGGTCTCGGAAACAATAATAATTAATAAAATGCCAACACACTTTTAGGTGTCTTCTAATGTAAGTGACCCAGTAGACCGCAGGCTAAAGTGTGAACGTCCCGGTAGACCGCACGCTAAAGCAGCACCATTTTGTGTTTGTTTTTAATTATTACCGGTACATACTGTATATTGGTTTTCGTTTGCTCCCTAGACCTCTATCAAGCTTTTTTAAAATACCCTCAAGACCCCCCATCGAGATGAATTTGTAAATTTTTCGATGGAAAAATCTCCCGGCCGAAGGCCGATTCCTCCTAAATTTCAGTCTTGCTGTCGCTCGTTAAGAAAAATAATCCACACCTAGATAGGGCGAAAGGTCCTAAAATTGCCAAATATATGGGGCGAACGTCTTATAATCTCATAAATAATAGGGCTAAGCATGAAGGAGAAGGGGGTCCAGACAAATTAAATACTTCCCCTTAAGTTATGGTAGTGAAGATGGTAGGTGGGTTGGTTGGTAGTGGGTAGCTCCTCTGGCACAAGTGACCCCAACAGACAAGTGATGAATGGGCCTCCTACTCCTTTTGCTCTTTTTGTACTTGTTCTTCTTGTTCTTCTTATTCTTCTTATTCTCCCTACTTAACCTCTTCTTCTTCTTCCTCTTAATAATGAAACATTTCTTTGTACATTATTTATACAAAATGTAACTCTATGGCTAAACATGTTTGACTTAACATAATAATAAACACTTTTTCTCTTCTCCCTGACGAAATTCCTTAATCAAAGCTCATTTTCGCCTTTTGCTGTTTCCTTCCTCTTGTGCAGAAACTTTACCACATGAAAACTCTGTTCTACCTGGAACAAACTTCCCATAGAAAATGTAAATAGTTCTTCAGTACAGCAATTCAAAAGATAATATTATTAATATGAGTTGCAGTTGGGATGTGTGTACATGCTTAGATTAATATGCAGGATTCGAAGTTGCATAATAAATCGTAGGCAGTGTCCACCAACCTTTAACTGTCTTCGTGGTGCGATGCATAAGGTGTTGATTTTCGGTGTGAGCATCCTGGGTTCGAATCCACGGACTGCCACATGTGTTTGTAAATTTCATTAATCGATTTTAGGAGTATGGTTGGTTGTTGGAAGGAACATAATAATATAGTGTTTTGCATACTCGGCAATGAATGTGGTGCATAACACAATATCTCTCGCTACAATTATAATATCTCCTCGGAATGGACTGCAAGGTCTTCGAGATACTAATTATTTCTTGTAATTCCTTGCAACTCTTTCTCCACCCCGTTTACCCCGACAAAGCCTAGCACACCTGTCCAATTAGCCAAATGGTCGTACAAGACAGGTGCGAGGTAGTTAAATCACCTGTCCCGGTTCCTTAATGGCCTACCCTCATTGTCTGTGGCCAGTTACGGAGACCTGGAGACTGTCTACCTGACCGGAACCACACCTGTTGACTAACGAGTGTACACACACCTGCTGGGGTTAGGCCAGAGTCACACACATACATTTATGCCTGCGTTACACAGGTACACTCGACCAAAAAACAATCTTTTCACTGGTGAGCTGTAAATAATGTAATGTGAACGGAATGAATCTGGTGAAACATACGTCTGTGAGGTATTATCATAAAATTTCGACCCACTTCCAGAGTGTTTAGAGCGTTAGTGTAAAGATTGTTTTTTGGCCGAGCGTACCTGTAGGCGATAATCTGTATCAGAGTCTGATATACTCACTCAACCTGGAGTTGGATATACGTTAACACAATTACCACTAACGTACAGTAATTTTCACTAAAACCATAAACATGGTTATCAATAAAGGGCATGTGATTAACATTACCACCACGATGGACGCATTTAAAATAAACAGATATAACCTCAATCACTTTATCATGTTTTACCCTCTCCGACATATGACGCGATTTTGAGCCTATTGGGGATACTTTAAAGTCTTTGTTTCCATCAGGGGTATTTAGACACCTTTAGTTTAGTTACTTCAACCTCTGCAGTTGTCTTTCAGTTAGCTGTGGGCAGAAAACTAATTTTGGAGAGGTAATTATAAGAGTGAGAGAACTCTATTTCTTATTGCTAATCTGGAAACCTCTGCGTCATAAATGCGTGAAAGGGTTAACAGAGTCTGATATCACTCCCGTGCCCCATCCGCCCCTCCATCCATTAGGAACTATGACAGAGAGTTCCAACAGGTTCACTGGATGGTTGAGGCTTGGGGATCATCGTCTTACTAACACATAAACACAGTAATGATAGCAAAGTTAGATGTGTGTACTCCCAATGCCAGGAATAACACAATCCGAGTGACTGTTATTGTGGTAAAATGATAGGGGTGACTATTAGTGATTTAAATTTCTCCCTTTATTGATACTCAAATTGTCAATACAACCAAAACTACAATTATGTATCACAAAGTGTAGGACCACATAATTTATTCCGTAACATATATACACAAAACCAAAACAAATTTGACTTGAAGAATATCCTTCACATAGTAATCTGCAGTAGATGATGAAAGGGGCATAATTATATGATTATAAACAAAATATATTCAAAATTATATGTTAATTTGCCAGACGCAAGTACTAGATAATTATTACTACCAACCATCACCACCTATATAACTGTCAATTATCAAGTACTACTTCCAATACCATAATTATCATACCACCACTACCACTACCACAATTGTCACTACCACCATCACCACAGTTATCACTACCACAATCACCACTACCACAATAACTACTACCACTACCACTACAATTATCACTACCACAATCACCACTACTACCACAATAACTACTACCATTACCGCCACAATTATCACTACCACAATAACTACTACCACTACCACCACAATTATCACTACCACAATCACCACTACCACAATAACTGCTATCACTACCACCACAATTATCACTACCACAATCACCACTACCACAATAACTACTACCACTATCACCACAATTATCACTACCACAATCACCACTACCACAATAACTACTACCACTATCACCACAATTATCACTACCACAATCACCACTACCACAATAACTACTACCACTACCACCACAATTATCACTACCACAATCACCACTACCACAATAACTACTACCACTACCACCACAATTTTCACTACCACAATAACTACTACCACTACCACCACAATTATCACAACCACAATCACCACTCGATGACCTTCCT
Source organism: Paralithodes platypus (assembly GCA_032716605.1). NCBI lineage: Eukaryota > Metazoa > Arthropoda > Malacostraca > Decapoda > Lithodidae > Paralithodes > Paralithodes platypus. The sequence goes on along the minus strand of CM064513.1, from coordinate 66,335,167 downwards.
AGTTAATTGAACAGGTCGGAGAGAGAGAGAGAGAGAGAGAGAGAGAGAGAGAGAGAGAGAGAGAGAAAGAGAGAGAGAGAGTACAAAGGAGTACAAAGGAAATCAAGCAACAACAGATCTAGTGACCCTTCTAGGTTGCTTGTCCTCCAAAACACTGAGGATCAAGTGTCCAAACAGTGGTTTAGAGTGGGTAAGGGAACATTGGAAAGGGAACTACTGCCCTGGAACTAATGTCCGTGGCAGGAGAGAGAGAGAGAGAGAGGGGGGGGGGGAAGAAGGATGGAAGGGGGGAGGGCTGAGGGGGAAATAACGGGCCCTGTCTTATCAGTTTCTCCACCCCTCCCCTCTCATCTCCCTCTCCCCTCCCCTCCCCTCCCTCTCCTACCTTTAATCCTTTCCTCTCATGCTTCTATCGCCCCCCACCCTCTCTCTCTCTCTCTTTAATCCTACCGTTCCTTTCCTCCACTTAATTTATTTAAATATGTACATGCAACTAATACAACCTAACAATGAATATGCTTGGCATGATAGGGTAATATGTGTTAATAGTACGGTTATATGTAAGGTAATATGTGTTAATAGTACGGTTATATGTAAGGTAATATGTGTTAATAGTACGGTTATATGTAAGGTAATATGTGTTAATAGTACGGTTATATGTAAGGTAATATGTGTTAATAGTACGGTTATATGTAAGGTAATATGTGTTAATAGTACGGTTATATGTAAGGTAATATGTGTTAATAGTACGGTTATATGTAAGGTAATATGTGTTAATAGTACGGTTATATGTAAGGTAATATGTGTTAATAGTACGGTTATATGTAAGGTAATATGTGTTAATAGTACGGTTATATGTAAGGTAATATGTGTTAATAGTACGGTTATATGTAAGGTAATATGTGTTAATAGTACGGTTATATGTAAGGTAATATGTGTTAATAGTACGGTTATATGTAAGGTAATATGTGTTAATAGTACGGTTATATGTAAGGTAATATGTGTTAATAGTACGGTTATATGTAAGGTAATATGTGTTAATAGTACGGTTATATGTAAGGTAATATGTGTTAATAGTACGGTTATATGTAAGGTAATATGTGTTAATAGTACGGTTATATGTAAGGTAATATGTGTTAATAGTACGGTTATATGTAAGGTAATATGTGTTAATAGTACGGTTATATGTAAGGTAATATGTGTTAATAGTACGGTTATATGTAAGGTAATATGTGTTAATAGTACGGTTATATGTAAGGTAATATGTGTTAATAGTACGGTTATATGTAAGGTAATATGTGTTTAATAGTACGGTTATATGTAAGGTAATATGTGTTAATAGTACGGTTATATGTAAGGTAATATGTGTTAATAGTACGGTTATATGTATTTGTACAGATTAACTTACTCAATATAATGGCTACAGTAAAATGGCTAAAGTCAGCCTCCAAAATAATAAACATCTCTCCCTCTCCCTCTCCCTCTCCCTCTTGTTGACCCCCAAGGAACAGGTTTTTTCTCTACCCCCCCCCACCCCCCTTTCCCGTTCCCTTTACTCCTTCCCCTCCCCCCCTGTTCCTTTACTTCCTTCACCCCCTCTCCCTATTTCTACTCCTCCTCTTCTTTTCCCTCTCCCCTTTACTCTCCTCCCTTCCCTTCCCTCTCCGTATTCCTTCCTTCCCCTTCCCCTTTCCTACCTTCCTCCCCTCCCCTCTCTTTCCTTCCCCTCCATCTTATTTTTCCTCCCCACCCCTCCTCCCTTCCCCTATTTCTATACCTTTAATCCATATTCTACGTTTCCCGTCCCTTTTCTCTTCATTCCATACCCCATTGCCCACATCACCCCCCCCCCCTACCCTCTCTCTCTCTCTCTCTCTCTGTCAACTACTGTGCTCTTCTATTCTTCCGCTACTCTATATTTCCAACTCTGCCATCTCTACTAGAATGAAGAGGGTTAAGGGACTACATACTATACTCTGAACCCTGATTAAGGCCTGACCATCTCGCTAATTGGATCGTTAGGTCTATGTGATCAGTGTATCTATATAAAGCAAACCCCCCCCCCCCCCTCTCTCCGTTATATTCCCTGCTATTACCTCATCCTAAACTCCCAACCTCCTATTGTTCTCACATTTTGTATTTACTTAAGTATTTTTTTTAGCATATACTGCTTCCTACTTCTACTATCTCATTTCTTCTCTTTGCGTGCTCTCTCTCTCTCTCTCTCTCTCTCTCTTTTACATAGTTCACCTTACTTTTTCTATTTCCATGTGTTAATTGTGGAATCTCTCACGTTGTCTGCATTTCCCGTTCGTCTAGCATACCCATTGTTTCTTCCATTTTACTGTCTTAACCAGCTTCCTTAACCTCCGGCGACGTCCATATATTTTATTCTAGCTATATTTGGACGATTTTGTGCAATTTAAGACGAATTTGTGGTAGTAAAAAGCTCGAAGCCTGTTAATTGCTGGAGTCCCTTCTTAAACTGAACATAATCGTTTAACAGTAGCCAGAATAGCTAAAAGTAGGGCACTGGTTCTGAAAGGGTTAAAGGCAGAGACACACGGGCCCTTTTTATCCATTATTTTTCTCGACAAATATTTTCCTGACAAAATACACGGGACAGAAACCTCACCCCATATATGTATGTATGTATGTAGGCTATGTATGTATGTATGTATGTATGTATGTATGTATGTATGTATGTGGATGGACTTACTCTAATTGTTTATATACGCAAATTTGATATCCCCTACATTCTTATCCCAAGATAGAGAAAGTGAGAGAGAGAGAGAGAGAGAGAGGTGGGGGTATTCAAAACCAATCAAAACTAACATTTCTTTTTAAGTCATTATTATTTAAGATATTACAGATATTCTAATTCACAGTTCTTGTTATGTCTTGTGAAGTGATCAAATGGCCAAAATAATATAATTTATTGTAAATGTTCGTATACTGCGTCTTCTATTTATTCCTGTTTCAACCCTATTTATCTCGGGGTTGGTCTCTCTGGATGCCCCTGTTTCGCCCCATTAGTTTTGTTGTTAAAAGACGTTTTACCTCGTTACTATGGCAATTATATAGGACGTTTCACCTCATTCACTTGTCAATTGTATTTGAGTGTGCAATAACGAGCCTGCAAGTTAGGAGAAACCGGCCTTCAGCCAGGACAATTTTCTACCGAATATATATAATATATATATATATATTTTGTTTTTCTTACTTGAAAGGGCCCGGGTCTGGGGAAGCGTTTTTATATAGACGGGACAAACTATAAAAATTGCTCGAAATTGACCAAATATCACCAAAGCCATCAATAAGAATTTGAAACACCACAGTAAGTCCCCCAAGACGTCGGGTGGACTATACCCCGTTCCAAATAGGTGGTCCAGAAATCGTGAACCCTAACCTCTGTAACTCAAAAAGGGATAGAGTAAATGGGCTGTAAGTCTCCACACCTATTCCCTGGCTGACCCTTCCCAAATGATGGAAGTATTAGCTCGATGCCTTTAGTCGATTGTGAGTTATAGAGGTTAATGTTCATGAGTTTAGTCGATTGTGAGTTATAGAGGTTAATGTTCATGAGTTTAGTCGATTGTGAGTTATAGAGGTTAATGTTCATGAGTTTAGTCGATTGTGAGTTATAGAGGTTAATGTTCATGAGTTTAGTCGATTGTGAGTTATAGAGGTTAATGTTCATGAGTTTAGTCGATTGTGAGTTATAGAGGTTAATGTTCATGAGTTTAGTCGATTGTGAGTTATAGAGGTTAATGTTCATGAGTTTAGTCGATTGTGAGTTATAGAGGTTAATGTTCATGAGTTTTGGCCTACCGGTACTTATTTGGAACAGGGTATAGTGTTAAGGGGGGTCACTTTTTTTTTTTTTTTATCTTTCTCTCCTTTTCTCTCTTTCCCTGGCTTGTATCCATTCGGCCCCATTCAGCCAACTGTTTTAAGGCATTTATCCCCATTAGGTGTCGATTTCTTCCTGGCGAGCGATAGCGAGCCAGCATTGTATGGAGAAATTCGGCTTCGCTGGAGAAATGTTTCTATCGAAAAATGTAGAAATTTAGCTTGCTGTCAAAACAAAAATATATATTATATGCTGGCTCGCTACCGCTCGCCAGGGAAATATTAACACCTGGATGGGGGTAAACGTCTTAAAACAGTAGGCTGAAAGGGGCCGAATGTATGCAAGCCAAAGAGAGAGGGAGAGAAAGAGAAAAAAAGCGAGGTGGGCTCCCTTAAAACCAAGTTGTACCGTGTTGCCACCTTGCCGTACCGTACACCTTCCCTACACTCGCAAGACGTCCTATACTAGGAAAATAACGGGTATGCAAAGGGTAATTAAAGTGTCCATAATACTCTACTCATTGAAAGGTATACTGGTGGTAATTAACTCATCGTAACAAGGATAGAAAGGTAAATCACCGTCAATATACCCAAAGATTTTATATAATCTTTTCATACCCTCTCATATCCATTGTTTTTTACCACAAAATGAGAAACCATATGAGCGATTTCGATAATATTAGTGTTGTAGATTTTGAAATACTGTATCGGGCTTCAGGGACCTATTATAAAACACCTGAATACAAGTCACCGTTACCAAAAAGGGGGGGGGGGGGGGGAACCCTCAGAAATGTTGCCAGGGAAACTTATCAACAGAAAACTGACCGTAAAATTGTTCGGGTGACTTCGCCTTATGTCTTGTTGTGTCCTCGTTCAATGTTCAGTTGCCCACAATAATTCTCTTCCTCGTCGTGATCTCAAGTATGAAAGTAAAATAGTATGGATGAACTACGAGTGGGGTTTATTTTAATTGTCAGTTGATTAATCAGATGAGTTAATCACTGCGTAAGAAACTAAACGCGTAATTCAATCACTAGCATTATATTTCCATGTACCGATATAAGATGCTGGAGAGGAACAAAACTTATGTGCGCAACTGTACATAAAGAAATACAGGGTTTGTCCAGTTATGTTGATCTGCATATATTTGTGTGCCAAGTATGGGTATTTCAGAATTTGCGTTTGCAAATAATTTACTTTATGCACGGTACAGATTAATTTACACACACACGCACACACATATTAACACGCACACACATACACACACATATAAACACACACACACGGTATGTGCATCACAGGAATGTCTCTTTCGAGCAATTTTCTGAGGCTTATCTGTGTACGTTTGTACGTGTATGCGTGTGTGTGCTTGTGTGTGTGATTCATTGTGTATCCAGACCTGTGTGCACTGTTCCATGTATGCGTTTGAATTGTGTGTGTGTGCATGTGTATATCCGTAAGATCTGTGGCTCCGTGTAAGAATTTGAACTTTAGTCTATTCGCTGTAAGTAGGCGAGAAATCATAAACTCTATCCTCTGTAACTCCAAAACCAGTAGAGTAATCAAGGTAATATTTCAACCATTGGGGAAGAGTTAGTCAAGGAAGAGATGTAGAAATTTACAGACAATTTGCTCCAGCCCTTTTTGAGTTAGAGAGGATTGACGTCATGATTTCTCGCCTACTTACAGCGAGTAGACTATAGTATAATTATGTACAGTCAAAATCAGTATATCGTATAATATCTTGGTTATTAACAGTGTATTAAAATAGTCAGCGCCTATTACTATTTGTTTCACCTTATAATGTCTTGATTAATTAATGTCCTTATCTCCTGACTTTACTCATATGATTATCAAGGTTTCCGGTGAGCTGTTGATTTCCACTGTGCAACTTATATATTATGTATTATTATATTTGTTCACCAAACAACTTCACTTCTAAACTCAATTAATAAAATCAACAAATACATGTGGCACTCCAAGGGCTCGAACCTAGGACACTCACACCGTTAAAAGTGAAATACAAGTGATTTTATTTCGGAATATTGACGACGGAAATGGTGAATATCGATTATTTACATTACTATTGTGTATTTACCTTTGGTGGTTAAGGGGGTCACCGGCTTTTGTTTTTATCTTTCTCTCCTGTTCTCTCTTTCCCTGGCTTGTATCCATTCGGCCCCATTCAGCCAACTGTTTTAAGACGTTTATCCCCATCCAGGTGTCGATTTCTTCCTGGCGAGCGATAGCGAGCCAGCATTGTATGGAGAAATCCGGCTTCGCCGGAGACATTTTCCTATCGAAAAATGTACAAATTTAGCTTGCTGTCAAAACAAAAAATATATATGCTGGCTCGCTACCGCTCTCCAGGAAAATATTGACACCTGGATGGGGGTAAACGTCTTAAAATAGTAGGCTGAATGGGGCCGAATGGATACACGCCAAAGAGAGAGGGAGAGAAAGAGAGAACAAAGCGAGGTGGGCTCCCTTAACTACAACCAGGCCTTCACCACTATTGTACCAGGTTGATGTGGTATCAACTGTACATGTATGGTTGGTTGTACTTGCATGTATACCCCCATGTGTGTATATGTGTGCGTGTGTATGTATGTCATTATCTGGTGTACTCAACTGTGTACCCTTCTGTAACTTCCTTGTACAGAATATACACTATATATATATGCACGAACCGCTATGTTTTCTTAGTAAGTGGTATCGTATCTGCATACAGTATATATGCTTAGTTGTTTAATCCAGATTTAAGCATTTGAGTCCGATGGAGACTTTTTCATTTTATCTAAGCTAACATTAGACAATTTTCTTTAGCTTATGGGTGATCTCTTGACATCACAGGGGTAAAACCTTTTTCAGTGTATTCCAAGCTTCATACAATCGTTTAATATAGCCAACATTTTTAAGATGAGCAGCTAATCTGTGTGCGCCTGTACAGTCCCAGCGAGGAACTATTCTGTTTGAATGCAAATATTGATATCGATAATAATTAATGGAGGACAATTAATATCCATTATTTGACATTGTATGATGTAGTAATTTGGAATCGTCTTCATACTTCAGTCTAAAAGCATTATTTGCAAAATGACAGACAAGAAAGCTTAAGGGGAGATTTCCACCTGAAGGATTTTTTTCTGGACCCCTTTCTCCCTCATGTTTAGCCCGATGGCTTTTGAGATTTTAAGACGTTCGCCCCAATAGTTTGGAGATTTTAAGAACTCTCGCCCCATTTCTGTCAATTTTAAGACCTTTCGTGCCATTTAGGTGTCGAGTTTTTCCTGGCGAGCGATAGCTAGCCTGTAATTTAAGAGAAACCGGCCTTCGGCCTGGACATTTTTCTACCGAAAAATTTACAAATTTATCTTGAAAGGGGGTCTACGGGAGTAATTTTAAGCTTGATGGAAGTCTAGGGAACCAACTAAAAACCTCCCCTTAAGAGTTTGTAGGTCTTGTATACACAGACATACTGTAATCAGTAAGCCCAGACAGTAACAAAACATGAAATTAGAATACATAACAATAATAATGATAATAATAATATTTAATACTAATATTGATAGTAATAATGTATGCATGTATGTATGCATGTACAGTATGTATACTGTATACTCAGATACATACCCTATTGCTGGGGGTGGCCGAATTGAGACAGAAACATGTAGAGTTCCAATTCTTAGGGTCCGGGACCACTTTCGTGTTCCCTCGCCCCTTTCTCTGTCTCGTTGTGTAGGATTCCTAGCCTCCTGCCCCCAAATAATAGTAGTAATAATATGTAGTAATACTAGTAATAATGATAATAGTAAAATTGGTACTAGTAATATTAAATAATGATATAATTGGAATATTATAAAGAACACAAGCTATTATTTTTCATTGCTCAAAATAGTATAATGCGGACATTACTTGCCGCAAATATTCTGATCTGGTTACTTCTTATTTGAAGCATTATAAGAATTCAGACAGCTATAATAATCTACCATGACACAAAGGTACCGACATTGATGCATAATAGCCGCAACACATATATTACAATGCTGATTGAAAAGTGCCAAAACTACTCATGTGATTCCATATTGAGAAGTAACTTTAGAACAAGATTAATGGTACTGCATTATACTGTATATATATATATATATATATATATATATATATATATATATAGAGAGAGAGAGAGAGAGAGAGATAATATTGAGCGTTGGTAAGACAAAATTTACTGTTTTACGCTACGTTTGCATATGCGACAGAAACGACTGATCACTGGGTGGAGAGGGTGGTATAGGGGTGTGTGTGTGCGGTGGTGGTGGTGGTGGGGGGGGGGGGGGTTAGAGGCGCCCCTTACCGCATTGCCCGTGAGAACTTTGGGAACAGTGTCAGTGCTGGGGTTAACTTATCTAGGTCACCCATATTGATCCATGACACACCCTATTGACCTCTGACACACACACACACACACACAATCTATCTATCTATATCTATCTATCTATCTATCTATCTATCTATCTGTCTATCTATATATATATATATACAGTATATATATATATGTATATATATATATAATTATATATATAATTATTATTATATATATAGCGGTATATATATATATTTAAATATATATATATATATATATATATATATATATTATATATATATATATATATATATATATATATATATATAGCGGTATACAGTATATATATATATATATATATATATATATATATATACTCTCCCTTGCGACCTGATCGGCAATGTATATCTCACAGTGAGTGATTCTTGCTTAGTCATTACTCACTCTCTCAATCAGTTATTGACTCACTCATACACACACTCTTACATACACACTTACGTACTCTCACAAGCACTCACAGAAACTCACACTCCTTGGATCATTGACTCTTCCATCCACTCACTCACTCACAATCACTCCCACACTCACTCATACACTCTCTCACTAACCCACTCGCAAACTTCATTTGCCCATCTTCCTCACTATTCCACTCATTCAAACAGCATATCCACACTCATCCACTCATTTACTCTCCCTATCCTTACTCATACTCTCACTTACTCCGTCTTTCCTCATCCATCACCCACTCACCTATCCGCACACATCCACTCACTATCTATCTATCTATCTATCTATCTATATGCTCAGGCCCAATCCCCATTTTTCATATTTTTATTTTCTATTTCATTCTATTTATTATTTTTGTTTTCCTTTTTTCTTGGGGGTAGCCGACTCAAGACAGAGCAAGAACAGGGAAAACACAAACACAACATAAAACAACGAACAAACACAGGTCAAAACACAAATTCACACACATCCACTCATATACAGTAGGCCTATTAGAAAATTGTACATCTTACTAATACTTATTATAATGGCCTATCAGCCTTTTATGTCTTTTTCAATTGAGTTCACCTGTATTTAGAAGAGTTTATGCATCTTAAAAAGGATCTATGGTAGTAAAAAGGGTTAAGTGACATAGGTTGAAGCCTGTTAGTTGCTGGAGGCCCTTATTTAAACTGAATAATATCGTCTAACAGTAGCAAGAATACAATTACAAATATATCACCGGTACAGAATGGGTTAATGTCGTATTTTTTCAGTATTGACTTAAGGGAGGTCACATTTTTTTTTTTTATCTTTCTCTAATTTTCTCTCTTTCCCTGGTTTGTATCCATTCGGCCCCATTCAGCCAACTGTTTTAAGACGTTTATCCCCATCAAGGTGTCGATTTCTTCCTGGCGAGCGATAGCGAGCCAGCATTGTATGCAGAAATCCGGCTTCGCTGGAGAAATGTTTCTATCGAAAAATTTACAAATTTAGCTTGCTGTCAAAACAAAAATATATATATGCTGGCTCGCTACCGCTCGCCAGGAAAATATTGACACCTGGATGGGGGTAAACGTCTTAAAACAGTAGGCTGAATGGGGCCAAATGGATACAAGCCAAAGCAAGAGAGAAATTGAAAGGAAAAAAGCCGGTGACCCCCATTAAATTATTAATACCAGACAGACAGACAGACACATATAGTTTTTCGGTCTCCCTCGTATGTACCTGGTGTGAGAAAGTAAGTGAAAGAGAAAGTAGTGTCACCCAGCATCCAACAGCATCATAGGGGCTAGTGAAAGGGAGAGGTGTGTGTGTGTGTGTGTGTGTGTGTGTGTGTGTGTGTGTGTGTGTGTGTGGCTCGAGTACTGTTTGTCTCTCTCCCCCTTACACACACACACACACACCCACACGCTCTCTCTCTCTCTCTCTCACACACACACACACACACATCTATCTATCTATATACGATCTAACTACTTTTTCTTAGATGTGTCTGTGTGAGTGTGTGTGTACTCTCAAAGCACACACACAAACACACACACTTACACACACACACACACACACAGCTGAGGGGAAGAATAGATGGTCCGAGGTTGGGAAGGGGGAGGGGGACGGGGGAGGGGGGGGGGGGGGACTAGGTCAGGTGTTGCGACATGGGGTGCCAGTACAAAGAGAGGAGGGGGACTGAGAAACATGGGGTGCCAGTACAAAGAGGGGAGGGGGACTGAGAAACATGGGGTGCCAGTACAAAGAGGGGAGGGGGGACTGAGAAACATGGGGTGCCAGTACAAAGAGGGGAGGGGGGACTGAGAAACATGGGGTGCCAGTACAAAGAGGGGAGGGAGGACTGAGAAACATGGGGTGCCAGTACAAAGAGGGGAGGGGGGGGACTGAGAAACATGGGGTGCCAGTACAAAGAGGGGAGGGGGGACTGAGAAACATGGGGTGCCAGTACAAAGAGGGGAGGGAGGGGGGACTGAGAAACATGGGGTGCCAGTACAAAGAGGGGAGGGTGGACTGAGAAAATGTTTCTATCGAATAATGTACAAATTTAGCCTGCTATCAAACAAAAATAAAAAATATGCTGGCTCGCTACCGCTCACCAGTAAATAATTGACACCTGGATGGGGACAAACGTCTTAAAACAGTAGGCTGAATGGAGCCAAATGGATACAAGCCAGAGAAAGATAGAAAAGGACAGAACAAAAACAGTTCCTCCCCCTTAATGAAGCTCGTCGTTTGCCTGTAGCTTCAGAAACAAATTTATCCAGGTGGAATAAATATTGTATGTGCAACGCATATACTAGTGTTTAATCTGTTCAGCTCAATCTTTCAACTATGATTTTGTGTTGTAGTTATCTTTTGGTTATGAATGTTGATATAAGCCACACCATCTGGCATAATTGAGAGAGAGAGAGAGAGAGAGAGAGAGAGTGAGAGAGAGAGAGAGAGAGAGAGAGAGTGTGAGAGTGAGAGATAGAGAGAAATGGGAGCAAGGGTAAGAGAGAAATAGAGCAGGTGTTATTGAGAGGTAGAGTGAAAACAAGCCTACGGACATTGAAAATAATACATGGAATTCTATAAGACTATTTACCCGAAGAAAAGAAAAGAGAACACATACAATCATGACAATAATCCACATATGAGGACACAGGGAATATAATATTTTTCAAAGGCTGTTTGCTGGTCAAGAGTGAGTTAGTCTGATCTATTTACCTACCTAGAATAATGGCTATTATGAGCAAATTCTTATACCGTATTTCTCGAATTCTGAAAGAGTTAATTATATCTGGATAAAATATAGCGATTTTAATTCGCTTAAGAATGAATTACCATAGTGAAGTGGCTCAAAATGACTTCGATAAATTATTTCATAATTGTGATACTGCGTTTTCTTGCATTCGGGTTAATAGTAGACAATTTTATTAAAAAATAGAAATAAAAACACTATATAATTATATAAAACGAGAAAAAACACCATAGATAAACCAACAGCCATACTGTATACACTGCCACCGTGCCAGACCCTACCCGAGACCTGGCGTTGGTAACTTGGTGAATAAACAGATAAATACGTACAGGGTAAAAGTAGTACACGGCAGTCAAGGTTGTGCCAGCATTATTATACAGACCACATATGTTTGTCTCCACCCAAAGATGCAAAACAGTAATGAATATATTGCAAGATGTGATTAATTAGTAACACAAATATATGCAGGGTGATGTGGTAAATAAGAACAACTAATATCAGAACAATTAAGAGGCAATAGAAGATTAGACAAACATAATTTGTCAATGGAACGGTAGTACTGAAATGGATCAAAATCTTACGAACACTGTAAGGGAAGCCTTTTTATTTATTTGTGTATTCAATTCTATATTTATTATTATATTTTGTTATTTTTCTGTATATTTTATTTTTTAGTTTCCCCCCTAGACCTCCATCATGCTTTAGAAAATACCCACAAGACCCCCCTTCGAAATGAATTTGTAAAACATTTCTTTAGACAAAATTATAAATGCCCTGGTCGAAGACCGGTTCATCCTAAATTGCAGGCTCACTGTTGCTCGTCATGAAAAATTCGACATCTAAATAGCACAACAGGTCTTGATATTGGCAAAATAATGGGGCGAATGTCTTAAAATGTCAAAATGTCAAAACTAAAGAGGCTAAACATAAGGGAGAAGAGGGTCCAGAAAACACCCCCTTAAATGTTATGATCAGCAATGTAGACTTTGGCATTTATAGTCTATAAGAAAAAAAATTAAAAAATTAAAAGATATTGCAAGAAAACGGAGCAGCAGAGCGATAAATAAAGAGAGAGACAGAGTGGATGGCCTTGTGAGGGGAGGAGGTGGTGGAGTGTGTGGGGGAGGGAGGCTGTGGTGGAATGGGGTGGGGTGGAGGGGGAGTATATAGGTGAGTGTAGGGGTACATAGGGAGGAGGGGGGAGAACAAGGAGGGTGTGTATGGGGGAGAGACGAGGATAAGGTGGATGGGAAGGGGAGTAGAGGAAGGGTGTGGTGATGTAGGGGAGCATGAAGAGGGGGAGAGGGTAGTATCGGGAAGAGGAGGAGGGAGAAGAAGGGGGTGTATAGACAGGAGAGGGGAGGAGAAGGGGGGAGTATAGGGAGGAGGAGTTGGAGGAGAATAGGAAGAAGGGTGGGGGGGGGGAGAGGGAGTATAGGGAGCAGGGTGAAGGAGGAGGAGTGGGGGGAGTATAGGGAAGGAGTAATAGGGAGCAGGGGGTGCAGGAGGATGAGGAGGGGGGGGGGGGAAGTATGGGTAGCAGGGGGGAGGAAGAGGAGGAGGGGGAGAATGGGGAGGAGGAGGAGGAGGAGGAGTATAGGGAACAGGGGGAGCATGAGGGGGGGGGGGGGAGTATACGGAGGAGGAAGGGGAGGAAATGGAGTATTGAGTGTTGCATTGTCTTTTGTTTCAGTCTTGACCCCTTTATTCTCTCTCTCTCTCTCTCTCTCTCTCTCTCTCTCTCTCTCTCTCTCTCTCTCTCTCTCATAATATAATATATGTGTACCAATATAGATATATATAATATATGTGTACCAATATAGATATATATTTACATAATTGCTTATCAACTTTAAATATTTGATTATGTTTTTCCTTGTCAATCCGTTATTCATTGTATTACTGTATTTCTGTATTTATCTATCTATCTGTGTATCTTCTTCCACAGGTATCCCATATACATAATAGTACCTTATATAATAAATATTCCAAAGATTATATTAATTCCGCCCTATTCCATTTTCCTGTGAAATACAATATTATAATTATTTTCTCGGTGTTACGTGTTGTTCCATTTTGTTTGTGTAACACAATGTGTTTATGTTTGTGTAACACAATGTGTTTATGTTTGTGTAACACAATGTGTTTATGTTTGTGTAACACAATGTGTTTATGTTTGTGTAACACAATGTGTTTATGTTTGTGTAACACAATGTGTTTATGTTTGTGTAACACAATGTGTTTATGTTTGTGTAACACAATGTGTTTATGTTTGTGTAACACAATGTGTTTATGTTTGTGTAACACAATGTGTTTATGTTTGTGTAACACAATGTGTTTATGTTTGTGTAACACAATGTGTTTATGTTTGTGTAACACAATGTGTTTATGTTTGTGTAACACAATGTGTTTATGTTTGTGTAACACAATGTGTTTATGTTTGTGTAACACAATGTGTTTATGTTTGTGTAACACAATGTGTTTATGTTTGTGTAACACAATGTGTTTATGTTTGTGTAACACAATGTGTTTATGTTTGTGTAACACAATGTGTTTATGTTTGTGTAACACAATGTGTTTATGTTTGTGTAACACAATGTGTTTATGTTTGTGTAACACAATGTGTTTATGTTTGTGTAACACAATGTGTTTATGTTTTCCTCCATTATCATATTGGCTTAAGGGGGGTCACCGCCTTTTTTTTTATCTTTTTCTCCTTTTCTCTCTTTCCCTGGCTTATATCCATTCGGCCCCATTCAGCCAACTGTTTTAAGACGTTTATCCCCATCTCGGTGTCGATTTTTTCGTGGCGAGCGATAGCGAGCCAGCATTGTATGGAGAAATTCGGCTTCGCCGGAGACATTTTTCTATGGAAAAATGTACAAATTTAGCTTGCTGTCAAATAAAAAATATACATATGCTGGCTCGCTAACGCTCGCCAGGAAAATATTGACACCTGGATGGGGGTAAACGTATTAAAACAATAGGCTGAATGGGGCCGAATGGATAAAAGACAAAGAGAGAGGGAGAGAAAGCTAAAAAAGGCGAGGTGGGCTCCATTAACATTTTGGCTTATATATTTCAATCATCGTATATTTATTGGTTTGTTTTTTTCTTTCTAGGTGGCGCAGCGGTCGAGGAATTTAGTAGTGGCAACAGAGAATGAAATAACTCACCACTACTGAATCATGGTAAGTGGTTGTGATGGTAGTTGTAGTGGTTGTGGGGGTTGTTGTAGTTGTAGTGGTAGTAGTTGTGGTTATTGTTATGGTTGTTGAGGTGGCTGATAATAGTAGTGTCATTAGAACATGAAATAACTTAACACTACTGCATCATGGTAAGTGGTGGTGGTAGTTGTGGTGGTTGTAGTGGTAGTAGTTGTGGTTATTGTTATGGTGATTGGTGTGGCTGATAATAGTAGTGCCATTAGAACATGAAATAACTCACCACTACTGAATCATGGTAAGTGGTGGTGGTAGTTGTGGTGGTTGTAGTGGTAGTAGTTGTGGTTATTGCTATGGTGATTGATGTGGCTGATAATAGCAGGGCCAATAGAGGATGGGATAACTTAATATTACTGCATCATGGTAAGTGGTAAGTGGTGGTGGCAGTGGTAGTTGTGGTGGTGTTGGTGGTGCTGGTAGTTGTGGTAGTAGTTGTGGTTATGGTGGTTGTGGTTACTGATAATAGTATTGCCAATAGAGGATGAAATAACTTGACACTACTGAATCATGGGAAGTGCTGGTGGTAGTTGTGGTGGTGTAGGTGGTATTAGTGGTAGTAGTTGTGGTTAGTGTTATGGTGGTTGTGTTGGCTGATAATATTAGTGCCAATAAACGATGGGATAACTTAACACTACTGAATCATTGTAAGTGGGGGTTTTAGTGGTAGTTGTGGTGGTGTTGGTGGTTGTAGTGCTAGTAGTTGTGGTTATTGCTATGGTGGTTGAGGTGGCTGATAATAGTAGTGCCAATAGAGGATGGGATAACTTAATGAATCATGGTAAGTGGTGGAGGTAGTTGTGGTAGTGTTGGTGGTAGTTGTGGTTATTGCTATGGTGGTTGTGGTGGCTGATGATAGTAGGGCCAATAGAGGATGAAATAACCTAACACTACTGAATCATGATAAGTGGCTATGGTCGTTGTGGTAGTGGTTGTGGTCGTATTGCTAGTAATTGTGGTTATAGTTTTGGTGGTTGTGGTGGCTACAGTTGATCTGATAACAAGAGTGCCAACAGAGGATGAACTAACTCACCACTACTGAACCATGATAGGTACTTGTGGTAGTGGTAGTTGTGGCACTGGTGATGGTTTTGGTAGTGATTTTAGTGGTTTGGAAGGTTGTAATAAACTATTATTGGCAACACAGGATGTAATAACACTATACTAAATCATGGTAGGTGGTTGTGGTAGTGGTAGTTGTGATACTGGGGATGGTGTTGGTAGTGATTGTAGTGGTTTAGGCTGTGATAAAATAGTAATGGTGACACAGGATATAATAACACACTACTGAATCATGGTAGGTGGTTGTGGTAGTGGTAGTTGTGATACTGGTGATGGTGTTGGTAGTGATTGTAGTGGTTTAGGTTGTGATCAAACAGTAGTGGTGACACAGGATATAATAACACACTACAGAATCATGGTAAGTGGTTGTGGTAGTGGTAGCTGTGGCACTGATGATGGTTTTGGTAGTGATTGTAGTGGTTTAGGAGGATGTGATATAATAATAGCAATGCCAGAGAGGATGCTATAACTCACCACTGCTAAATCATGGTTGTGGTAACTAGGTTGATTGGGTTGTGGGTGAAGCTTATGGTTGTGTTTGTGGTGGGGTGTTGTTTTAGTATTAGAGGGGGGGGGGGAGTTGTAATGATTGTGATATTAGTAGTGTCGATAGATTAAACAACAGTAGTGGTAGCAAAGGCTTGACTAATGCACCACTCATTCATGGTATATATCTGTATTGGTATTTATGGTGGTTGGCATAGCAGTTCATTAATTTCATTGGAGGTGTTTGGTGATGTGGTGAAATTAATAAAATATAGATATGTGATTGGGTTGATCAGGAGAGGGGGGGGGGGAGGTCCTGAACCCCCTTCTCCCTCACATTTAGCCACATTAGTTTTTACATTCTTAGGATGTTCACCCCATTAATTTGGATATTATAAGACATTTCGCCTCATTTCTGTCAATTTTAATATCTTTCGTGCCACTTAGGTGTCAATATATTTTTTGGCGAGCAAGAGCAAGTCTGCAATTTAGGAGGAACCGGCCTTTAGCCGTTTTTCTAACGAAAAATGTACAAATTCATCTCAAAGGGGGGGTTTGGGGATTATTCTTATGCTTGATGGACATCTAGGAAGAAAAATAAATAAATAAATTTATATATATATATAAATAATTATAATAACTAATAATAATAATAATAATAATAATAATAATAATGCTAATCATGCTAATACTATTACTAATCTCACCTTAACCTAGTTGTAACACAACTGAATAACACTCCTATATTCATTTAGTCTGTGTTAGGGGTCCTCTTAATACAATAGTGGTGTGATTGAAGGTTCTAAAGGTGAAAGTCTGCTACCGTTCTATTAGGGTTCATTGTATCGCTGGTGACAATTAGCCCTTGCAATGCGATGACGGCTCTTTTACCTTATTGGGGCCACGATTGTATTCAGTTTAACCCTTTGAGTAACAGCGACGTGTGTTATATTTTATTCTAGCTATATTTAAACGATATTATGAAGCTTGGGAAGGATCTGAGGCAGTTAAGAGGGTTGGTTGAGATAGTTTGCAGCCTTATTATTGCTAGAGGTCCTTCCTAAGCTGACTAAAATCGTCTAATAGTTACCAGAATATGATGAAAAGGACGTCCCTGGTACTGAATGGGTTAAGGAGTACCTGCAGCGGAGTATCGAAGGGCTATGAATGGTCGTCTTTGTTGTTAGTGTTGTTGTTTTGTTGTTGTTGTTGTTGTTGTTGTTGTTGTTGTTGTTGTTGTTGTTGTTTTTGTTGTTGTTGTTGTTTTTGTTGTTGTTGTTGTTGTTGTTGTAGATCAAAGTTAGTGTGTGGATAAGACCAATTTGATTTGTCGCTGTATTTTCTTTAGACACTGAACTGAAATTTGGTATGTTAATATGTATGACCCACCGAAAGTTCTGTGCCAAGTACCAAAACTACATACCCAACTTTGAGAACTTCACATAGACGCAGGGGGGTAGGGTTTAATTTTTGGTCTAGTTATATATATATTTTGTGTTTCCTCACTAGATCTCCACCAAGCTTTATAAAATCACCCCCTAGACCCCCCTTCGAGATAAATTTGTATTTTTTGCAATATAAAAATGTTTCTCTCTTCAAATTACAGGCTCGCTATCGCTCGCCAGGAAAAGATCGACAAATAAATGACACTAAAGGTCCTAATATTGACAAATAAATGGGACGAAAGGTTTTAACATCGCCAAACTAATGGAAAAAACGTCTTGAAATCTCAAAACTATTGGGGCTAAAGACGAGGGAGAAGGGGGCCAGTTAAAACAACCATCTCCCTTTATGTAAGTTATAATATCTTGCTTTATTACAAACAACATTACTAAGCCGAGTATAACCATATGTCCTGTAGCAGTAACATTAACCCTTTTAGTGTGGATGACGATATTTTATGTATTATTCAGGCTATCATTAGGCGATTTTACGTTGTTTAAGGGGGTTCACCGTTTTTTGTTTTTATCTTTCTCTCCTTTTCTCTCTTTTTCCTGGCTTGTATCCATTCGGCCTCATTCAGCCAACTGTTTTAAGACGCTTATCCCCATCCAGGTGTCGATTTCTTCCTGGCGAGCGATAGCGAGCCAGCATTGTTTGGAGAAATCCGGCTTCGCCGGAGACATTTTTCTATCGAAAAATGTACAAATTTAGCTTGTTGTCAAAACAAAAATATATATATGATGGCTCGCTACCGCTCGCCAGGAAAATATTGACACCTGGATGGGGGTAAACGTCTTAAAACAGTAGGTTGAATGGGGCCGAATGGATACAAGCCAAAGAAAGAGGGAGAGAAAGAGAAAAAAGCGAGGTGGGCTCCCTTAAGAAGGATTGGAGTTAGCCAGATTTCATGGAGAAATATTATGCCTCCTTGATTACCAAACGTCTTTCCTAAGCTGAATATCATGAATGAATAACTTTAGTCGATTTTACTCTGTTTAGGAAGGATTTGAGTTAGGCAGAGTTCATGGAGAAATATTATACCTCCATGATTACCAAACGTCTTTCCTAAGCTGAATATCATGAATGAATAACTTTAGTCGATTTTACTCTGTTTAGGAAGGATTTGAGTTAGGCAGAGTTCATGGAGAAATATTATACCTCCATGATTACCAAACGTCTTTCCTAAGCTGCATAACATGGCCTAGAGATAGCCTGAATATAAGGAAACAGTAATTAACCTTCTCAATTTGCCATGACGCGTTTACCTTCTTATTCTAGCTATCTTTAGACGATTTATTATAGCTTAGGAAGGATCTCTCTGAATCAAAGGGCTAAAAGCAATCTCAGTTAACCCTCTACCTCCTATAAATTCTTCCTAATCTGAATCAAATCACCTACTCATAGAATAAATTGAAGAAACGCGTCATCGTATCCAGAAGAGGTTAATGAAGTAAAGACCTGGCGGTGTAATTGAAGGAGTCTAATATGAAAGTTGGTGTTTTCTCTGTCGTATGTGTCATTGTATCAGCGGTAACAATTATATCCGTTCCTGTTTGACACTTTCACCCCCAGGTTTTCTCTACATATATACTGTAGCTGCCGTTCACCCTTCCTTGATCCGTTCATTATGGTAACAATTATATCCGTTCCTGCTTCACACTTTCACCCCCGTGTTCTCTCTGTATACCTAGCTGCCGTTCATTCTCCCTTATTGTGCTACGTTCAGTCGAGGACAGTAATGATAAATGTTTGATGCCTCGAACTGATTAAATGAACCTCCGAAATGCAAATGACAGGTTAAGAATTAATAAGGTGATTCAACATATCCCAAGATAGCTTCGAATTAATAAGGTGATTCAACATATCCCAAGACGGCTTCGAATTTTATATGCAGCATTAATGACCGATACAGTATGATGACGCTTGCTTAACACTTTCAGTACATTGTTGCAATTTGTCCTTCCATCTTGGTTATATTAATACAGTGTACAAAGCTCCAAATGTAATTACAAGTGATATATGATCAATCCATTTATTGCAAAGGAATTTTCATATATTTATTTTACATTTGAACTCAGAGTATTGAACATCTATTAGACATTATTACTACATGATTTGGGTGAGGGCTCTTCCTATCCAGAGTAAGGTTTGGCATTCTCTACCCAACCTTAGCTATTTCTGTCGGTCTCTTTTCCTGTGGGCTGGGGGTACAAGCCCGTGGGCTGATGGTCCCCTCCCCCGCTGCCCTCTCTGAGGTAGATCTCGTTTCTTCCTGGCCCCTTCGAGGGCCCGATCATCTGGAGCGGCTTCGATTTACCGGACTCGGGACTGTTCGGCCAGACAATCTGGGGAACAACAACAACAACAACAACAACAACAACAAAACAATAACAACAACTACTACTTGATTACATTTTGTGATGTGACTAATCTCCGCCAACTGTACCATCTCTTAGAACACCGCCTGGACCTCAGGATTTATTAATATACAAATATAACCAGTGGGAGATATAAATATATGCAATTCATTATATATTAAATAAATGACATCAATGCTAGGAATTTGTAAACAATACTCAAACAAATAGTCCAGCTATGACTCTTAGTTATTCCAGAACTACATCTATCTTGACTAATTTTGAGAAGTCCACAGTTAAAATGTTGTCCAGGCCTTAGAGAAATATATTAGCTTCTATGATGAAAACGCTGACTAATTTCAGTGTTGTCAAGATATACAGACTGGGCCAGCTGCAATATAGTAAACAAATATGTACAATCGTGGGCGTATGTTCTTATCTACCCTGTGATCTTAATTATACAAGTATTACAATTGAAGCGACCAGTTTATATATAATAGTTAAAATTTAATGCAATAATAATTTTGTAAATGAATGCACGAGAAAGTTTATTCTTAAATTGGTTATAGAAGTTTTAATTGCATAATGACAATCATAGAGCGATTAAGGGGGGGGGGGGTCACCTGCTTTTTTTATCTTTCTCTCCCTTTCTCTCTTTCTCTGTCTTGTATCCATTCGGCCCCATTCATCCAACTGTTTTAAGACGTTTATCCCCATCCAGGTGTCAAGTTCTTCCTGGCGAGCGATAGCGAGCCAGCATTGTTTGGAGAAATCCGGCTTCGCTGGAGAAATTTTTCTATTACAAAATGTACAAATTTAGCTTGCTGTCAAAACAAACATATATATATATATATGCTGGCTCGCTACCGCTCGCCAGGAAAATATTGATACCTGGATGGGGGTAAACGTCTTAAAACAGTAGGCTGAATGGGGCCGAATGGATAAAAGCCAAAGAGGGAGGGACAGAAAGAGACAACATGCAGGTGACCCCCCTTAAGAACATATGTCCACTACTGTACCTCGTCACTATAACTCATATAAATCAAACAGACCCATCAATACTTGTTAACTACTAATCATACCTGTCAACACATCATTATTGTCAAACTTTGCTAAATGTACACGTTTTTCACAACTTAGGAAGGCTCTCTTGGAACCAAAGGGGTGAAAACGTATCTCACTAACGCCTCTGACTCACACAGGCCCTAACCAAACTGCAAGCAATCGTCTTTTAACATCCAGAATAAACTGGAAGAAGGGCGTTACCGTATTGAAGATGTTAATATTACCTCTGTACCTCATTCACCGTCATGTATTACATTAAGGGGGTAGTGCTTGCTTTTTGGTCTATATATTTAGTTATCTATATATTGTGTTTAGTTTCCTCGCTAGACCACCATCAAGCTTAGAAAAACACCCCCTAGACCCCCTTTCAAGATAAATTGGTACATTTTTCGGTAGAGAAATGTCCCGGCAGAACGCCGATTCCTTCTAAAATTAGAGGCTCGCTATCGCTCGCCACGAAAAAATCGACATTTAAAGGGCACGAAAGCTATTAATATTGAAAACAAAATGAGGCGAAAGGTCTCAAAATCGCCAAACTAACGGAACGAACGTCTTAAAACCTCAAAACTAATATGCTAAACATGAGGGAGAAGGTGGTCCATAAAAAGCGAGGTCTACCCCCTTACACATGACTTTCTCCACGTCCGTTTATTACTTCAACTGTATACCCAGCCAGCCGTTCACTACCGTTCTCAACACTTCCTCTCTCCAACTGTTCAATAATAAGTCACTTATTAAGTGCACCGGTCGCTTCTTTTTACAATATATATTAACTTTTTTATTGAGTTATTTATATATATATATATATATATATATATATATATATATATATATATATATACTGGTATATATATATATATTGTTTTTGTTTTGTTTTTTCATATCGGCCTCCCTTCAAACTTAATTTGTAAATTTTTCGCTAGGAAGATGTCCCTGCCGTGGGTGGGTTTCTCCAACAAATGTTGACGATCGTTCGAATATCTTAAGAAGATATTCCCTACCTTGCTATTGACATATTTATCGTTCAGTACTGTTGGTAAGCGTAATTGTAAATCCCCCCAAAATATAAAGCTTAATAATGATTGGCCATCTAAATTCTTCTAGGTTTTTCAATAATTTAGGAACTGCAAAACCAAAAGTGAAGGTAAACACAACTTGAACACTGGGTGGTCTGCCACCGGCTTTACGTTAGCAAACCATCGTGCGCTGTAGAGTCAAGTTGAAAAGCTCGGGTCTAAATGCTAAATGTAAACATATTCTATTGATACAGGTTCTTCTCAACGCCGAGTAAAATCGTTTAATGAGAGCCAGTTTTACTATAAAATTGGCGTCGTGCTCGTACTGATATATTGAAGGGCATTAACCCGGTGCATGTCTTTTTAATGATATTCTAGCGCTATTTAGACGATTTTGCGCAGCTTAAGAAGGATCTGTGGTAGTAAAAGGGGTAAAGTGAGATAGTTCGAAGTCTGTTAATTGCTGAAGGCCCTCTTTAAACTGAATACAATCAGTGTAACAGTAACCAGAATAAAGCTGAAAAGACATCGCCGGTACAGAAGGGGTGAAGTTGAATCTACCGTTCTATAAACGATGCTACCGGTACTCTACGTTAATGTGAAAGTCTACCTATAATTGTACTTTGTTTGTCTTTATACATTAAAATAACAGAAGGCAAAATGTTGGGAATATATGTTGCGTGTCTCGATTATATTTAGTGCTACCCCCAAAGGCTTCAAAGGTCCAGTCATCTGTGTAAATATGAGAGAGAGAGAGAGAGAGAGAGAGAGAGAGAGAGAGAGAGAGAGAGAGAGAGAGAGAGAGAGAGAGAGAGAGAGAGTTAAACATAGAAGTAATACCGAAATGAGGTAGAAGAGGTAGAGAGGTAAAGGAAGGAAGATAGCACAGAAACAAGAAGAGGAGAGAGAGAGAGAGAGAGAGAGAGAGAGAGAGCGAACAAACATAACACACCCAATAAAAGTTGCACTCTCCACACATTTCATTCTCCTTGACATTTACTTTTTTTTTTCTCTCCTGCCCACTTTTCATATTTCTTCCCACCCTCCATTATTCATTTTATCTTGTATTTCTTCTCATTTATTCCATTCCGTCACATATATAAATATTGTGCTTCCTCGTTGATATTTTTAAATTTAATTAGCGTACTTTATCTTACAATATTTCGTGATTACGTAGCTCGTTTTTACCTGATTATGAGATTATTGTACTGATTATATATATACTTATTTTGTCATACTTATTACTATTTCATTAGTTATTCCTTTGTTCCCTTTCTTGTCCTTTGTCTCCCTTTCTTTGTTATTAAACTTACCCAGCATTTGTTTTACTACTTCTCGTATTATATACCTCTCTCTCGCCTTCCCTCACTTCTTTACTCTCTCTCTCCTCTTCCCTTTATCTTGGATTGAACCTGTCCCCAAAACCCACCACCCACTTTAACCCCTTCCCTCCCTCTTCCTCTTCCTCTTCTCCTCCTCTTCTCCCTCTTCCTCTACTCCTCTTCTTCTTCATCTTCCTTCTTCCTCTCGTCTTTCTCTTCTTGCTTTTTCTTTCTTTCTTCTTCTTCTTTTCGTCCTCCACTTCCTTCTTTGCTTCTCTTCTTCTTCCTACCTCCTCCTCCTCCTCTATTCTTCTTCCTACCTCCTCCTCCTCCTCTATTCTTCTTCCTACCTCCTCCTCCTCCTCTATTCTTCTTCCTACCTCCTCCTCCTCCTCTATTCTTCTTCCTACCTCCTCCTCCTCCTCTATTATTCTTCCTACCTCCTCCCCCTCTATTCTTCTTCCTACCTCCTCCTCCTCCTCTATTCTTCTTCCTACCTCCTCCTCCTCCTCTATTATTCTTCCTACCTCCTCCTCCTCCTCTCTCCTTCTTCCTACCTCCTCCTCCTCCTCTATTCTTCTTCCTACCTCCTCCTCCTCCTCTATTCTTCTTCCTACCTCCTCCTCCTCCTCTATTCTTCTTCCTACCTCCTCCTCCTCCTCTATTATTCTTCCTACCTCCTCCTCCTCCTCTCTCCTTCTTCCTACCTCCTCCTCCTCCTCTATTCTTCTTCCTACCTCCTCCTCCTCCTCTCTCCTTCTTCCTACCTCCTCCTCCTCCTCTATTATTCTTCCTACCTCCTCCTCCTCCTCTCTTCTTCTTCCTACCTCCTCCTCCTCCTCCTCCTCTATTATTCTTCCTACCTCCTCCTCCTCCTCTATTATTCTTCCTACCTCCTCCTCCTCCTCTCTCCTTCTTCCTACCTCCTCCTCCTCCTCTATTCTTCTTCCTACCTCCTCCTCCTCCTCTATTCTTCTTCCTACCTCCTCCTCCTCTCTTCTTCTTGCTTATTATTCATCATCATCTCTTTAGTCCTCGTATTTATCTTCATCCTCTCGTTCGCTCCTCCACCTCCTTCTCTTCCTCCTCCTCCTCCTCCTCCTTCTCTTCCTCCTCCTCCTCCTCCACCTCCTCCTCCTTCTCTTCCTCCTCCTCCTCCTCCTCCTCCTCTATCTCCACTCACAGACCTTACATAAGCTCTGATCAACCTCTGGGCCATTCATGATCACCACCCCTTCAATTGACCACTTGCGAGTTTCAGGCTATAAGGAAGTTGGAGCTGTGGACATCGATGGTAGATAGAAACGCAATAATTATGTAGGTTTCTAATGGCTAAAGAGTATGTTAAATTGGGTTTTATGTATTTATAAATGTAGTATAACCGCATTTTAAGAGGTAATTCTGCTGATTATCAATATCTACAGCTCCAACTTCCTTATAGAACGAAACTCGCAAGTGATCAATTAGCCGGAATTAGAACACCACGGGAGGAGGAGCGCTTTATTGACAACGATTCACAAATAACTTCTTCAGGTCATTAAGGGGGTAGTGAATATTTGTTGGTCTATTCAGTGATTGACATAATTATTTTATTGTTTCCTTGCTAGACTTTCATCAATCTTAAAATAAACACCCCTTAGACCCCTCTTCAAGATGAATTTGTATATTTTTCGGTAGGAAATGTCTCGGCCAGAGGCCGATTCCTCCTAGGATTACAGACTCGTTATCGCACGCCAGGAAAAAATCGACACCTAAATGGCACGATAAGTCTATATATTGGCAAATTTATGGGGCGCAAGGTATTATAATCGCCAAACTAATGGAACGAACGTCTTGAAATCTCAAAGCTAATGGGACTAAACATGATGGAGACAAATCAACTACCTCCCCCTTACGGTTAGTGACCTGAAGAAGCTATTTGTGACTCGTTGTCAATAAAGTGCTCCTCCTCAAATGGTGTTTTCTATTCTGTCAATTTTCGAAGTAATTTATAAGAACAATTAGCCTAGTGAGGATCAATGCATATTTTGTTGGTTGCTTTCTATTGTAATCTTTTGTAACATTTTTCTGACCTTCTCTCTCCTCTTACTATCCCTTGTTTTCCTTTTCTTCTTCTTGCTAATCTTATTACACTTTCACATTTCTCTCCTAATCTTTATCCTGCTCCTTTTCCTCTTTCCCTCCCCTTTCTCTCTTTCTCTCCCTTTTCTACTTTTTTCTTCTTCTCCTCCTTTTCCTTCTTATGTTTTTCTTCTTCTTCCTCTGTCTGATTTCTCCACTCCCCCCTTTCCAAACCTTCATTAACATGTCAAGCCTCAATCTCTCTGTCACTCCTATGTTAACACACACACACACACACACACTCACACACACACACACACACACACACACACACACACACACACACACACACACACACACACACACACACACACACTCACACACACACACACACACACACACACACACACTTCCGTCTCATCTCTCGTAATTATGACAAAAGAAAGTTTGTCATTAACTCGAAAACAGGAAAAAAAATTAGAGGGAAAAACATGTGTGTGTGTGTGTGTGTATGTATGTGTGTGTGTGTGTATGTTTGAGTGTGAGTGTGTGTGTGTGTGTGTGTGTGTGTGTGTGTGTGAGAGAGAGAGAGAGAGAGAGAGAGAGAGAGAGAGAGAGAGAACATAAACGAAAGGTATACAGGTAGTTGTTATATATGGGTAATGAGAGGTGAAAGGTATACAGGTAGTTGTTATATATGGGTAATGAGAGGTGAAAGGTATACAGGTAGTTGTTATATATGGGTAATGAGAGGTGAAAGTGCTCTAGTGGTACAAATTATTTTCTGTCCGTCATTACCACTCTCTCTCTCTTTCTCTCTCACTCATTAACCTCACACGATCACATAGAGAGGCACCACACACAAACGCAACAGATACATACACAAACGTACATACCTACACACATAATAATGGCACCCCCAAAACAGTGCCAATGTACACTCACACACATACACACACGTACACACACACACAAATACTCTCGACAAACATACTGACACACATTCGCTCTTGCAAACATCTGCACACACATAACACAACACTAGACTTTTCACATACAGGCACACACACACACTCTCTCTCTCACATCCACACACACACACACACACACATGCACCCAGTACCCTCATTTCCCCCAGCACCTAAATGTTGTAACCCAGTGGCTCAACTCTGACATTTCACCCCAAACCCCCCGCCCCCTCCCTCCCCCACCTACCCCCTCTTCGTTAAATACGATGTCGGTAATTCGATTTTATTCTGGCTTTCATTAGACAATTTTATTCATCTTACTTAAGAAGAGCCTCTATGAATGCAGTGAGAAAAACTTGACTAAGGTACTAATTTTTTTCTTTTCTGAACATAATAATTTTATTTATAACATCGTTGTTAACACCAATAAACCCCCAAATTAAATTAATGACGGCAGGATTCGAACCCAGGATACCTCATACAGAATTTACACGCTCTAACTATTACACCATCAAGACAGTTAAAGGTACTATACATGACTACGATAAATATCCATTTATCGAATATTGGATATCAATATAATCATGAACTGAACCCAACTGCACTATGAATTGCCTGATGCGTATGCGAGAGGAAAGAACATTTTATTGGGTACAGATCACAAACGACCGACCTCGCTACGAAATGTTTCTGAACCTATTGATATTAATTATAACATCGTTCTTTACACCAATAAGTCCCCAAATGTTTCATGATATACAGATTAAGATCAATGATGCATAACCAGGCTGATAAGATTGACCACTTGATTATAGCAACTTTCCCTGACCTTAATACACTCGTCTTGTGTTAGCCAGAAGACACGAAACCAATAATTCATTTTACTGAAAGATTTATGTAAGGAAGTTTAAAGACCTTCGACTATGATACACTTTTCCCAAGCCCAAGAAAATTCGTCTATTTTTAGCCAAAAACAAAGTTCAATTGCTGCATCATAATGAAGGGGTTAACCCCAGAATCCATGCCCATTCCAGCTCATTTGCCCTTTTCTCCCTCAATGTAATACCCCTCTCGCCCCCCACCCCCCAAAAAAAGAAAAACAAAAATATATACATATATAATTATATACAGTATATATACCGGCATATACAGTATTTATATATATATATATATATATATATATATATATATATATATATATATATATATATATATAATAAAAACAAGCATGGCTATATTAATATAAAACAAAAAAACAAAACGTAAACAATAATTTCACCCAAGACTTAAAAAGAAGAAAACAAAGAAATTGTGTTGATAAGTAGGCTTAGATTGCCATTAACCCTCTCCAACATATGACGCAATTTTGAGCCTATTAGGGATACTTTAAAGCCTTTGTTACCATCAGGGGTATTTAGAAACCTTTAGTTTAGTTACTTCAACCTCTGCAGTTGTCTTTGAGTTAGCTGTGGGCAGAAAACTAATTTTGGAGAGGTAATTATAAGAGTGAGAGAACTATTTCTTATTGCTAATCTGGCAACCTCTGCGTCATATGTGCGTGAAAGGGTTAAATGCCATTACGAGGAAGTTAGCACATGCCCCACGTAACAGGTACACTATAACTGGTGAAAGGGCATTGGTTTGCTGGGAGTCCCGTCCGGCCGCCGCTCTTGGGCAACTGGATGTGCGGGGCTTGTGAGGAAACGTCTATGTACAATATTAGGTTTGTCAACAAATATTCTGAACTTCTTGGCCAAAACAAGGAAACCGAGGCAAATTAAAGGACGATTCTTGACTATAATAATTCAAATGATCTAATTACCTTTGTTTTCACTTGCATATACTCCGTTCATATTATATTATTAGCCTTTTTCACTTTCAAATACTCTGTTCAAATTATCTTATTAGCTTTTTATACTTTCTTATAATCCGTTCAAATGATCTTATTAGCTTATTTCACCTTGCTTCTCACAATTCCTCCTAGTTGGTTATATGTTGTATTATTCTTTGGTCTTATTAAAAGCTCTTGTTAATTTAGCTTCACGAGACGCTCCACGCACCACTGCCAAATAAAACCCACTCTACAAACAATACGTCGGATTGAATAGTGGGCAGCGGTAACGTACAGTCGGGTTCAAAAGTCACATTCCTATCTCTAAAACATCAACTAGGGTAATTTTGTTATAAATAAGCCAAACATCGTGACCCCTAACCTCTTATAACTCAAACAGGGCTAGAGCAAACGGGTTGTAAATTACCACCTCTTTTCCCTGGTTGATCCTTCCTTTAGGGGAGATGGGTCGTTTTTCTGGTCCCCCTTATTCCTCATGTTTAGCCCCATTAGTTTTCAGAGACCTTTCGTCCCATTATTTGTCAATATTAAGACTTGTCGTGTCATTTAGGTGTCGATTTTTTTCCGGGCGAGCGATAGCAAGCCTGTTATTTTAGAGGAATCGGCCTTCGGCCGGGAAAATTTTCTATCGAAAAATGTACAAAATTATCTTGAAGGAGGGTCTTGGGCGGGTGTTTATATAAGCTTGATGGAGGTCTAGGGAGGAAACTAAACAAATAGTAATAAGATACATACTGTAAATGAGCAAGTAAATACGCCCATCCCCCCTTAATGGTCAAATTAGTAGGTCGGTAACTCGAGTCGTTTATGAGTTACAGAGGTTAATGGTCAAGATTTTTAGCCTAACTATAGTGAACTATAGGGGTTTCTCGGGAATTGCCCACTTCAGCTATAAGGAAGTTGGAGCTGTTGACACGGGTAATTAGCAAGATTATCAGCTAACATACGATTGTGGTGGATTTACAAGACCATAACATCAAATTCACCCTACTTTTTATCCATCAGAAACTTACATTATTATTGCATTTCTGTTTCATATCGATGTTCATGGCTCCAACTTCCTTATGTATGTAGGTCGTGGAGATCACTAATATTATATAACTTTGGTATAATATTATTTTAATGTATGTATAAAACTGTAACTTTTATTATATTTTTACTATATATATTAAGCTATATTTATCTGTACATCAGGAATAAAGGTTGTTTTTATAATAATCATTATTATTATGATAATGTTAGCTGGAACTCAAAGGTTTAAGAGGGGTACGGTTTATTGATTGGTCTATTGATATATTTATTAAATATTGTATTCGTTTCCTTCCTATACGTCCATCAAACCATAAAATAAACATACTCAAGATCCCATTCAAAATAAATGTGTACATTTTTCGGTAGAATAATGCCATGGCCGAAGGCCATTTCCTCCAAAATGACAGGCTCGCTATCGCTCACCAAGAAAAAATCGACACCTAATGGCACGAAAGGCCTTATTATTGACACATACTGTACATGGGGGCGAAAGGTCTTAAAATCACCAAAATAATGGGGCGAACGTCTTAAAATTTCAAAACTAATGGGGCTAAACATAAGGGAGAAGGTGGTCCAGCAAACCCGTATATATCTCCCCTTAATCGTACAGAAGGGGGCCAAAAGAAAAGTATACAGTAAGGTTGTGGAGGTAAGATATAACTTTTGTTGATGACTGTACAACTGGCAGCCTTCCCTGTGGTCCACCAACTATACCGGTGTAATAACCTGTTGTTGTGTCCCGGTCCAACAGTACCGTACTAGCTAGGGGTTTATAGGGCCGCAGGGGGTAGCTCGTTAACGGGGTAGTGCTTACTGTACAACTGGCAGCCTTCCCTGTGGTCCACCAACTATACCGGTGTAATAACCTGTTGTTGTGTCCCGGTCCAACAGTACCGTACTAGCTAGGGGTTTATAGGGCCGCAGGGGGTAGCTCGTTAACGGGGTAGTGCTTACTGTACAACTGGCAGCCTTCCCTGTGGTCCACCAACTATACCGGTGTAATAACCTGTTGTTGTGTCCCGGTCCAACAGTACCGTACTAGCTAGGGTTTATAGGGCGCAGGGGGTAGCTCGTTAACGGGGTAGTGCTTACTGTACAACTGGCAGCCTTCCCTGTGGTCCACCAACTATACCGGTGTAATAACCTGTTGTTGTGTCCCGGTCCAACAGTACGTACTAGCTAGGGTTTATAGGGCCGCAGGGGGTAGCTCGTTAACGGGGTAGTGCTTACTGTAAACTGGCAGCCTTCCCTGTGGTCCACCAACTATACCGGTGTAATAACCTGTTGTTGTGTCCCGGTCCAACAGTACCGTACTAGCTAGGGGTTTATAGGGCCGCAGGGGGTAGCTCGTTAACGGGGTAGTGCTTACTGTACAACTGGCAGCCTTCCCTGTGGTCCACCAACTATACCGGTGTAATAACCTGTTGTTGTGTCCCGGTCCAACAGTACCGTACTAGCTAGGGTTTATAGGGCCGCAGGGGGTAGCTCGTTAACGGGGTAGTGCTTACTGTACAACTGGCAGCCTTCCCTGTGGTCCACCAACTATACCGGTGTAATAACCTGTTGTTGTGTCCCGGTCCAACAGTACCGTACTAGCTAGGGGTTTATAGGGCCGCAGGGGGTAGCTCGTTAACGGGGTAGTGCTTACTGTACAACTGGCAGCCTTCCCTGTGGTCCACCAACTATACCGGTGTAATAACCTGTTGTTGTGTCCCGGTCCAACAGTACCGTACTAGCTAGGGTTTATAGGGCCGCAGGGGGTAGCTCGTTAACGGGGTAGTGCTTACTGTACAACTGGCAGCCTTCCCTGTGGTCCACCAACTATACCGGTGTAATAACCTGTTGTTGTGTCCCGGTCCAACAGTACCGTACTAGCTAGGGTTTTATAGGGCCGCAGGGGGTAGCTCGTTAACGGGGTAGTGCTTACTGTACAACTGGCAGCCTTCCCTGTGGTCCACCAACTATACCGGTGTAATAACCTGTTGTTGTGTCCCGGTCCAACAGTACCGTACTAGCTAGGGGTTTATAGGGCCGCAGGGGGTAGCTCGTTAACGGGGTAGTGCTTACTGTACAACTGGCAGCCTTCCCTGTGGTCCACCAACTATACCGGTGTAATAACCTGTTGTTGTGTCCCGGTCCAACAGTACCGTACTAGCTAGGGGTTTATAGGGCCGCAGGGGGTAGCTCGTTAACGGGGTAGTGCTTACTGTACAACTGGCAGCCTTCCCTGTGGTCCACCAACTATACCGGTGTAATAACCTGTTGTTGTGTCCCGGTCCAACAGTACCGTACTAGCTAGGGGTTTATAGGGCCGCAGGGGGTAGCTCGTTAACGGGGTAGTGCTTACTGTACAACTGGCAGCCTTCCCTGTGGTCCACCAACTATACCGGTGTAATAACCTGTTGTTGTGTCCCGGTCCAACAGTACCGTACTAGCTAGGGGTTTATAGGGCCGCAGGGGGTAGCTCGTTAACGGGGTAGTGCTTACTGTACAACTGGCAGCCTTCCCTGTGGTCCACCAACTATACCGGTGTAATAACCTGTTGTTGTGTCCCGGTCCAACAGTACCGTACTAGCTAGGGGTTTATAGGGCCGCAGGGGGTAGCTCGTTAACGGGGTAGTGCTTACTGTACAACTGGCAGCCTTCCCTGTGGTCCACCAACTATACCGGTGTAATAACCTGTTGTTGTGTCCCGGTCCAACAGTACCGTACTAGCTAGGGGTTTATAGGGCCGCAGGGGGTAGCTCGTTAACGGGGTAGTGCTTACTGTACAACTGGCAGCCTTCCCTGTGGTCCACCAACTATACCGGTGTAATAACCTGTTGTTGTGTCCCGGTCCAACAGTACCGTACTAGCTAGGGGTTTATAGGGCCGCAGGGGGTAGCTCGTTAACGGGGTAGTGCTTACTGTACAACTGGCAGCCTTCCCTGTGGTCCACCAACTATACCGGTGTAATAACCTGTTGTTGTGTCCCGGTCCAACAGTACCGTACTAGCTAGGGGTTTATAGGGCCGCAGGGGGTAGCTCGTTAACGGGGTAGTGCTTACTGTACAACTGGCAGCCTTCCCTGTGGTCCACCAACTATACCGGTGTAATAACCTGTTGTTGTGTCCCGGTCCAACAGTACCGTACTAGCTAGGGGTTTATAGGGCCGCAGGGGGTAGCTCGTTAACGAGGTAGTGCTTACTGTACAACTGGCAGCCTTCCCTGTGGTCCACCAACTATACCGGTGTAATAACCTGTTGTTGTGTCCCGGTCCAACAGTACCGTACTAGCTAGGGGTTTATAGGGCCGCAGGGGGTAGCTCGTTAACGAGGTAGTGCTTACTGTACAACTGGCAGCCTTCCCTGTGGTCCACCAACTATACCGGTGTAATAACCTGTTGTTGTGTCGCGGTCCAACAGTACCGTACTAGCTAGGGGTTTATAGGGCCGCAGGGGGTAGCTCGTTAACGAGGTAGTGCTTACTGTACAACTGGCAGCCTTCCCTGTGGTCCACCAACTATACCGGTGTAATAACCTGTTGTTGTGTCCCGGTCCAACAGTACCGTACTAGCTAGGGGTTTATAGGGCCGCAGGGGGTAGCTCGTTAACGAGGTAGTGCTTACTGTACAACTGGCAGCCTTCTCTGTGGTCCACCAACTATACCGGTGTAATAACCTGTTGTTGTGTCCCGGTCCAACAGTACCGTACTAGCTAGGGGTTTATAGGGCCGCAGGGGGTAGCTCGTTAACGAGGTAGTGCTTACTGTACAACTGGCAGCCTTCCCTGTGGTCCACCAACTATACCGGTGTAATAACCTGTTGTTGTGTCCGGTCCAACAGTACCGTACTAGCTAGGGGTTTATAGGGCCGCAGGGGGTAGCTCGTTAACGAGGTAGTGCTTACTGTACAACTGGCAGCCTTCTCTGTGGTCCACCAACTATACCGGTGTAATAACCTGTTGTTGTGTCCCGGTCCAACAGTACCGTACTAGCTAGGGGTTTATAGGGCCGCAGGGGGTAGCTCGTTAACGAGGTAGTGCTTACTGTACAACTGGCAGCCTTCTCTGTGGTCCACCAACTATACCGGTGTAATAACCTGTTGTTGTGTCCCGGTCCAACAGTACCGTACTAGCTAGGGGTTTATAGGGCCGCAGGGGGTAGCTCGTTAACGAGGTAGTGCTTACTGTACAACTGGCAGCCTTCTCTGTGGTCCACCAACTATACCGGTGTAATAACCTGTTGTTGTGTCCCGGTCCAACAGTACCGTACTAGCTAGGGGTTTATAGGGCCGCAGGGGGTAGCTCGTTAACGAGGTAGTGCTTACTTTTTGCTCTATAAATTTATGTGTTAATTTATTATTGAGTTTCCTCGCTAGACCTCCATCAAAGCTTAGGAAAACACCCCTTAGACCCCCTTTCAAGAAAAATGTGTACATTTTTCGACAGAAAAAATTTCCGGCCGAAGGCCGATTCCTTCTAAAATTACAGGCTCCCTATAGCTCGCCAGGAAAAAATTGACACCTAAATGGCACGAAAGGTCTTAATATAGAGAAAGAAAGGAGGCGAGAGGTCTCAAAATCGTCAAACTAACGAAACAAATGTCTTATAATATCAAAACTAGTATGCTAAACATGAGGGAGAAGGGGGTCCCAATAAAGCGAATATCTCCCCCTTAAGGGTTTATGGTCACTTCCATCACGAGTACTGTAGACTGTACACTCAAAATGTACTCGACCATACGCATTGAGATATATACCGGTATATATATATATATATATATACACAGTATGATCTCCTTTGGTCTTAATAAAGTATGATTAAATAGGTGGCCATTACTGAGTACACCAAAGTTTGCTATGTAGTAACCGGATGGAACCAAGACACGGGAGAGGCTGGGTATATTACAGTAAAGTGAGAGTCAAGTACAGGAGGGCTTACACTGCTACGAATATTACATGGTGAATTGAGATAGTTATAACCTCTTTGATTCCTAAAGGATATTTTGACAAGGGAACAAAATGTGTAGTGATGTCTAAAATAAAGCAAAGTACCCGCCATCATAGTGAAGAGTTTAAGGGGGTCACCTGATTTTTTTGTTTATCTTTCTCTCCTTTTCTCTCTTTCCCTGGCTTGTATCCATTCGGCCTCATGCAGCCAACTGGTTTAAGGCGTTTATCTCCATCCAGGTGTCAATTTCTTCCTCGCGAGCGATAGCGAGCCAGCATTGTATGGAGAAATCCGTCTTCGCCGGAGAGATTTTTCTATCGAAAAATGTAAAAATTTAGCTTGCTTTAAAAACAAAAATATATACTGTATATGCTGGCTTGCTACCGCTCGCTAGGAAAATATTGACACCTGAATAGGGGTAAACATCTTAAAACAGTAGGCGGAATGGGGCCGAATGGATACAAGTCAAACAGAGAGGGAGAGAAAGAGAAAAAAAGCGAGGTGGGCCCCCTTAAGGTATACAGCATGAAGTAAATTATACAAATATTGACGTTATCCTCCCAATAGGTGGCGGTGGAGGTCCGGTTTGAAGGCATTCCCCATGACCTTGCGGCGTTTTTTCCCCCCGTAGCAAGTTTTTCCTTCAAATTTTCAGTTTGTGTTGTCCAACCTCACGTAGTCCCAAGTCTATCTATCTATCTATCTATTGCCTGACGCCGTAGTCCCAAGTCCACTTCTTGAATTTAATTCTATCTTAACCGAAGGTGTTTTTTTATCCGTTTTTTCTCCATTATTTTGGTAGTTTTAAGACGTTTTGCCCCATTAATTAGAGGATTATCACATGAATAGTCCTTGCAGGTGTCAATAGTCCTTGCAGGTGTCAATTCGTTCTGGGCGAATAATATTTACGGTGCTTGCCTCAGTGAAGTCGATTGTATTACAGAGGTTACCACAGTCGCTCTTGGATTTAATCTTCAGCTCCTTCCTCTCTATTATTTGTATTACATGTACTTGTCTTTCTGAACTATATTCAGTACATTTAAATCATTTTCACGTTTGTGTTTCTGTCAATTTGTCTGTCAACAAGATATTCCAAAGCTTACTAATCAAATTTAGATTAATTGTTCCCCTATTAAGCGGTTGAATATCGCCAATCTTGCCAATCAACCACTCTCCCAGGCATCATTACCGCCTACATCAGACCAAGCAGATGAGTAACACGATGGATGTTGAACTCTCTTTGATTATGTGATAGATGCAAAGATACAGAGAGGGCAGGGGGAAGGTGGTGGTAGTGAGGGAGGGAAGTAAGAGGGAGAGGGCAATAAAGAGGGAAGGAGTAAGTGGGTGAAGGATGTAAGTGAGGGAAGCAAGAGGGAGAGAGCAATACGGAGGGATGGGAAGGTCATGGTAGTGAGGGAGGGAAGCAAGAGGGAGGGAGCCAGAAGGAGGGATGGGAGATGTGGGGAAGGAAGTAAGGGAGGGATGTAAGAGGGAGAGGGCCAAAAGGATTGACGGGAAAAGTGGTGAGGGAGGGAAGAAAGAGGGAGGAAGGCAGAATGAGGGATGGGAGGGAGGTGAAGGGGGAAGCGAGAGGGAGAGGTCAATAAGAAGGAATGGGAGAAGATGGGAGGGAGGTAGGTGAAGGGGGATGCAAGAGGGAAAGGGAAAGAAGAAGGAATGGGAGAAGAAGCTTGAGGGAGAGGTCATGACAGTGGGATGGGAGAAGATGGGAGGGAGGTGAGGGGGGATGCAAGAGGGAGAAGTCAGGAAGAAAGGATAGGGGAAGATGGGAGGGAGGAGAGGGAGAGGAAGAGATAAAGATCAGGCAGTGTGGGTATTGGTGACAGGTGGTAGTGGTGGTGGTGGGATAACGGAGTAGTGGGCTAGGAGTGGGTTGATGTGGGTGTACAGTAGGTGGGTGTGGGGCTGGGCACTAACGGGATGGTGCCCCAGCTGCTCGCGGGTGTATTTCCTGCAACTGAGATGAACAGTCAGTACTCTCCCGGCAAGAGTGGCGTCCGCACACCATGTTTGGGATATAGTTGTTTACCTTTAAAATGTCTATTACATTAATCAATTACAAGTATTAAAGTTGTTTTAGCCTACGTACAGTGCGGTACTTATATGAAAGAGTGTTAGTAGTTACAACAACAGTATTTAGCAAATGTAATTAGATATATTACACTGAATTATCCATATTTGAAGGCTGGTGTGCAACTACCACTTTAGCTGAGGGGTTTATATATAGCAATACATATATCATTCAATCTAGCCTAATAGTATTAATCCAACCTATTCCATATTTACATGAAAATAATCAAATCATTAAAGTAAAGGACCCCAGAGAGGTATAGCTTAAATCCATAGAGTCATCCAGATGAGACACCGTTCTGTGATGCATTAACCCCTTGAGGATCATCACGCATTTTGACGGCGTATTCTGGCTATCATTAGACGATTTTATTCAGGTTAGGAAGGCCCTCTAGGAATCAAATGGGTCAAATCTATCCCAATTAGCACTCTGACTCCCAAAATGTGGCTGAATACCATCGTCTAATGATAGCCATGATAAAACTAAAGTATATAAACTGAACTCTGTGTCTGGCCTAGGTACTGTATAAGGCTTAGCTGGGCCACACCAATATTGTAACGGAATGGCGGGGGTGGGAGGGAGATGAAAGAGTTAAGGGAGCCCACCTCGCTTTTTTTCTTTTTCTCTACCTCTCTCTTTGGCATGTATCCATTCGGCCCTATTCAGCCTACTGTTTTAAGACGCTTACCCCCATCCAGGTGTTAATATTTTCCTGGCGAGCGGTAGCGAGCCAGTATAGGCCTATATATATTTTTGTTTTGACAGCAAGCTAAATTTGTACATTTTTCGATAGAAAAATGTCTCCGGCGAAGCCGGGTTTCTCCAAACAATGCTGGCTCGCTATCGCTCGCCAGGAAGAAATCAACACCTGGATGGGGATAAACGTCTTAAAACATTTGGCTGAATGGGGCCGAATGGATACAAGCCAGGGAAAGAGAGAAAAGGAGAACAACAAATACAAAAATCCGGTGACCCCCCTTAAGATAGCAAGAGATAGTGTGTGGCATGAACAAGGGTACCATTACAATATTCGCTATGCTTAGACAAGAACCTTAAATTGTCTTATTCTTTTATAGGTTTATTAACTCTTTTTGTACCGGAGACGTCTTTGTTGTTTGATTTCAGCTACATTTAGACGATCTTATTTAGTTTATGAAGGATATTATGGTAGCTAAAAAGATGAATTGAGACAGTCTGTAGCCTTTTATTGAGTAGACATCCTTCCTAAGCTGAACAAAAACGTCTAATAGTTGTCAGGATATATTGAAAAGTACATCACCGGTACAGAAGGGGTTAAACGGTAGATGGCAAATATGTATTATCCACAGTAGAGCATTATAACATCATCAACACAGGTGAAGGTATTGAGGGATAAGCCTTTACAACGGCACCTCGTATCTACATTCTACTTTTCCTATTTTTCTGAGGAGTGTAGAGAGGGGAGATGGGGTGTTGGAGAGAGAGGAAGCTGTTGGAGTGGCTTTGTTATACGCTCATCTACAAGCCGACGGGACTGGAGTTCTCAAAAAGAGGCTCCAGTCCGGACGTTATTCTTGACTTACAGTGTGCTGGCTTAATAATCCAGAAGGGTTGATAGCCTCTGAAGTCCTATTTAAATTAACTAATCTACCAGCCAAGACAGCAATTAATTAAGCGCCCGTAAAACCCCTTTAGGGAGCCCACCTCGCTTGTTTTCTCTTTCTCTCCCTCTCTCTTTGGTTTTTATCCATTCGGCCCCATTTAGCCTACTGTTTTAAGACGTTTACCCCCGTCCAGGTGTCAATATTTTCCTGGAGAGCGGTAGCGAGCCAGCATATATATGTTTTTGTTTTGACAGCAAGCTAAATTTGTACATTTTTCGATAGAAAAATTTCTCCGGCGAAGCCGGATTTCTCCATACAATGCTGGCTCGCTATCGCTCGCCAGTAAGAAATCGACACCTGGATGGGGATAAACGTCTTAAAACAGTTGGCTGAATGGGGCCGAATGGATACAAGCCAGGGAAAGAGAGAAAAGGAGAGAAAGATAAATAAAGCCGGTGACCCCCCTTAACCCCTTCTGTACCGGTGACGTCTTTTTCCTTTCGTTCTTGCTATATTTAGACTATTTTGTGCAGCTTAGGAAGGATCTGTAGCTGGAAACCTGTTGACACATACAGTACCAGGGACGTCCTTTTCTTCATATTCTGACAACTATTAGACGATTTTCTTCAGCTTAGCAAGGACCTCTAGCAATAAGAAGGCTTCGAACTATCTCAACCAAACCTGTTAGTTACCACAGAGCCTTCCTAAGCTGCCTAATATCGTCTAAGTATAGTAGCTAGAATAAATTATAACACACGTCGCTGGTACTCAGAGGGTTAATTGCTGAATAAAATCGTCTATTAGTAGCCAGTATAAATTGGCACACCTTTTATAGTACTGTATTTATCAACCCCATTCAGTACCGGTGCCGTCATTTTCATTATGCTATGGCGAATAATAGACGATTTTATTCAGCTTAGGAAGGACCTCTGACATTTACAAGGCTACAGACTATCTAATTTAATCCATTTAGCGATCACAGATCATTCCTAAGCTTGGTCGCTTTCAGATTGAGAACTCTAATTTGAGCTGATTGGCTGATAGTGCTGTACCCGAATAACATCTGATTGGCTGATAGTGCTGTACCCGAATAACATCTGATTGGCTGATAGTGCTGTACCCGAATAACATCTGATTGGCTGATAGTGCTGTACCCGAATAACATCTGATTGGCTGATAGTGCTGTACCCGAATAACATCTGATTGGCTGATAGTGCTGTACCCGAATAACATCTGATTGGCTGATAGTGCTGTACCCGAATAACATCTGATTGGCTGATAGTGCTGTACTCGAATAACATCTTACAGTTACAAAATATGCACACTATATTACCTAGCAGCAGCATCCAAGCAACTCCATACACAGTGGTCTATATAATAATAATAATAATAATAATAATAATAATAATAATAATCTTCAGGTCTTTTATTAACCCTTTCACGTTTTTATGACGCAGATGTTGCCAGATTAGCAATAATAAATAGAGTTTTCTCACTCTTATAATTACCTCTCCAAAATTAGTTTTCTGCCCACATAACAGCTAACTCAAAGACAACTGCAGAGGTTGAAGTAACTAAACTAAAGGTTTCTAAATATCGTATTTACTCCTTTGAGTCCTAGAGGTAGCTTACAAGCTAAATCAAATCGTCTAATGATAACCAGTAAATGGAAGAGGTTTAAATCACATGTACAGTCGTGGCTAAAAGTTCTGAGACACCTCCGTAAGATGATAGAGCGCTTCACTACGGATTGACAAGGGTTCGAGTCCACAGAGAACACTTGGAGTTTTCTATAAGGTGACCGAACAACTCAACCAGTAGATCATTTCAACCTGTAGGTATTTAGGCCTCGATTAAAAACAACTCAACCAGTATGGATAGGTTACATTAGGGTAGGTTAGGTTAAGTAAGTTTGGTTAGGTAGGTAAGTTAGATTAGTACTAAATGTTAGTACTGTTTTAGTTAGCCTTGGTTAAATTGGCACTGGTTGAAAGCTAGTGGTTGAAATAGTCTACTGGTGATTTGGCAGGGAACAGCTCTATAGGATTGTGATTAGCTGACAGTCTGACACGGCAAAGACACCTACTGTACAGTATAGTCACAAACACGGCAAAGACACCTACTGTACAGTATAGTCACAAACACGGCAAAGACACCTACTGTACAGTATAGTCACAAACACGGCAAAGACACCTACTGTACAGTATAGTCACAAACACGGCAAAGACACCTACTGTACAGTATAGTCACAAACACGGCAAAGACACCTACTGTACAGTATAGTCACAAACACGGCAAAGACACCTACTGTACAGTATAGTCACAAACACCGCAAAGACACCTACTGTACAGTATAGTCACAAACACGGCAAAGACACCTACTGTACAGTATAGTCACAAACACGGCAAAGACACCTACTGTACAGTATAGTCACAAACACGGCAAAGACACCTACTGTACAGTATAGTCATAAACACGGCAAAGACACCTACTGTACAGTATAGTCACAAACACCGCAAAGACACCTACTGTACAGTATAGTCACAAACACGGCAAAGACACCTACTGTACAGTATAGTCACTAACACGGCAAAGACACCTACTGTACAGTATAGTCACAAACACGGCAAAGACACCTACTGTACAGTATAGTCACAAACACGGCAAAGACACCTACTGTACAGTATAGTCACAAACACCGCAAAGACACCTACTGTACAGTATATTCACAAACACGGCAAAGACACCTACTGTACAGTATAGTCACAAACACGGCAAAGACACCTACTGTACAGTATAGTCACAAACACCGCAAAGACACCTACTGTACAGTATAGTCACAAACACGGCAAAGACACCTACTGTACATTATAGTCACAAACACGGCAAAGACACCTACTGTACAGTATAGTCACAAACACGGCAAAGACACCTACTGTACAGTATAGTCACAAACACGGCAAAGACACCTACTGTACAGTATAGTCACAAACACGGCAAAGACACCTACTGTACAGTATAGTCACAAACACGGCAAAGACACCTAATGTACAGTATAGTCACACACACGGCAAAGACACCTACTGTACAGTATAGTCACAAACACGGCAAAGACACCTAATGTACAGTATAGTCACAAACACGGCAAAGACACCTACTGTACAGTATAGTCACAAACACGGCAAAGACACCTACTGTACAGTATAGTCACAAACACGGCAAAGACACCTACTGTACAGTATAGTCACAAACACGGCAAAGACACCTACTGTACAGTATAGTCACAAACACGGCAAAGACACCTACTGTACAGTATAGTCACAAACACGGCAAAGACACCTACTGTACAGTATAGTCACAAACACGGCAAAGACACCTACTGTACAGTATAGTCACAAACACGGCAAAGACACCTACTGTACAGTATAGTCACAAACACGGCAAAGACACCTACTGTACAGTATAGTCACAAACACCGCAAAGACACCTACTGTACAGTATAGTCACAAACACGGCAAAGACACCTACTGTACAGTATAGTCACAAACACGGCAAAGACACCTACTGTACAGTATAGTCACAAACACGGCAAAGACACCTACTGTACAGTATAGTCACAAACACGGCAAAGACACCTACTGTACAGTATAGTCACAAACACCGCAAAGACACCTACTGTACAGTATAGTCACAAACACGGCAAAGACACCTACTGTACAGTATAGTCACAAACACGGCAAAGACACCTACTGTACAGTATAGTCACAAACACGGCAAAGACACCTACTGTACAGTATAGTCACAAACACGGCAAAGACACCTACTGTACAGTATAGTCACAAACACGGCAAAGACACCTACTGTACAGTATAGTCACAAACACCGCAAAGACACCTACTGTACAGTATAGTCACAAACACGGCAAAGACACCTACTGTACAGTATAGTCACAAACACGGCAAAGACACCTACTGTACAGTATAGTCACAAACACGGCAAAGACACCTACTGTACAGTATAGTCACAAACACGGCAAAGACACCTACTGTACAGTATAGTCACAAACACCGCAAAGACACCTACTGTACAGTATAGTCACAAACACGGCAAAGACACCTACTGTACAGTATAGTCACAAACACGGCAAAGACACCTACTGTACAGTATAGTCACAAACACGGCAAAGACACCTACTGTACAGTATAGTCACAAACACGGCAAAGACACCTACTGTACAGTATAGTCACAAACACGGCAAAGACACCTACTGTACAGTATAGTCACAAACACGGCAAAGACACCTACTGTACAGTATAGTCACAAACACCGCAAAGACACCTACTGTACAGTATAGTCACAAACACGGCAAAGACACCTACTGTACAGTATAGACACAAACACGGCAAAGACACCTACTGTACAGTATAGTCACAAACACGGCAAAGACACCTACTGTACAGTATAGTCACAAACACGGCAAAGACACCTACTGTACAGTATAGTCACAAACACGGCAAAGACACCTACTGTACAGTATAGTCACAAACACGGCAAAGACACCTACTGTACAGTATAGTCACAAACACGGCAAAGACACCTACTGTACAGTATAGTCACAAACACGGCAAAGACACCTACTGTACAGTATAGTCACAAACACCGCAAAGACACCTACTGTACAGTATAGTCACAAACACGGCAAAGACACCTACTGTACAGTATAGTCACAAACACGGCAAAGACACCTACTGTACAGTATAGTCACAAACACGGCAAAGACACCTACTGTACAGTATAGTCACAAACACGGCAAAGACACCTACTGTACAGTATAGTCACAAACACGGCAAAGACACCTACTGTACAGTATAGTCACAAACACCGCAAAGACACCTACTGTACAGTATAGTCACAAACTCGCAATAAACAAGAAGCTCAATCCATACCCAATAAAGCCGGTATCACACGAGAGCTTTTTTTAGTCAACATTCGATGATCAAACAAATTCTGGCAACATTTCTGGAATATTTTACACTGATATCGGAAACTAAACTGATGGTGGATGAACTTAGGCAACCAAAATATTGTATATATTGACCTCATAAGCTGCCAGACCAGTGTTGAGGATAAATGTTGAGGGAAAAAGCGCTCGTGTGATACCGGCTTAAGCTATGGCGACGGTCTGGCAACACTGATTCAAGCCATATACAAATTTGTGGCGTGTACAAATAAAGTGCTTTAATCCAGCGTGGGGAAAAACGAAGCAATCAAGATCACGAACAATAATTTGATAATCTTTGGGGCTTGAACATCCTTGATCCGAGGTTAAAACATATACCGGTAGAATTTTATTTTTTATTTTTTTGGTCTCCATTTAAGGGGAGGCAGTTGTTTTTTCGAGTCCTCCTCCTCTCTCATGTTTGGCCCTATTATTTATGGGATTTCAAGACATTCGCCCCGTTAGTTTGGCGATTTTCAGACCTTTTGCCCCATTCCTTTGCCAATATTAAGACCTTTCGTGCCATTTAGGTGTCGATTTTTTTTCCTGGCGAGCGATAGCAAGCCTGTATATGAAGAGGAATCGGCCTTCGGCCGGGAAATTTTTCTACCGAAAAATTTACACATTTATATCGGAGGGGGGGATCTTGTGGGTGTTTATAAAAGTTTGGTAGAAGTTTAGAGAGCAAACTAAACTCCCTCCTTAAACCATTGAGCCGAACCAGTAAATTTTGCTGCATAATACCGTCTGAGCTACCTTAATATATAAATGTATCCCTTAACCCCTTCTGTATCGGCAATGCGTTTTTAATTATATTTTTGCTATATCTAGACGATTTATCGCAGTTTAAGAAGGGCCTGTGGTAAGGTTTAAGTGAGATAGTTGCAAGCCTGTTAATTGCTGGAGGACCATTTTATACTGAATATAATCGTCTAATAATAGCCAGAATAAAGTTAACAGGACGGCACCGGCACAGAAAGGGTTAATATACCCAAACAAAAGCCGATTATATAAGTTTTGTTCAGGAGTTCCAGGGAGGCTGTACTATTAAGGGCAGATTTCCACTTGAGGGACTTTTTCTGGACCCCTTCCTCCCTCATGTCTAGCCCCATTGCTTTTGAGATTTTAAGACGTTTGCCCCATTAGTTTGGTGATTTTTAAGAATTTCCGCCCATTCTGTCAATTTTAAGACCTTTCGTGCCATTTAGGTGTCGATTTTATCCTGGCGAGCGATAGCGAGCCTGTAATTTAAGAGTAATCGGCCTTCGGCCGGGAAATTTATCTACCGAAAAATGTACAAATTTATCTTGAAAGGGGGTGAAGGGGGTGAAATTTTAAGATTGCTGGAGGAGTAGGAAACAAACTAGAAACCTCCCCTTAACTGCAAGCAATTCACTTCAATGATGTAGACAGATTACTATAAACATACAATACAATAAACAACAAATGATGCAATGGACAAGTGATTAGGCAAGTGATTACATGAGTGACCAATACAAACCA
The DNA here is from genome assembly GCA_032716605.1 of Paralithodes platypus. Lineage (NCBI taxonomy): Eukaryota > Metazoa > Arthropoda > Malacostraca > Decapoda > Lithodidae > Paralithodes > Paralithodes platypus. The sequence continues at coordinate 66,290,723 of CM064513.1, read as the reverse complement.
AAGCAACGAGCAATTAACCCCTTCTGTACCGGAGAGATATATATATATATTTTATTTTATTCTAGCCATATTTAGACGATTTTGTGCAGTTTAAGGAGGATCTGTGGCAGTAAAAAAGGGTTAAGTGAGATAGTTCTAAGCCTGTTAATTGCTGGAGGCCCTTTTTGAACAGAATACAATCGTTTAATAGTAGCAGGACTTAAGTTAAAGAGACGTCGCCGGTACACACGGGGTTTATTATATAATTACGGTAAATGATAAAGAGGTAACGGTACAGTAGGATGTCATAGAGGGTGTGGGGTTAGCGGGGAGGGGGCAGGGGATGAGATAAGTGTGTGTGTGTGTGTGTGTGTGCGATAACCAGGTGATTAGATGTGTGTGTGTGTATGTGTGTGTGTGTGTGTGTGTGTATGTGTGTATGATAGCCAGGTCGTAAGATAATGGTGTGTATGTGTGTGTGTGTGTGTATGTGTGTATGATAGCCAAGTCGTAAGATAATGGTGTGTATGTGTGTGTGTGTGTGTGTGTTTACCCTCACCACTTTACAACCAAACACTTTAGCACGTTTCTTGTATACAGTTTGTAAACTATCGTGAAAGGGGAAGGTAAAGTGTCTCTTCCGCTTAACACTAGATTATCCCATGTTTTGGGGGCTAGTGTGTGTGTTTGTGTGTGTGTGTGTGTGTGTGTTTGTGTGTGTGTGTGTCCTATTTTAATTATTGTAGAAGACTGTTTTTGTAATTTCCGAGCATTTGTCTTAGTGTGAGGCGAAACTAATTATAGTTGGCAAACAAATTTGGGGAAGTATACAGTTTCTTGGAACAAAATGGAAGGGACAGGGTCCTAAAAGACGGCCTTCGGAAAAGGTAGTCAAAACTATGTACTATTGTTTGCAGCCAAAATTTTATTGCAAACATTCTAGGTAGGTAGGAACGGAGATAGAGCTCATTTGTAAGGGAGTTTCACAAGATATCAATAGTTTTACCTCCGTCTGGAACCAACGAAAGGCTTATTACCGTTCTGCTCACTACTCTTCTTCTTGCTGGACTGGAACAGCAGAATGAGTTATGAAGAGGGAGCTAGAGAGACTGGGAAATAGAAGGTTTTGGAGCGGCTGAGTGATTTCAACGGAGGTTTTTGGTGCTTTGCAACACTTGTTCCGATATAATTGCTGATTTCTGTGCTATAGTCCGTTTATTCTAGGTTGGGCAGAAATCCTAACCCCTAACCTCTCATTATTAAAAAAGGACTAGAGTAATCGAGCTAATATTTCTACCAAATAGGAAGACTTTATTATTATTATTATTATTATTATTATTATTATTATTATTATTTTATTATTATTATTATTTGTCTTTTACAGTGGCGACAAGGCATTATGTGTCGAAGCGGTAAAGGGGGGAGGGAGGGGGGGGGGGTTAAAGGTTGATAGGTCGAGGTTACCCCCAGCTATACACCGTTCACTATACTACTACTACTACTACTACTACTACTACTACTATGATGTAACCTACTGTACAGTCAGGCTCAATAGTTACGTCCTACACCCTCACACTACCAACGTCAGTAAAACAAAAGTTCAAATAGTTTGTTTCACTAAATTTGGCGTCACTTTAATTTTATCCTGGCTAACACTAGGCGGTTTTATTATTTTATTATAGATTTGCCTTGCACACCTCCTTCCTTAGTACCGGTATATAAACTGGTCTAATGCTAGCCACTATACAACGACTAAGACATCATCAGGCTGAAAGGGTTAACGCATATCAACATACACTGTATACTAAGGCTTTGGTTAACTTTGTTAAGGGTAGGTTTCTTGTTTCTTCTTCTTTGCTCCCTAGACATCCATTAAGCTTAGAAAAAAAAAAAAAATTAAAAATAAATATATATAACACCCAAGACCCCCCCCCCCCCCCCAGATGAGTTAATTATCTACTGTTAGCCAGATTAAACTACTTTAGCATAATCGTATTTAAAGGGTTAAAATCGCGACGGTTATCCCTCCCCTACACACTCATCGTAACCCCCCCCCCCCTCCTTCACCCCTTACTGTAAATATTAAGGTGCGGTGTCGGCAACAAAGTATAACAATGTAATTATCTTGGATTTACCCTTGAGCATCGGAGGGTGTATCCTAAGCTACCTGTATACGCACGGTCGTACACACACACACGCACACGCATGCATACATACACTCACGCATGCATGCATACACACTTTCTATCACACACATGCATACACACTCTTACACACACATACACCCTCTCTCTCTCACACACATACATGACACATACACATACTGTATTATTACAATACAGTTTCTTTGTATACATTACAAGTTACATCTATATTGCCCAACAATATGTTCACAATAAAATCTGAGCAATATTTAATTCGTTATAATTATACACTCCAGCATTATACAAAGCCTTTATCACACAGTCTCTTGCAGTAACCATGATAAACATATGTATTTGTTTGTGTGTGTGTGTATGACACTCTCTCATTCTCCAAACAATGTCTTCAGGTGTGTAATGTCCTCCTCTCCCTTGTTACAGATGTGGCGTCAACAGTTGTGGGCGGTGGTGTGGGGGGCGGTGGTGTGGCATTGGGCGGCATCTCAGTACATCGGAGAGCATAACCTCACAGCCATCCAAGAGACAGCAGTGTAAGTATCCAAGCATTTTAATATAATACTCGCAACATTTCTTTTTTACCCAAGCAACTCTATTGGCCAAGTCATTAAACACTACTGTATAATCACCCAAATGCAGATATTCCACAAACATTAATCATAGTTACATCATCAGTGGATTGTTAACGATTCAATTTAAACTTTAGTAATCATATCACCGACAAAATAATTATGGATCAAGGTCTTCAAACCAATTGATCAGAATAATATTTATAATCGAAACTTAATCGGTAACAGATGTAATAAATTTGTATTTATCAGTGGACTACCTGGAGTTCACCCTTCAGATTCAAGTAATAATTCAAAATATTAGCACACCTATGTAATATCTAGTTGCCATAAAAGCTCAGCGAGACACAATTCATACACAAATAAAGACAACTATATTTTTATCAACAGTATCGGCGGCGAATCTCGAGACCTGGACAAAATCGGTCCGAAGATCTACACCGACCGGACCAACACGACCCTGAACTGTGCCTCCGGGTACATGCTGGTGGACGTGGCCTTTAAGGATCCCTTCTACGGCCTCATCTACCCTAATGGATCCCGTAACTCCGCCTGCAGGGTTCAGGGCCAGGGCAAGACCAAGTATCATTTGGAGTTGCCACTAAAGGGATGTGGCACTAATAGGGCAAGTTACTGAGAAAGTTTGAGCGATATATACTATCATACCAAACGGTATATAACGATACAGTATATTATACTGTACACACTTGTTATATATTATATCCAAATTCTTCAGGAGTGCTTAAACAATTTAATGCAATAAAATGTAACTACTTGGGTAGCTAACTAACATTCAGTAGGACACCTTAATTCAGGGCAATGTTAAAGTCAGAATGTTGCCGGTATATGTGTATAATTTCTGTAGTGTCATTAACCTAAGAAGCGCGAAAATGGCCTATGACTTAGCCACCCCTGGTGCAAATTAATGGCCAAAAGGGTCACCATCGCAAAACTTAATGTAATGTACATCAACATATTGGTATCACACCAACACATCCTTCTGCGAAGGTTATTTGCACATATAATTATGTGGATATGTTGTGGGCATGGTCGGGAGGTGCAAGGTTGGCGAAAATAGGCACCTGCTCACCTTTGTTTTGGTTTGATGCCAGGGGGTTGAGGGAAGGAAGAATTACATTGAACGTATTTATCAATACCAAATATCAGTGTGGAATGTTAACCCAAGGCATGTGTGAAGAAGTAGGACCCAGATTTAGGTGTAGCGAATGAATAAAGCACTTACATATAAAGGTCAGGTATACATGAGTCGGGAATGAGAGTGGAGAGAGGGAGGAGGATTTTTGCCTCCTCTCCCTCCCCCATGTACTGATCGCTGCTGCAAGCAATCTTACGTTCAATACAGGTCACTCGCACACGTTTCTTATGCGTATAGTATACAGTATATATCTGGGGATGAGGGACGGTCCGGGAGCCCTGCCACCGCCCATAAGATAGTAAAGGTACAAAGGAGTACAAAGGAGTACAAAGGAAATCAAGTAACAACAGATCTAGTGACCCTTCTAGGCTGCTTGTCCTCCAAAACACTGAGGATCAAGTGTCCAAACAGTGGTTTAGAGTGGGTAAGGGAACATTGGAAAGGGAATTACTGCCCTGGAACTAATGTCCGTGGCAGGATTAGGAAGTTAGTAGGGGACAGAGGGGTTAGTAACTGAGGGGGGGATAAAATAAAGTTATTCATTTACAAACCCAGTCAGTCGCGGGTTTGATGCGAGATATTTGTCTAGGTGGAGTTTAAATGAATCAACGGTGATGCAGTCTATAACGTTTCGGGGAAGCCCATTCCACAAGTTGACAACTCGATTGAAGAAGAAATTCTTAGATTCGTGTGAGTTAAAAGATTTACCAATAATTTTGCAACCGTTTCCCCGCGTGTAATTAGATTGGTCGATAGTGAAGTACTTACTACAGTTCATATTGTCGATGCCTTTGATGATTTTGAGCACTTGAATTAAGTCACCTCTTAATCTGCGCTGGGTTAAAGGAAATAGATTTAATTCTCTAAGATGCTCTTCGTATGGTTTGTTCTTTAGGCTAGGTATCATTTTGGTAACTCTACGTTGAACTCGTTCTAGCTTGTTTATATCTTTTTGGTAATAAGGGCACCAGGATTGAACGCAGTATTCCAGAAGAGGGCGGACTAAGGAATTGTAAAGGGTTAGGATAACTTCTTTGGATTTATGCTCAAATGACCTGCCTATAAAGCCAATTATTTTGTTTGCCTTCTTAACAACTTCTGAACATTGTTGACTCTGTTTTAGGTTACTCGATATTGTTACTCCCAGATCGGTTTCTCTGTTTACATTCTTAAGCTGAGTGCCATTCATCGAATAGTTTGCTTTCTCATTTAGGTATCCGATATGTAGTACTTTACATTTATCCGCATTGAAACTCATTTGCCAAATTTGGGCCCAACATGACAATTTATCTAGATTGTGTTGCATATCGTCAACTTGTTCTTTTGAGAGTATGCTATTTGCAATTTTTGTATCGTCAGCAAATTTTGAGATTGTACAGGTGAGACCCTCATCTATGTCGTTGATGTAAGGTGTGTGAGGTGTAAGTGTATTATGATGTGTGGTATCTATAGTTGCCATGTTGGCCTATTCCTGTTCTCATTTGCAACCGCCTAAGCCTGTTGGCCCGGTATTTGAACACTTTTCCATATCTCGCTTCCAGTAGGCTAATCGTGGTCACCTAGGCTATCACCCTCGCCTTCTGCAAGACTTATTGCACTCTTTGGGTTAAGAAATTTACCCAGTTTAGCAAAGAGCTCTCGTGGTCAATGAGCTAACATTCTAATCTTTCACCTCCTCCTCCTGCCAGGTGGAACGTCGAGTGTTCGTGAACAACATTATCGTAAGGTTCCACCCGGGACTCGAACTGGAGGGTGATGAGGTGAAGACCATCATCTGTCGCTACCCCAGCCCTAAGGTCATCCTCCCTGCTCCACCAATACCTTTCATGTATGTATGACCTCCATGTCACCTATTATGTATGTATAGCCACTAGGTCATCTATCAGGTATATACATTGAGTAGGTCACCTATCATGATGCAATTATGAGATTATTTTCTACTATTATACATATATATTTCTTTATACAAAGAAATTGTTGCTATATAAATCAAAAGAGCTCTACCAGATCATTATATCTTCATATAGGTTTCATTATTGACATTCCATTTGTTAATGGTGTTTTATGCTCAACCAAAATTATATAGATTTGACAAGTCTTTAAGCTGTTGTTGCTCAACTGAATGTATTCTCTTATTCTAGTCAAGAACCACTCGCACCTGCGATTGCTCCAGTGAGTGAAGTGGAGATCTTGCTGATCATCTGTGCCATCTTGTTCCTGGCACTGCTGCTGGTTGGGATGGCCTGTTCCTACACCTGCCTCAAGAAGCGCAACATCAAGCTGGTGAGGCGGCGACCCATGTCTCTCGCTCCCTCAGACATCACTAAAATGTCTGGATCTTCACTTATCTTTGATGGTGTTAAGATTCCTCGTGCGCATGCCACTTCTACATCAGACTCGGACACCGCCCTTGTTTCACAGTCAGAGACGCTTCCATCTGATTACCCATCAGATCCACCTTCAAGTGGTTCAGAAGTAGAGGAACTAGATATGGTGGAGCGCCGATCATCTGCTGCATCGAGCCGATTTCATGAGGAAACAATCCAGGCTTATCAAAACCAGGCCTTCATTATGGAAGAAGACCGTCTTTCTTCAGTTTACTCTGATGCTCACATGCAGAGTGATGGAGAACTAGTGATTGCACAACATGTTTCTCGGGCACCTCAGCCGAGCTTCTTGGTGCGAGTCAAGAGAGCTCCAACACCACCACGGACACCTGAGCCAGATTATCCCGTTCAACTTGCGCAATCTCAGTCTCTCACCACCATTCTCGAGCGTGATGAGAGTTTCCGAGCTGAGAGTCTGCCAGGTTCCGAGCATGCACTCCTGGTATCTGAGCCTGGGGATCTTATACCACCACCTGCCATACTGCCACCACCAGAATATGCCCTCATCCAGCGAAAAAGACAGACACACCCCCCACGTCCACCTCCTCCACCACCATCAGAATACAGCTCAATGGCACGATCCGTCTCCGAGCATGAACTGGAGGTTGATGTGCATGAAAAGGTACGCCGTGACATGCGCCATATTGAAAATGTAAAGCTAGTGACACAGGAGATGACCGACGTGTCAGAAACAGTCGAGCGCCATGCACGACACTACCTGGTGCCACCTCCACCATCAGAGCCAGATTCCGAGTACCCATCCAAGGCTCCGAGTGAAATGCTGGAGATTGAAGACCTGCAAGTTATTCCGCGACCACCGGAACTGACGACCCATGTTGTGGATGACCGCCATCTGTCCACCATCACCGAGACCCACACCACAGAGGATGTTGAACGGCACCGACGCTTCATCAAACAGGTAAATCAAATGTTTTGAGGTTTTTGTTGCAACAATATTAAACAATGCCTCAATATCTTCAATGCTGGCAATGCTGATAGTTCTATAGCAATTATCATGTAACTAATCATAGCATCTATAATTCCTTGTTTGTTCATTGTAAAGTTGATGCTTCTCTTTACAGGTAACATTCAAGAATATGGTACATTGAGAACATCACCTTTTAATACATTACATAAAATAGTTACAAACTGTTGCATATTCACACTTCACTATATCTATCTATCTATCTATCTATCTATTGCCGGATGCCGTGATCCCCGAAGGGGTGGCCACGAACGAAACGGCCCCATGCACCTCTGTCCCCAGTCAGTCAATGCCCCTCCTCCCATCCAGCACCACCTTCACTCATATACTTTTTAACTCCATCCATCCACCTCTCATCGGTTTACCTCTCCCCCTCTGTCCTTCCACCTCACTCTCGTGCACTCTCTTAGTCATTCTCTCGTTTCCCATACGTTCTACATGGCCGAACCATCTCAAGGTGTTCCTTTTCACACTTTCCGGCACATCTACATCCACACCACAACTCTCTCATACTTCCTCGTTCGTCTGTCTATCCCTCCATGTAACTTCACACGCACTTCTCAAGGAACTCATTTCCACCCCTCTCACTCTTGGCTTGACTCTCTTCACCAACGTCTATGCTTCGCTCCCATCAATGTCGGGATTACCACACTGTCATGCAAGGACTTCTTTACTTCCATGCTGATCATCCTATCTCTTGTTACTGCTTTCAGCATTCCTACAACCCTCTTCCCCTGTTGCACCTTCTCCTGCACTTCTTCATCCATAATACCATCTTTACTCAACACACTGCCCAAATACTTAAATGAGCTGACATTCTCCATAACCTGACCGTTCAACCTCACCTCACACTCTGTGGGTGCACCCTTCTCAAAGACCATAACCTTGCTCTTCCTCGCATTTACCTTCAGATTCCGTTTTTCACACACTGTTCCAAACATATTTACCAGCCCCTGCAACTCCCATTTACTATCGCTCATCAGAACTGTATCATCAGCAAACAGCAGTACAGGCAACTTCCACTTGTTTCCTTTCCTTATCAGAGGTACACCAACATCCACTGCTCTTTCTTGTATTTCTTTCATCACTCTATCCATATATATATATATTGAACAGCCTTGGGGACATCACACACTCTTGCTTTAACCCAACATTCAGATCAAAGAACTCGCTCTGCTCATTCTTCACATGCACTGATGCCTTTGCACCCTCATACATGGTCTTCACTGCTTTCAGCAACTTGCCATCTACTCCTTATATTCTCAGTACTTTCCACAAACCTTCTCTATCATTCTGCCATACCCATAGCTTACTCTGACTGTTCCTTTTACTTATATATTTTCTAGATCTCAAGTGACGGCGTCTCTTGCGTGGATTGACCTCCTAATCTACCAAGATTGGAAGCCAAAGCGTCACATCTTTCCTTTGCCCCTCAACTTTCTCTTCATAATTGCTGAGGGGCACAGGGCCCTGGGTGGGGCTTTGGTTTCCCGGGCGTTTCCGCACCCTCCTCAGCTCCCCGCCATGGAGTGGCTTCGGTCACCCAGGCTTTATTGTGGTCGGCAGGGAGGGTTCTGTGGGGGCGCTCGGTTATGGCCTTGGCCTTGCTCGGGGCCTTGGGGCTGTTCGGCCAGGCAGCTTGGGGAAAAACAACAACAACAACTCTGTCATAGGCCTTCTCCAAGTCCATAAAGGCAGCATATAACTTATGTCCCTTCTCCAGATATTTCTCCACAACACATTTCAGGGCAAAAATCTGTTCTACACATCCTCTTCCCTTCCTAAACCCGCCCTGCTCGTCACCTATCTATTTCTCCGTTCTCGCTCTGACTCTCTCAATCACTACCCTACCATTCACCTTCCCTACTACGCTTTGAAGGCATATTCCCCAGTGGTTACCACACACACCTCTTTCCCCTTTACCCTTATACAGGGGGACTATTATGCCTGTCTTCCAGTCATCAGGTGCACTCCCCTTCTCCCATGCTAGTTTACCCATTTTCCATACCCATTCGATCACTCTATCACCACCATACCTCAGCATTTTCCCACACATTCCATCTATTCCTGATGCTTTCCCCATCTTCACTATTTTTATTGCTTCACACATTTCTGATCTCCTGATCCCCACCGCTTCCTCCGCTACTTCTCTTCTTCTCCCTCCCATACCCTATCCAACTATGTTTGCTGGTGCTCATTCCTTACATTTAGCAATTCATTGAAGTACTCCCTCCATCTTTTGACTCTCTCTTGCTTCTCGGCTATCACTCGCCCATTCTTATCTTTCACACCCTTACTATTTCCCTTGCTACCCACTCTAACTTTGTTGACCTCTTTCCAGAACAGTTTCTTATACTCCCTCCATTTTTACACTTAGATTCCTTCCAAATTCCTCATCTGCTCTTCTCTTACTTTCCTTCACTACTCTCTTCACAACTTTCTTCTTCTCCAAGTACCTCACCCTTTTCTGTCTCTCCAAATCTTCATTCCCTCTATTACCCAACCACTCTCTATACGCTTTCTTCTTGTCTTCAACAGCTATTTTTACCTCTTCAGTACACCACGCTGTAACCTTCACTCCCCTACCTCTACTCCTTACTCCACACACCTCCTCACATGCTGCATACATCTCTTCCTTAAACACTTTGCTCACTTCCTTCACTTCCTCCATACCCTCCAGGTCAAACCTACCTAGTCGTCTCTCTACTGCTCTCTTGAACTCTTCCCTGATCTTCTCCTCCTGCAACCTCTCCACCTTCTTCGCAACTCCACCTTCCTCTTGCCTCCCTCCAGCTCTCCTTACCCACTTCTTTTGTATCCTAATTTTAGCTACTACTACATAATGGTGCAACAGACCCCCCCCCCCAATTCCCCTATACATCCTAGCATCCAGCACAGAATTCTTCATTCGTTCATCCACACATATATAATCAATCAGTGTCTTTCGTTCCTCCACTATCACATCCCTCCTCCTCCACACAACTGTCCATGTGTAACTGTGTAACATTCTGTGTCAGAAGAAGGTGTTAGCTATCCACAGCCACCTCCCCACACATACGTTCACAAGTGCACTACCATTCCCATTCGCCTCTGATGGTACATCCCACCCTCCCACCACTCCATCAATTTTCCTGTCACTCACCTTCCCATTCATATCCCCAATCAGAAATATTCTTTCGCTCTTGCCAAACTTATCCAGGCACGCCTAAGCATTCACCCAGAACTCCTCTTTCTCTCTTACAGTTTTATCCCCTGTCGGAACATACTCACAAACAACTACCCACGTTTGTATTCCTACTTTCATGCTCACCCCCACAATCCTTGCACCCACAGACTCATAGTCTCTTACTTGCTCCTTCCATTATATACTATACACTATATACACTATAAAAGTCTGAATAATTTCCCTTGTTAATCATCGTACCTTGGCTTTCTCAGTACCACATGAAGCCGAAACCACTGCCCCCTCCAAAGTGGGATGTGGCGATTCGCTACTACCCTGGTCCCAAGTACGCTGACGAAGTGGAGTCATCTGGTCCTGAATGGGAAGGATACAGCGAACCCGGGTCCGACATCTTCCGCCAACACCTGTACCTTGCCGATGAGCCCGATCTATCATGCTTGGAAGTGGAGACACTTGACCATCCGCCACCACCTAACTGGAATGTTCTCCTGAGGGTACTGGAGCCACCACGAACAGAACAGGCTGTCACTTGCATCCTGACCCAAGAGGACCGGGAGAAATGGCGTCAGATCCTCTCAACCGAGTCCACGCTGAGAACGATGCTGACCTATGCTACCGTCAAGGAGGACTTCCTTAGGATCAGACATGATCAGAGGTGAGTTATTATGCAATTTTTTATTTTCTATTGCCTTTAATTATTTCATTATTTTCCAACCCCATTATTTTCATATTCATATGTAGCTGCAGTACTCACTAGTAAATATTTCAAAAAATCCTGTTCTAATAATTTTCTTTAAGGATTATAATATTCCTTTCAGTTACAGAATATAGTTTTCTTGTGAATATCAATACTGTACATTAATACATACTAAACTACAATGCTGCTATTTGTTTACCATTGAAAAACAATGCATATGGCTACAACACTACACCAACTGACTCAAAATAACTTACACTTCTCCTATTCTCACTCCCAGATACGAGAAGCTGTTTGCACCTCAGAAGTGGGATGTGATTATCAGGATCCTCTCCCCATTAGACATCCATGAACGCATCGAAACTTCCTCTGAAGCACCCTCTGATACTGAGAGTCTACCTTCAAGGGATGGACGCAGGTATGAGGAATTTGTTTGTATATGTTTTAGTCATAAATATTTTCACATTATATTTTCAGCTGGAGTGCTTACCATGACAACAGAGAGAGAGAGAGAGAGAGAGAGAGAGAGAGAGAGAGAGAGAGAGAGAGAGAGAGAGAGAGAGAGAGAGAGAGAGAGAGAGAGAGAGAGAGAGAGAGAGAGAGAGAGAGAGAGAGAGAGAGAGAGAGATAGATAGATAGAGAGAGAGAGATAGAGAGAGAGAGAGAGAGAGAGCGATAATAATTCAGTGTGGTACATCTTGGTTATAGAAGGGCTTACATACAGTAGTAGCTATACTAATTAAATGGATTGACTTCAAGTCTCTTAACTTGAACCCATCTTGAATAATTATATCTCCATGTCGAATATATACCCGTTCGTTATCTTATAATGACCTTCCAGGTACCGTAAACATGACGCTCCCCCCAGTGGCCGCCGCCCTTCTCTCCCGCCATTGTACGAATACGACTCTGTGGGTAACCCCATGGTGATGAGACGACCAGGACCACCATCCGCACGCTCACGACGATCTTCCAAGTCAGTAATAAGGTCACCTTAGGAGCATAGGGCTGTATTTAAAATCAAATAGGAGCATAGAGATGTGTTTTTAATTATTAAATAATGATTATCGAAATAACTACTAGGGTGTGTATATTTAGACAAATATATTTAATAGCAACAATTTTATCGACGATTATCCAAGTGTATCATAGCTTTACGCTGCAACCTTAACATTATGATAACGTCTATAAGTCTTTTCCTTTGGCTATCAGTAGACCATTCTATGCAGTTTTGGAATAACCTGTTGGAGTCAGAAGGTGCAATGATATAATCTTTACCCCATTTATTCCTACAGATTAAGGTTACTAAGTTGATAACATAAATCTACACAAGTCTACAAGTTCTAATTTATAATGTCACATTATTTGTTAGAAATATAAGTAACCATAACACATTCTTTATTACAAGTTTGAATAAATTCATATTAAAAATTACCTGTTACACTTATATTAAATTGTCTAGCGTCAGCTGGAATAAACGCAAAAGTGTGTTCTTAGATTTTAGGGGATAACGTGCCAGGTATAAATAGAGCACACACTATCTCTTAAAATTTCACCAATCGACACACTACGATTAGACAAAATTTCAGCATACACTTTAGAAAACAGCTACCAGGTACTACTCACTGACTAAAGTATTTTTAAATTACATCCCCACAAATTTCCTTGAAGGATTTAATTATATTTATTAGCCCTATCAGTTGGTACCAGAGTATAATCTAATTATTTTCCTCCTGTAAAACAGATCCAGCGTTCACTCTGGTATCGACGTTCGCTCCATGACTGAGACGGAGGTGAACTTTTCTCGTCCACCTGACACATGGAGTGAGGCAAGTGGACCAAGTGTGATCAGTGGCCCACGGTCAATCGCCGACCGTTCACAGCCCGAGACTACCTACTCTGTCCCGGTCATGCCTGATGAAGAGGACCCAGACACAGACTTCGATGATCGTATGTCAGCCAGAACGGGCAGGTCGCTCGCACGCTCCGCTTCAGAGTTCACAGAGGACTGGCGACACCATGTGAGGCCTATGAATTTATATAAGATATGAGCTTTCAAATAATTAATTTCAGAACTAGGTATATAATCATAACTGTAACATGAGTTTCCTAAGCGATATGTGAAGTTCATCAATTTGGATTATGATTGTCTACAAATGGTATCAGTAAGTTAAGAATCGATCACTTAATAATCAGTTAAGGTTTTGGCATCTACAACATGATTCAGTAATTTAGACCCTAGTCAATTAATCATTTACTTATTTTTATCCTTCATTAATTCAATATATTTCTTTCAAACAGGAACCAGTGGATAGATATTCACAGGTTTCTGGCTGGTCAGGTGATAGCAAGAGGCCGCAGCTGGAGCGCTCTACTACAGAATACTTTGAAGAGCCACCACACATGGGTGATGTGATGACTTATTCTGAAGGATCTTCACGTCCCATTGATCGCTACCAACGGCAGTTCCACCAGGGCTATGACAACACTCAATTTGCTGAGCACTTCGTAGTGGAGGGTAATGATAACACTGGGTATGTGATGCATGTGGAGCGACACCAGCAGCAACAGCGCCGGGTGGACCACCGCTCAGACCGCTCTACACACTCCGGTCGGGAGGAAGTATTCTCTCAGGCCGAGACCGAAGTGTCTGGATGGGCTCACAAGCACTGATTCACCCCAGTAGCCTCAGTTCTTTGCCTGCGCTACCCCAGTCACACTCGCTCCAAGCCGCTGCACTGCCGGGTGATGCCCAGTGTGGTACCACTAACTTAATTAACAAATCAAATGCAGCTGGAGAGGCTCACTAATTAAACAGGTTAAGCATGTTTGTCTTCTGTGTGACTATGTACGTACATATGTGTGTGCAGACTCAGACACTGCTGGCCTGCCCAAGCCTCCTGATTGCTTATGGCAGCTGGATGCAACTCCGCCTACTAATACTGAGGCTAACCGCGGCGGTCTTATCTGCCCCTCGTCCCACCCCCAGGCCCAACCCACTCTGTAAATTATCATCTTTATCATCGATTTACCAGTAGCAAATCCCATCAACCAATGTAAAGCCTTATTAGATCTCATATAAGCCAAACATAACTACATTAGAACTCTAAGCATACTCATTAAGATAGACTGCTTGATTTCTTTGAAACTCCATTGCAAAACAATTCGATAACATTAAAATATTTATACTTTTCTCCAACATCAAATACAACAGTATCTCAAATAAAACACACATAAGTGATTTGAGTACTTATGTTAATCGCCAAACAAAAAGCTAAAACAAATCTAGCATCTTTTGTCTATCCACACCTGTATCGTAAAAACAAAACTAAAAGAGAAATTCCTGTTGAAGTCGTGACCTTTAATGGTTCACGGATCCTAGTCACCTGGGCCCAGATACTCAAAGCAATTATGGCATCACTTCTCCATATGACCCATCATCTTGACAGCTGACAACTTTATTATCATGCCAACGATCCTCAATACACATCATAACTAGGTATTGATTCTTACGACTGCCTATAGTTATTCTAAGTAAAATGGCAAGTCAAGATGTAGCAAGTAATGAATTGCTATGGCACACATTTATTACGACTCTTACTCCATCATACTAGAAAGTTACGATGTCATAACCAGAAATAAGGTGTGATGGCGTAAATGGCACAATTTTGTTGCGACTTACCCATGGTAACTTCTGACCGCCTTGAGTATCTGGGCCCTGGGCTGGGAGGCTGGGGTGAGGGGCTGCTAGGACTGTTGCTAGCTTACCACCCAGGGCAATGTAGGACATATGGAAAACTACCAAACACATAGCAATAACAAGAGGAGGAACTAACATAGTGCAATACAGTGAGAAAGTTAACTACTGAAGGAAAGTGTGTTATGTGTGTTTATAAGAATGCTGAATGTCAAGGGTGATCTGTTTTGGTGCTTTGGATTGTGTTTGTGCTGATGAATGTGTTGAATTGACGGAATTAGTGATTTTTTTTGTATTATGGTTCTAATAGGTACGGCGATTGGTGGAGTTATTTGATAACATTTAAAGGAAAATTAATCTTACATACAGTATATAAGACTGTTTTTTTTTTACACTTCCAACAATTATACAAATATTCATGTTATTGAACTCTATATAATAATTCCTTGCAATCTCCATAGACTCTTCCACTCGCCTGAACAGAACCTACTTTAAAATTTGAATGTGATTATAATAATTGGTGTTTTCAATATTGTCCTCCTCGGGTGGCGACGCACTGCCTCAGACCAAACCGCTCGGGTACTGGTGCTTTTATCGGGATGGATAAAGTAAGTGTAGGTTTTATAGTTGGACATTTTGTGAATCCTTGAAAATGTTTTTGTAAACAAACGTTTCAAGTGTTTTTAGTATCTGTTTTCTTTTTATTATTATTATTATAATTTTTTTTTTTTTTGGTACTATAATTTGAGTGAAATTAATGTTTAAGAGATCCTGGTGTTACTAACGATCTGGTATTCCTGTTTATTTTTGGACAAGATTTTAAGACTGAGCAGATACCTGGATGAAAACAGATGCAGGAAATATTACATGATTTTGCCAAATTTTTGGGGAAATTTACCAAACACAGTGGTTACAGGCCTAGAAGTGAAATAATTATTAATCCCTTGATGATTATGCTTCGTTTTAACAGTTATTTCGGCCAACATTAGAAGATATATTGAGGTTTAGTAAGGATCTCGAGCAAATAGAAGGATAACAATGATCTCAATTTACCCTCTAAATCCCACAGATCCTTTCTAATCTCAACACAATCATCACATGAGAGCTGTATTGATATGAATGAAGTGCGTCCTGAACACTGTAATAATTAACCTATCCCCGGTGTACTATCTAGAACTATTATGACGAACTACCAAATTTATATGGTACTGTACACTCACAGAAATTTGTATTTAATCCCTTCTGTACCGGCGACGTCTTTTATATTTGATTTCAGCTACATTTAGACGATTTTATGAAACTTAGAAAATACATGTGGTAGCTAAACGGATTAAGTGAGGTAGTTTGTAGCCTTATGATTGGTTAACGTCCTTCCTAAGCTGTATATAATCGTCTGATAGTTGCCAGAATATACTGACAAGGATGTCACCGGTACTGTATGGGTTTATCTCTCTTAAAGTTTACAGAACAGTTATTTTGTGCTAAACATCACGAATATTAAACATAATTTTGAGCTTCTTTCGCCAGAGCTTTGAGTACTAAAATGCAATTAACAAGATTACTAATATCATTATGGGTATGTTATTATAGCTTTAATTAGTCATTTTGTTACTGCCAAGTGTACCCTAATTATTCTTGCAAGCACAATCAATTAATGTTCATGGATAGGAATGCTTAGCAGTCTTTGTCGCCAGGAATATGAGGAATAATACAACTCTTACAATATGTATTAGGTCCATTGTACTGTATATAATTATGAACATGTTTCTTTTGTTTATCGGTCAAATTATATTACACCTCTCACATGGTGTATCATTATGTGCGACAAAAATAACAAGCCGAGTATTCGCAAGTTCCTTTAAGGGAGGTCACCGGCTTTTTTTAAATCTTTCTCTCCTTTTCTCTCTTTTCCTGGCTTGTATCCATTCGGCCCTATTTAGCCAACTGTTTTAAGACGTTTATCCCCATCCAGTTGTCGATTTCTTCCTGGCGAGCGATAGCGAGCCAGCATTGTATGGAGAAATCCGGCATTGCCGGAGAAATTTTTCTATCGAAAAATGTACAAATTTAGCTTGCTGTCAAAACAAAAATATATATATACTGGCTCGCTACCGCTCGCCAGGAAATTATTGACACCCCGATGGGGGTAAACGTCTTAAAACAGTAGGCTGAATGGGGCCGAATGGATACAAGCCAAAGATAGAGGGAGAAAAAGAGAAACCAAGTGAGGTGGGCTCCCTTAATGACATTGAGTAATTCCTATAAGCTATTTTTGGCAGGCTTACATTTCAGCTATTTTTACAAAGTTAAGGTGAAATATGAGCAATACAACAAATATACGGCATATGTTAAATGCATCCTGGATAACAATCATTGGTATTTAAATTGTGAAGCAAATTATATTATGCTAATGTGGAGGAGAGCCCACTAGTGGACCTCAAAACACATAAGGCTATTTCCCTAAAATATAATTGTAACTATGAACATTTGAACTATTAGTTATAATAAACGAAGCCAACTCTGTACATTAAATATACTACTCACCAATCAGGAGGTTCCAAGCTCTATGTTGATTGATGATTGTGTTTATGTTGATAATGAACCTTAATTATCCTGTACTCAGTGCTCAGATTAGCTTGTTAACGGTATACAGTTGCTCTTAAGCACACACCCACACACCATGCTTGTACTGGTTGTTATAAGTCCACATTATACACAACAGTGTGCAGGTTTCTTTGCTGCATTTCTAACTAGCTATAATACAAAAAAATAGGATTACACTGAACAAACATTATACATATTATATAAAGGGTACTAAATAGTTTGATCCCGAATTTATTATTTGACAGTATCTAAAACAATAAACTTCATTATGTAAACTACGCAACAATTTACTCAACTTTGTCTTTACTCTGATATTATTAACATGGAATATGTAATAAAACCAAGTATTATATGATACCAGGTACTCCAAAAAATAATAAAATAGGAATAAATATACTGTATACATAATTATAAAACAGGAATAAATATAATGTATACATAATTATAAAACAGGAATAAATATACTGTATACATAATTATAAAACAGGAATAAATATACTGTATACATAATTATAAAACAGGAATAAATATACTGTATACATAATTATAAAACAGGAATAAATATACTGTATACATAATTATAAAACAGGAATAAATATACTGTATACATAATTATAAAACAGGAATAAATATACTGTATACATAATTATAAAACAGGAATAAATATACTGTATACATAATTATAAAACAGGAATAAATATACTGTATACATAATTATAAAACAGGAATAAATATACTGTATACATAATTATAAAACAGGAATAAATATACTGTATACATAATTATAAAACAGGAATAAATATACTGTATACATAATTATAAAACAGGAATAAATATACTGTATACATAATTATAAAACAGGAATAAATATACTGTATAGGCCTACATAATTACAGTAGCTTGAATATAACAAAAGCTGATAATTAGAGTGAAAGGCAAAGTTATGTAATAAGGACATAATGGTTAAGGGGAGGTTTTTAGTTTGGTCTCTAGATATCCTTCAAGCTTAAGATTACACCCCCTTGAGCCCCTTTCAAGATAAATTTGTACATTTTTCGGTAGAAAAATTTCCCGGCTGAAAGCCGGTTCCTCTTAAATTACAGGCTCGCTATCGCTCGCCAGGATAAAATTGACACCTAAATGTCACGAAAGGTCTTAAAATTGATAGAAATGGGTTAAAAGTTCTTAAAATCCTCAAAATAATTGGGCGAACGTCTTACAATTAGAAAACAATGGGGCTAAACATGAGAGAGAAAGGAGTCAAGGAAAAAAATCCCTGGAGTGGATATCTCCCCTTAACCCTTTGAGTACTAGCGTCCTGTGTTATACAATATTCTAGCTGTATTTAAACGCTATTATGCAGCTTAGGAAGGATCTGTGGTAGTGAAAAGGGTTGGCTGAGATAGTTTTGATGAAGCCTTATTAATTGCTAAAGGTCCTTCTCAAGCTGAATATAATCGTCTAGTAGTTGCCAGAATGTGATGAAGAGGACGTCCCTGTTACAGAATGGGTTAACAGTGTACCCTAGCTACACCAATATATTGTACCTGACCAACTCAACACTCATATCCACTCACAAATCACACTTTATAAAAACAATTGTGTAAAAAAAATAAAAAAATAATATAGAAGAAAATGAGCATTGCAAACTTGTGTAATAATGCTTTAACACACTGGCCATAATAGATTTTAATGAGAAAGTCGTGTTTGGTTTTATTGAATCCTTTATTTAATCGTAGTAAACTGTTCACAAATCCAGGGTATAAGAAGAGTGTGAACAAGGTACAGTTGCCCACATAACTTCTGTTGACATTAGTTAAGCCTGGCTACCTCCCGCCATCTTGAATATTGCCAAATAATCATCTGAGCTAGCAAAATCATCAGGTAAGAGCTTTATTCTTTGTGTGCGTCATTTTTCTTTCAGTCCATCATTAACAACAGAACAACCAACATTTGTGTTAATAATACTTTTGCCGGTGTGGATAATTATGAAGGTTTCAGCCAGAAATATTTTTCGGATCTATTGAATGTGTCAGTAACTGACAAGCTATTTATTTTTAACGTTGGTTCGTATACTCAGAGAGATGGTGTGGCTATGGTATAGTCTCACAAACACATTATTGTCACTGAAGTCTAATGGTTAAACGATTACCGTGAACATGCTATACCTATATTTGTTCGTCCCTACGTTGATGATATGTTCTCTTCAAGAATATTGAGTATGTTCCCTTAGTTTTAGATTACCTTAACTCAAAACATGTTAATATCAAATTTACCTACGAAGTAGAATAAAATAATTAACTCATTTCTGGATGTTAAAATTCAACGAGATAATGCTAAATTTGAAACCTCGGTCTTCGGAAAGCCTACATTTACGGGATTATCAACCAAATTCACTTATTTTATCCCAATCAATTTTAAACGTAACCTAGTGAAAACCTTAACCTTTAGAGCATATCATATTTGCTCCAACTACTTTAAGTTTGATGAAGAACATGCATTCATTAAGCAACTGCTTTTTAGTAATGGATTCCCTAGAAACTTTGTTGAAACGAATATAGGCAAAACTATTAATAAGTTATTAAATAAAGTCACCCAAGTCCCAGAAACAGTAGCTAAAGCGATAATATATTTCCCTATCATTTTCACTCAAAGATAAACTTAATAAAAGTTTAAATAATTTTTTCGTCAAGTATCTGTACGCGTAATTTAAAAAAAAAGACTATACAATTCATAAATTCTCTAAAGTTAAAGACCAAATTCCGTTTGATGTTCAGTCGTCTTTTATATATAAATTCACGTGGCATAGCTGTAAGACTTCGTACTGTACTGTACTGTACATTGGGAAAAGAATAAGAAACCTGAAGAGTCGGATTGCGGAACACCTTGGTCGCTCAGCTCGTACTGGTTCACGAATCACTAAACCATCTTTTTCTGGCATTAGAGAGAATTCTTTGAACAATGATCACAAGCAAGGGCCTAATAGTCCTGACGGGGCGATGGCCTTCCCAATTAATTAACAAGCAAGGGATTGGAGTTCTCGAAAAGGGGCTCCAACCTAACGCTATTCTTGACTTCGAACAGTGTGCTGGTTTAATAATCCAGAAGGGTCGACAGCCTCTGAAGTCCTATTTTAACTAACTAACTAACAATTATCACCCATTTTCGGCCGCAATGTTTTCAGTTCTTGCTAGGGGTCCGTGAGAGCAGGATCTGGCTATAATGGAGTCTCTACATAAGCCCGAGATCGGTTCTCGCGAGTCTTCAGCACAGCTATTGTGTTTGAAGGTACTAAGGCACGGGGTGTACTAAGGTGTGTGATCTGTATTTTACTTCATATTCTCCTTTAAATTAAATTTTTTCTTATAATTCTCAACCAACGGAAATGTATCCCTCTCCCTTCTACTTCATTTAGGCTCTCATTTATTCCCTTTTCATTCACACAATTTTGAATTTAAATATGTTGTTTTGTCTAATAATTCCGCACAACCTTGCACTAATTACTGATACTTTGATATTACACTGTCTGGATTCATTATTCTTATAAATTTCTACATTGATTCAATACGGTCATATTTTTATAGTAATTTTATTAGTCTCGTTGACATGTTTAATTTATCAATATTGGACTTTACGATCCCATATACCACGAGGTATCATCCTCATTTCATTACTAGCATAATTTGCTCAATTCACGTCTTTTTTGACATTTGACAATTTAACATCTTCACATTGTGAAGTCTACCAGCATTGGCAGAATCGCCTCTCGGTAGACACTAGTGCTCGCCAGGGACATTGAAATGGGCTACAGTTATCAGAGAATGTTGTTCTTTCTTTCCTAGCAATCGTATTGTCACAGACAGTCCAGTGGTGGTCTTTCTTTTCGTCTGTGACAACGAGAAGTGCTTTATATCATTAATAGAATTTAACATGCATTGTATATTGTTAAGGAGAGAGAGCGGTGTAGGCAGTTTGGTGGTAATGTGTGCGTGCGTATGCATGTGTTGTCTCCCTCGCTCGGAGGCTCGCGCGCGAGCTTTCTCACGCCCCTTGATTGGCTGGCGTGTCTGGCTGTGTCACGTGACACATGCTGCCTTGTGACGTCTCGGCCTGTGATTGGCCGACCACCGCGTGTTTGTGGGCTCCTGTGTTCGTGGGGGTCCCCAGGAGCTGCCTTCCTCAGAGCAGGCCAGGGGCGCACACGACTAACATCCTTTTTACAACTGTCCCCCATATCCCCACCATTCTGATATTGTCTCTCTCACTCAACTTCCTTTCTTTCATTCCTCTCATCTTTTAACGTCACAGCACTCTCGTTGGGTTCTGTACACTATTTTATATCGGCCCATCGTATTGTGTGCGTTGCTCTCATATATATTTACATATATTAGAATAGGCTATAAGGGTTCTTAGTCTATGGAGGTTTGATGACTGTGTTTGTCTCCCTCAGTGTCCTTAGTCTATGGAGGTTTGATGACTCTTTGTGTGTGTCTCCCTCATTATCAGTAGTGCTCTGCTCGATTATTTAATGCTAGACTGGGATGAGGTTTCTGTTGTCGTTGTCACCAATGCTTATACCTACACGACTTCGACGGTTTCTATGGTAGCCTAGGTTGTCCTTTTGGTTGTATCTTTTGCGAGTGCAGCATCGTGTTGTAAGAGGGCATTAGCCTACTACCTTATAACACAGTGCTGCCTCTTTGCTTGACTTTAGAGGGATCGCCAGGGTAGAGCCAGATACTTGAGATCTGGATCCACCAAGAGAGCATCCCCGTCATTAACGTAACTTTAACCATACCGCCTTAAGGACAACGCTAGGATATGAGCCTGTCTTGCTCAGCCACAGTTTCCTAACCTTGATATCCCAGCTAGACTTTATTCGCCTAGCAGACACTAGTTAGGACCTAAGCTCTTTTGATATGTATGCATTATTATTCACAAGCATTTATTAGTCTAGGTTGTTGTTGAGTTGCACAACCATAGTAGACTGTTTCGTTGATGAGGAAGTACTTCTTTTAGTGTCGAGCATTATTACCGTTGCGCATTTATAGTATTCTCGTGTCAGTTAACATTATATGTCCTATCTTTTTGTGTATTCGCTTTACACGTGTGGTGTCCTGCCTCCTGCCTCTATATAGTTTAAGATACGAGCATCTTATGAGCATCAGACTTTCTTCAGAAGTTTCCAGCTCTATGCTGTAGGACTATACTTCACTTTCTTTCAAATAGGAGTGAAGAGTTATTGTTGTTTAGAGTAACTGTATTGAAGTATCTTTTGATTGTATTAAATCTTGCAGTGATTTAATTGATCTTCCCCTAGATTCTTGTTTATGCATTTTAACGTAACTTGCATCCTGTGTGTTATCAGGCTATACCAGTGTGGGTTAGCCTGAAGTAGAGTACATTTATGCCCAGTTAAGGATACCCCGTTATCGCAGATTAACTCTGGAGGGTATAGGTGTTTTGTTCGCCGGCATAATTATAAGTTCAAGGGTTTGGATCTAGCGTACCGTTGTTGCATAGTGCCCTATTACTAGTCCAAGCATTAAGTGCCCTTGTTTTATTCATAGCCCCGGTCGTAACAAATGGCGACCTTGCCGAGTATCTTGTCTTAGTTGTCACAACAACCTCGTGAACTAAGAAATAATTGCAGGATTTCTGGACATTTGTTTTTTGAGGAATATTTTGGACACGTGGGAATTTTGGGTTAACTGCACCACTACTACTCCTCGATTACGGGATTCCTGTCTTAGGTAATTATTTGTTGTTGATCTTCCCTTACTCAAGGGACCCTACAGATGCGCGGATAAGGGATACTTTTCGTATTTTGTCAATTTCATTGTCACCCCCCAATACAATTTTCAGAGTTAAGTCCTAGTTTTGTCCAGCCAGTTCAGTCCAGTCCACAACACTTTGTTTACATGCTAGGCTCCTCCCAGAAGTTCCCGGATGTTCATTAGCCAATGAGAGTCGAGCTTCACCTAGTGATTTAGTTTCCCAACAAATTATTATTATCTTTTACAATGATCTCTTCCAGTGTTTTACATACTGTCTGAATTTTTTACTTTCTAATTTTTCTACATATAGTTTTTGGGATATCGATTTGTAACAATACATTTTAACTTGTACCCACAATGCACTTCGCCTGTGAAGTGTGACGTCAGTTTCAAACACAACCTCCTGGAAGGCCTCATGCCAGGTTAGTGTTCCTCACATTTAGGGGTATTTTTGGCAGTATTTCTCTAGTATGGCTATCTTTCTTCAATATATAACCGTAAGTAGACCCTTAGGGCTTGCATTACAGGGTCTTTTCCATGTCATAAAGGCCAATTTCGCCCATTATATAGGGACATATCCTCAGGCCACCCCCCCCCCCCCACACACACACTCACGTATGTTAATGCTTTGTAAGTGTGTATTTTCTATTTAGAAAGTGAGGAAAGCCCTATTTATTAGCATTCTGTATTAATAATTGTAATTCCGATACCTCAACAATCTAGGGAAGAGTTTGGGAATGCGGGGTTTCGGGTGGGGTAAAAATAGGGGTATTGTGGACAGTGGGAATAACTATAAAAATGTAATAAATACAATTGAAAAAACCCAAAAATGTTTAAATCCGAGCCAAGTTTTGGCCAATTTTCTGAGTCCAAAAAGGGCAAAACCCATAATACTAGGTTAGGTTAGGTTAGGCTAATGTTAACCCCACAATACTAGGTTAGGTTAGGTTAGGTTATTTGGTTAGGTTTATGACAAAACTTGGCTCGGATTTCATGGATTTAGCGGGGGTGGAGGGGGGGGGGAGGTTAGGCTAGGCTAGGCTAATGTTAACCCCATAATACTAGGTTAGGTTAGGTTAGGCTAATGGGTAAATTGATACGGTGTGACAGTCACGAGTTTTAGAATGTGTGTGTGTTTTTTTTTGCATTTTTTCTTTGATATACAGTGTTGTTTTACCTAACTAACCTAACCTAACCTAACCTAACCTACAAGTAATACGTGGATAGAAACTAACCTAAAATGTACGCAATTACCAAAGCAGCACTGGATCGTGCAACTGTAAGGTCCCCCGAGTAAGGTAGGAGGGAAAAAAAAATCTATAAAGCAGAAATCCCGTAAAACAGGACTTGTCATTATGCAGACAAGACTCTGTGTTTTACCCTATATCTCCTTTATAATACATTTGCGACGGGAAGGACATATATAGGACTGAAGACTATTATATAACATACCTATAGGCTACACAAACATCGGGGCTTGTAACTGTCAAACCGTAAAATCTTACCGGCAAATGTTAACCCCATAATACTAGGTTAGGTTAGGTTAGGTTATTTGGTTAGGTTAATGACAAAACTTGGCTCGGATTTTATGGATTTAGCGGGGGTGTGGGGGCGGCAGCCCCCACCCATAATACTTGGTTAAGTTAGGCTAATGTTAACCACATCCTTACTGAGTTTTTCAACAGTGAAAAACAAGAAAACCCCAGCCAACTTTCAAAATGAGGTTACTGTGATTTTGGACTCTGAAAATTCGACAAACACCAGCCAAGTTTGGTCAACACCTTGGGTTTTTTTCTTCAGCTGAAAAAGGGCGAAATCCGAGCCAATTTTGTTTTCCAATTTTGCCCTTTTTGGACTCTGAAAATTGGCCAAATCCGAGCCAACTTTTGCCAAAACTTGGCTGGATTTCAACATTTTGGGTTTTTTTCAATTGTATTTATTACATTTTTAGAGTTATTGACATAATACCCCTATTTTTACCCCACCCAAAAGCCCGCATTCCCAAACTCTCCCCTAGATTGTTGAGGTATCGGAATTACAATTAATAATACAAATGCTAATAAATTGGGCTTTCCTCACTTTCTAAATAGAAAATACACACTTATAAAGCATTTACATACACAAATAAAATAAATTAAACATAAAATAGCAGGAGTAGTAGTTATGCAGAAATACCTTCCGGTGGACACTATGTCGAACGACGGATCAGTACATAGTGAGAGCACAGGCGAGGAGGTGGAGAAGGTGGAGTTGTCTAGCGGCGCTCGGGTGGTAAACAGTGAGGAGGATGCTCGGATATTATTGGAGGAGCCTGTGTCAGCGGATCGGGTGTCGGGGCTAGACCGGTACGGACTGCAGTGTGTAGCCACGGTCTTAGGGTTTCCCGGTACTAGCGGTTTGTCGAGAGGTGCCCTGGTTACCTGTATGCTCGGTGGGGTGCGGGGGGTTTCGGGTGGAGCGGGAGCTGGGGCACCTTTTGCCCAGCCCCCATTTCACTCGACTCCTACCATGGCGCCCCCTCGGGCTCCGGAGCCGGGTACGTTCCCGCAGGCCGATGCCCGGTGGCGGTTGGGTATACCTCTAGGTGATTCACGGGGTGGGTCCCCAATAGTAGCACCCCCTCCTCAGGGTTTGTCTTCCGAGATGTTGTTTCGGCTCGAGCTCGCCAAACTTGAGCTCGAGCAGCGGCAGCGGGAATCTGAGCTTAGGATTCAGGCTGAGGAGAGAAAGGCCATACATGAGGCTGAGCTTCAGGTTGAGGCTACGAAGTACTGTGCAGACATAGATCTTGAGAAGTCTCGGGTGGAGTCGACAGGGCAGCGTCTCGGTTCTGGGAATCGAGGTCCTGATCAGTCTTTATCGCACCTTCTTAAGTTAGTCCCTGCATTTGATGAGTCGGGTGTCACCGAGTTTTTCCTGCGTTTTGAGGAGGAGTGCCGGGAGCACAATGGCCCGAGGTTAAGTGGGCAGCCCTTGTTTCCTCTAGGTTGGTTGGCAAAGGACTCAAGGCATATGATGCATTGCCCTTGGAGTCTTGCATCGATTATGGGGTATTGAAGGAGGCTGTCCTGCGGGCATATGAGTTACAACCAGAGACTTATAGGTTGAAGTACCGGGGTGTTACGAAGGGTCGTGAGTGCACCTTTCTTGAACATGCCCGGGAACTGTCTGACGCTTTTGGGAATTGGCTGAGATCGGAGAAGGCAACGACGTTTGATGAGATAAAACAGTTGATGCTTCTCGAGCAGTTCTTTAAGTGTACGGGCAGCGACCTGACGTTGAACCTCAAAGAGAAAAATCCTAAAACTCTACAGGAGGCAGCTGAGATGGCTGACCTTAGGCTATCGCTGATTCGTGGGTGCGGGTCTGCACAACGGAACGATGCAGGTACCAAGGGGCGCAACACTCCACCCCCCTGAGTCAGTGATACACCATATAACAACGAAAATAAGAGCAATGATAACAATTTTGATCACAAACCTAAAACCGTCCTGTTTAAGAAGGGTCAGGGCCCTTCCCCACCTCAGGGGAAGTCCAAGGGTGAAGTAGAGTGTTTTCGGTGTCATAATTAGGGGCATTTTGCATGTTCCTGCCCTAGTAACCAACCTACAGCAGTCGTGTCTTTGGCTCGCAACATTGGAGTGTCTCTGAGGTCTTCTGCATTTACCCCGAGGTGATATGTCAGATGCGGGGGCGCAGCCAGTGAAGGAGTGTCCGGAAGGCTCGAAACCTGTCCGCGATGCTTTTTGCGGCCATAGAGGGCGTAGCTGCGTGAGTTGGGCTGGTTGCAAGCATGGGTTGGAGTTGTTGCGAGATACAGGTGCATCCCAGACTCTGATGAAAAACTTTACTGGCAAACCTATAAACGTGGCACGGGTGGTTGTGGTGCAGGGTATTAATGCTACACAGTCATACCCGTTGGTTCGAGTAGAGCTGGAGCTTGATGGTGTGACACGGGAGATTCATATTGGAATCGTAGAGAAACTGCCAGTAGAGGGCATCGACCTTCTTCTCGGCAACGACTTTGCGGTATCTACTTCTGAGGTTCCACCCTTAGTCGGTGCCGAGAGGGCGGCCGACGTGAGTAGGGAGGGGCAGGAGTGGGTCGAGAGGTGTCAATTATAGCAGCAGGCGTGTGTTGTCACCCGATCTCATGCATCTAAAGTGTCACAGCCTATTCCTCAGTCTCTAGACCAGCGGAGGAACGGTCGGAAGGAGCAAGCTCAAGTTGGGAGTAGTTTTGTGATTTTAATCCAGCAGCTCTTCTTGGCGACTTAGTATTAGCACCAACGCTTAAGTCCGGAGTGGCCCCAGAACCTGTCACACTGGGTGTGGAGGTAGGGCGTGAGAAAACTCCGAGACAGCAAGTTGAACTCGAGGACGGTGAAACATGTCATGTGAACCTGAAGGAGTTTGTGAGGCAACCACCTGAGCAGCCTACTGTCCGTATGTTGGTCTGCAGCGGCCAAGGTGGAGAAGGAGAGGGGGGCAGTGGGGCACAGGTGGAGGAGAGAAGGGATTGTCATGTCTCGGTGGAGCAGTGGGCGGGGGACACGAGCCAGGTGGCTGTGGAAGCGCTAGAGCACCTGCCTGAGCAGCAGTGTGCAGCACTCCAGCACCCGCTCGGTTCATACCCCACTGTTTGTGCCGAGCACCCAGGCCTCACAACTCTTGCGGTGCACGAGGTTCCGCTGACAGGTCACTTGAGTGTCAGTAGACCGTTGGCCTCGTTGTTTCAGTGGTTCAAGGTGGGCGACGAGGCTTTGGCATGGTTGTCAGGTCAGGGTCGACCCATGGCTGCTAAGGGTAGTGGTCAGAACCAGGATATTGTGCAGATTGGTGAGGTTGGCTGTGGAGTGGATGTGTCCGGTCGTCGCATAGCCTCCCAATGCTGCTCTAGTATTATGCAACAGCCCTACCATACACCGACTGTATCTGGCCATGTCGCTGAAGGCGGTGATGCTGCGCAGGCAGATGCAGTCGCAAGGAATGCGGGGGTGCGCATGTACGGTATCGGCGGGGAGGCCTTAGCAATTATGAACTATGAGAGTGACTGCACAGGTGGTATAGATTGTCCCTCTCATGACCTGGCTGTTCTGGGAACAAAGGTGGAGAAGGAGGGAGGCTATAGTGTAGAAACTGTGGTCTCGGCTGGGTTGTGGGAGGGCAATGAGCATGTTGTTCGTCGAGATAAGTTGCAACCTCTTGTTCCGGAGCGTCAAGAGAAGTTGTTTGCTAGGCTGTTGCAGTGCATCCGCATGTTTGTTCATTCTCCGGGTCTGATGTACAGGGTAGAATCCGACATGGAGGCTGGAGACAGTGCAAGGCTCAAAGTGGCTCCCTACCGTATAAATCCTGCTCGACAGCCTGTGGTGAAAACAGAGCTGGACTACGTGTTGACGAAGGGTCTGAGGGATAAGGAATGTCGTGAGTGGTCGTTGCCTGTAACTTTGCAACCTGTGTTAAGTGGTAAGATCAGTGTGTGTGTTGATTGCAAGAGTGTGTGTGAATTATCCCTGACAGACGCATATACCTTATCGAGAGTTGACGACAACATAGACCGCATCGGGGCTGCATCGCTTATCACGAAGGTAGAACTAGTGAAAGGCTTTTGGCAGGTCCCGTTGCCGGAAAGAGCGAAGAGAAGTGCCAGTCTTGTGATGAACTGGGCAGTTTATCAGTGCCAGGTGTTGTCTTGCTGCCGGAACACAAGTTGGATGTGTGGCATGTTAAGGGCGCTGATAATGTTGTGGCTGATTGTTTGTCGCAGGAGGGTATGCTTCGGGGAGCACCCTCGCCGTTCAGTCAGTGTGTGTTTGAGAGTAGAGAAAAAAACCAGGCTTGCCCCTGTAGAGCAGCCGTCAAAAACAACATTAAAATTAAATAAAAAATCACATAAAAACTCTTTTCTTTTGATAGTTAATTGTAAGTTGCCAATATTATAGCTAATGTCCTAAGTTGAACCTGTCTTTCACTTAGTAGCCTGGGCTCTGTGAAGCTCGCTCAGGGAGCATAGTAGGCTAAAATTATACTATTATGTTTGGGAGGGGTTATAAGATTTTCTTTATGCTAATGTGTTGTTTTTATTTAAAATTGAGCTTTGCATTTCATTTCTGGTGGAGTGGCTAGGTGTGGCGGGTCTTGTCGGCATTCTGCCTTGTCAGATATCGTGCTCGCCTAATGTTGAGCATCCTATATCTTGGGCGGGGTGTGACGTCTACCAGCGTTGTCAGAATCGCCTCTCGGTAGCCACTAGCGCTCGCCAGGGACATTGAAATGGGCTACAGTTATCAGAGAATGTTGTTCTTTCTTTCCAGCAATCGTATTGTCACAGAGAGTCCAGTGGTGGTCTTTCTTTTCGTCTGTGACAACGGGAAGTGCTTTATATCATTAATAGAATATAACATGCATTGTATATTGTTAAGGAGAGAGAGCGGTGTAGGCAGTTTGGTGGTAATGTGTGCGTGCGTATGCATGTGTTGTCTCCCTCGCTCGGAGGCTTGCGCGCGAGCTTTCTCACGCCCCTTGATTGGCTGGCGTGTCTGGCTGTGTCACGACACCTGCTGCCTCTTGACGTCTCGGCCTGTGATTGGCCGACCACCGCGTCTTTGTGGGCTCCTGTGTTCGTGGGGGTCCCCAGGAGCTGCCTTCCTCAGAGCAGGCCAGGGGCGCACACGACTAACATCCTTTTTACAACTGTCCGCCATATCCCCACCATTCTGATACGGTCTCTCTCACTCAACTTCCTTTCTTTCATTCCTCTCTTCTTTTAACGTCACAGCACTCCCTTTGGGTTCTGTACACGATTTCATATCGGCCCATCGTATTGTGTGCGTCGCTCTCATATATATTTACATGTATTAGAATAGGCTATAAGGGTTCTTAGTCTATGGAGGTTTGATGACTCTGTGTGTGTCTCCCTCAGTGTCCTTAGTCTATGGAGGTTTGATGACTCTTTGTGTGTGTTTCCCTCATTATCAGTAGTGCTCTGCTCGGTTATTTAATGCTAGACTGGGATGAGGTTTCTGTTGTCGTTGTCACCGATGTGTGTGCGGTTTGCTTATACCTACACGACTTCGACAGTTTCTGTGGTAGCCTAGGTCGTCCTTTTGGTTGTGTCTTTTGCGAGTGCAGCATCGTGTTGTAAGAGGGCATTAGCCTACTACCTTATAACACAGTGCTGCCTCTTTGCTTGATTTTAGAGGGATCGCCAGGGTAGAGCCAGATACTTGAGATCTGGATCCACCAAGAGAGCATCCCCGTCATTAACGTAACTTTAACCATACCGCCTTAAGGACAACGCTAGGCTATGAGCATGTCTTGCTCAGCCACAGTTTCCTAACCTTGATATCCCAGCTAGACTTTATTCGCCTAGCAGACACTAGTTAGGACCTAAGCTCTTTTGATATGTATGCATTATTATTCACAAGCATTTATTAGTCTAGGTTGTTGTTGAGTTGCACAACCATAGTAGACTGTTTCGTTGATGAGGAAGTACTTCTTTTAGTGTCGAGCATTATTACCGTTGCGCATTTATAGTATTCTCGTGTCAGTTAACATTATATGTCCTATCTTTTTGTGTATTCGCTTTACACGTGTGGTGTCCTGCCTCCTGCCTTTATATAGTTTAAGATACGAGCATCTTATGAGCATCAGACTTTTTTCAGAAGTTTCCAGGTCTATGCTGTAGGACTATACTTCACTTTCTTTCAAATAGGAGTGAAGAGTTTATTGTTGTTTAGAGTAACTGTATTGAAGCATCTTTTGATTGTATTAAATCTTGCAGTGATTTAATTGATCTTCCCCTAGATTCTTGTTTATGCATTTTAACGTAACTTGCATCCTGTGTGTTGTCAGGGTATACCAGTGTGGGTTAGCCTGAAGTAGAGTACATTTATGCCCAGTTAAGGATACCCCATTATCGCAGATTAACTCTGGAGGGTATAGGTGTTTTGTTCGCCGGCATATAAGTTCAAGGGTTTGGATCTAGCGTATCGTTGTTGCATAGTGCCCTATTACTAGTCCAAGCATTAAGTGCCCTTGTTTTATTCGTAGCCCCGGTCGTAACAACATTCAATCTGTGTATTGTAAATATCTATTGTAAACTATTTTAGATAAGTAAATCTATATGTATTATATTTTAAAAGAAGTTTTCTGGGTAATTATAGGGAAAAGGTTTTCGCCCTTATTTTCCATGTTTATTCCTCCAGATTTATAGAAATGAGTGTTTTCATGATTCTAGCTCTAATTTCAACATGGGATACAAGAAGGGTTGAGGGGGCTTTGCCCCTCCCTCACCCAGCCATGACTTATTGAAATCATCATCTATGTTGCCAGCAAGGGGTTAACATCGACTATACTCTATAATTATATTTTTAACATCGTTCTTAACACCAATAACAACTCAAATTAAATTAATGAAAACATGTGATTCTCCCAGGATTCGAACCTAGGACATCAAATACTGAATCAATACTCTCTAACCATTACACTAAGACAGCTATAACTACAGCACGTGATCACGATTAATGAAGATGTTTGTAAACAGTAAGGACGTCCGAGGGACCTGAGTGATGGGACTAAGCGTTTTAACGCCTTACGAGCGGGCCCGTCAGTAACTTCTACTACCTGCCAAGCGGGGGGTTTTACCCTAAACGACCTTGTTTCCGTGCTCTTTTTCATGCATATACAACAGCCAGAGCGTAATACAATTATGTATCCCTGAAAGGGCAATAATTGAACTTTCCAATGACACCAGAACCATCCTTCTACGACCACTCGTTCTCTTGCAACGATCGTACAAGACAAGTGCAAAATCCCTAAAATACGGTAATTTCCTTACATAATTCCCTGTGTAGCGAGGCAGTGGGTGTGGGTGTGTGTGGAGTAGATGTCAGTAGTCGCGCGGGACCCGTGACGAGCGGTCATGAGCCGACCTACGCTCCTCCCGTCGCGTCGCACGTCTCTCTCTCAGAGCCATTATTGCTCAAAAATTGCACACGGACTCAAGTCGGTCCCCACTCTTTGGGCATGTGTTCTCTAGCCCGACTTAAGTCCACCCCCGCCAGACAAGGTAAGATCGCGTTTTAGAAGTGTGAATAAAATCATTCTACCACAGATGATTATACAGGAGTACAGTAAAACTATTCCATAGACCTGCATTGTCCCTAATAAATTATTCATAATAATCCGGCGAGCCTTTTCCAAATTATTATAGTTTTCGGTTTCATATTAGGCTTTGATGATACAAATAGAGGATCGAAACATTCGAAATAGATATAGATGTGTATCTTCCTTTTATATATATATATATATATATATATACAGAGCGAACCTTAAATAATTGCCCATAGGGATTTCCCATGTATTATTTATAGGGGTATAATGGGTTGAAGTGATGATTGTGATAGTAGTACTGGCTCTTCCACACCCCTATAAATACATGGGAAATCCCTATGGGCAATGATTTAAGGTTCGCTCTGTATATATATATATATATATATATATATATATATATATATATATAATATATATATATATATATATATATACACACAGTATATACATATAATTTGTGTTGTCTATGTCTCAACCTCGGGACTGTAGGCTGTCCAGTAGCCTGTAACTCTTACGAGGCTCAGATTATCAGTTGAAGCTTCGAGATGTCGAGTGCTTCATATGTAGGCTATTGCATTAGATGGTAACCGTGGAGCTTCAAGGTGTTGGTTGCTTCCTTTTTGCCCCACTAGATGACGACACCTGATTTTGGAGAGAGCAGCTATACGGTCGCTCACATCATCTTCGAATACAGTCGGGCATCTTCTATGCTATGAATTGGTGACGATATAGGGGGTATTTTCATGACGTGTCAGCGTAGCCAGGATAATTGTAGAACAGCAGGAACGATCAGATCACCTCAGAAAAACCTGACATTTGGTGTGGAGTCGATTGAGGTCCTTTTGGTCTGCAGTCCACGACACTATCCACTGTGCTATCGCCTCCCCCAATAATATACAGGGTGTTTCATAAATACCTTTCATAAATTTCAGAATGAGTAGACCTAGCAATAATAAATATACTTTACTATGTGACGGTTTTGGAAATTTCTCATATTTACCGGGATATTACACATTTTAGTTTAAATAGGAAAGTCTAGGGGATGAACACAATCAGTAGATTACCATCACCTCAATTACTTTATTTTGTCATAAATGTTTGAAGATCAATGCATTTTACAGTATTTACAATAGGTGCTCGATCAATTTGCTTCAAGGGTTCGAATACTGTATGAATGAAGCTTCACAAATTGAAGGTAATGTGAGAAGGTGAGAGAAAGAAGGATGTACTGGCAGTCTTAAGTAAGTACCAGACATGGAGCCATACACCTCTGCTGAGTACACAGACATGTTACTTACTTTAGGTGCAGCTGGAGGAAATGCAGCTGAAGCAGTAAGGATGTACGGTGAACAATATCCCAACCGGAGGCAACCATCTCGGCCTACTTTCCTCAGCGTAGAAAGACTACTACGGGAATATGGCTCACTGAATCCATGTGCAGTAGACAGAGGAAGGCCTCATGATGAGCAACTACTCGATGCAGAAGAGGATATCCTTGATGCCATCGCAGATGATCCATCTACAAGCACACGTCGACTTAGTGCACGATTTGGTGTGGCTCATGCATCAGTATGGAGGATTGTAAACAGACATGGCCTGTACCCATATCATCACCAGCCCATCCATGCTCTGACTGAACGTGATTATCACCAACGAGTGGATTTCTGTCGGTGGCTCCTTACTCAAGAGAGGGAGAACAACGGTTTTATTGCAGAGGTTTTGTTTAGTGATGAGGCAAATTTCACAAGAAATGGCATGTTGAACCTACATAATACACATACATGGGGAGCAGAAAATCCACATGCAACAACAACGAGGGGACATCAGGAACGCTTTTCGATTAATGTTTGGGCCGGTATTCTTGGTGACCATCTAATCGGACCTTTTATGTTACCACAACGACTTACAGGCAATGTGTACACCAGATTTCTTCAGGATGACTTACCCATACTACTTGAAGATGTGCCTCTCAGAACATGTAGACAAATATGGTTCATGCAGGATGGGGCTCCAGCTCACTTTGCACGAGGTACGAGGGATTTCCTTAATGTTATGTACCCTGATAAGTGGATAGGCCGTGGTGGTCCCCATCGCCTGGCCACCTAGATCACCGGACCTAACACCACTTGACTTTCATCTTTGGGGACACTTGAAGAGCAGGGTGTATGCTACACAAATCAACACCCGTCAGCAACTGTGGCAACGAGTTCAAGAGGCATGCAGAGAAGTAAGAAACACACCAGGGATATTTGAAAGAGTGCGACAGTCTCTTATGCACCGAGCCCAAGCCTGTATCAACGAGGGTGGGAGAAACTTCGAGCAATTATTGTAAATACTGTAAAATACATTCATGTTCAAACATTTATGACAAAATAAAGTAATTGAGGTGATGGTAATCTACTGATCGTTTTCATCTCCTAGACTTACCTATTTTAACTAAAATGTGTAATATCCCGGTAAATATGAGAAATTTCCAAAACCGTCACATAGTAAAGTATATTTATTATTGCTAGGTCTATTCATTCTGAGATTTATGAAAGGTATTTATGAAACACCCTGTATAAGAGTAGAACCACAGGTTGGTTATTTTGTTTTTGCGATTTTTTTTGTTTTTTGTTAGTGATTTATACCGGAAATAAATATTTTCCCATTATCCAAGAAGCGGTAAGGATGTAGTATCCGACGTATCGCCCGCTTTCTTTACACTACTCGTACGCTCGCGATTACTTTCCCGCTTATTTTGACAGCCGTGGGATACAATAATAGGTTGAGGGGGAGCTTTGCTCCCCTCATCCCCCCACGACTTATTGTCACCATATATATTGCTAGCAGGGGGCAAATTATAGAAAAAAAATAAATAATTGCGACGTGCAGGGCGATGATTGGTACAGTTCAAATCCAAGATATATAAAAAATCCAAGATTTCACTAGAAAACATTGAGAAACTGAGTTTTTCCCCCAGATGAAAAAAATCCAAGATTTGTTTACTAATGATGCATAACATTAATTATCTGGAAATTAAAACTTATATGAATAGGTTGGAAACATTATGAATTTGTGCCTACTGTGGTGCGACTCGTATATATTGTCTATCTATCTATCTATCTATCTATATCTATCTATCTATCTATCTATCTTAACAACTTCTCAATATACAGTAGGACATGTCATACATGTTTTTAGATTAGACTGAGCAAGATTTGTAGGCTACCCATAAATTAGATCAACTTTGGTTCGCTAAGATCACATCAGTTTATGTTTGATTCAGTAAATCAAAGCTATGCTATCTTAATACAGGATGCAGTGGTTAGGTTAGGTAATGATTGGGGTAGCATTCAAGGAGACTACATCAGGACTCTTCTTCTTCTTCTTCTTACCTCTGACCGGGTATAAGCTATCCTAGTGTTTACTAGCCTATACCCCTTTGAAAGGACATTAGCCTAACCTAACAACCTTACCTAACCTATCCTAGTATTATGGGTGGGGGCTGCCGCCCCCACACCCCCGCTATTTGACATCTTTGACAGATTTTTGTGTATTTTTCTGTGAAAAGGGTATTTTTTCAATTTGTCAATAACGAAAATCCTCCATGCGGACTATATGGAGAAAAATATGGCGAATCTGTTGGTGCCTATTTTCCCTAATAAATTGTTTCTAATAAGGCGGATGTATGTCCTTGAAGATTATCATGATAGGTAAGGCTTGATCAAATTTGGTTATGTTCTGCAAGGAACTGTTGGAAGAGGTTTCAAAGAATTAGGAAAATATATTATGTTATGCATATACTACGATCCTCTAATTTTATTGGGGGATTTTGTTCTGGGAAATTTGATCTTACCCTGTTTCTTCTACACTGCACAGTTTACTTAATTAAGGAAAGACCTTTTGTAGTCGATGGGTTAAATAATAATTACAGGTACGGTACCTTGATGTGTTATTCCTCTTACGCCCTCTTACACTCATACACTTCTTATCAAAGTATAAAGACGAGTTGATAAGGATTGATATTAATTTCCTTGGAAAAGGCAGGCCTACGCACAGAAAAAAACCCTGCCTGTTTCACTGTGCATATATGGTTCATGAGATGCTGATGATATGGGAATGAGTAAATACTGTGATTCGGGAATAATATCCCTAGGATACAATCGCCCCAGGAAAAGGTAAAATTAGCATTAGGTTTAAGGGTAAAGGTTATCATGTGTCACCAATTCAGATACCTCGATAATTGTCATATATTTAATCTTTATATTTAATCTTTATGACTCATAAATAACTCCTATATATCGCAACCGTCTTGGTGGTGTAATGGTTCTATCTATCTATTGCCTGACGCCGTGATCCCCGAAGGGGTGGCCACGAACGAACCGCCCCCATGCACCTCTGTCCCCAGTCAGTCGACGCCCCTCCCCCCAACCAGCACCACCTTCGTTCATGTACTTCCTCACTCCATCCTTCCACCTCATATTCGGTCTACCTCTCCCCCTCTGTCCCTCCACCTCGCTCTCATACACCCTCTTAGTCATTCTCTCGCTTTCCATACGTTCCATATGGCCGAACCATCTCAAGTTGTTCCTTTTCACACTTTCCAGCACATCTACCTCCACACCACACCTCCTTCTTACTTCCTCATTAGTCTGTCTATCCCTCCATGTAACTCCGCACGCACTCCTTAAGTAATTCATTTCCACTGCTCTCACTCTTGGTCTGAGTCTCTCAACCAACGTCCATGCTTCGCTTCCGTAAGTCAGTGTCGGGATTACCACACTGTCATGCAAGGACTTCTTCACTTCCATACTGACCACCCTATTTTTTGTTACTGCTTTTAGCGTTCCTACAACCCTCTTCCCCTGTTGTACCCTCTCCCGCACCTCTTCATCCATAGTCCCATCTTTACTCAACACACTGCCCAGATACTTAAAAGAGTTGACGATCTCCATAGCCTGACCGTTCAGCTTCACCTCACACTCTGTGACTTCACCCTTTTTGAAGACCATAACCTTGCTCTTCCCCGTATTTACCTTCAAATTCCGTTTTTCGCACACTGTTCCAAACTCATTCACCAGACCCTGCAACTCCCATTCATTATCACTCATCAGAACTGTATCATCCGCAAACAGCAGTATAGGTAGCTTCCACTCAATTCCCTCCCTTTTCAGCGATACACCAACATCCACTGCTCTTGATAGTATTTCTTTTATAACTCCATCCATATATACAGTAAACAACCACGGGGACATCACACACCCCTGTTTCAAACCAACATTCAGGTCAAAGAACTCGCTCTGCTCACTCTCCACACGTACTGCCGCCTTTGCACCCTCATACATGCTCTTCACTGCTTTCAGCAACTTGCCCTCTACTCCGTATATTCTAAGTACTTTCCACAAACCTTCTCTATCCACTCTGTCATAGGCCTTCTCCAAGTCCATAAAGGCAACATACACCTTTTGTTTCTTCTCCAGATACTTCTCCACAACACAATTCAGGGTAAAAATCTGATCTACACATCCTCTTCCCTTCCTAAAACCTCCCTGCTCGTCGCCTATCCATTTCTCCGTTCTCACTCTCACTCTCTCAATCACTACCCTACTGTATACCTTCCCTACTACGCTTAGAAGACATATTCCTCGGTGGTTACCACACACTCCTCTTTCCCCTTTGCCCTTATATAGGGGGACTATTATGCCAGTCTTCCAGTCATCGGGTGCACTCCCCTTCTCCCATGCTAGTTTGCACATTTTCCATACCCATTCTATCACTATCTCACCACCATACCTCAACATTTCCCCACACACTCCATCTGTTCCTGGTGCTTTCCCCAACTTCACTCTTTTCATGGCTTCCCACACTTCTGACCTCCTGATCCCCACCTCCTCCTCCACTACTTCTCTTCTTCTCCCTCCCATACCATATCCAGCTATGTTTGCTGGCTCTTCATTCCTTTCATTTAGCAACTCACTGAAGTAATGGTGAAGTAATGGTGTAATGGTTAAGGTGTCTAAAAATCTGTGTGTGATAACCCAGGTTCGAATCCCGGTGGATCACATAAATGCTTTCATTAATTTCATTGGAGGTGTTTAGTGGTGTGGTGAAATTAATAAAAATTAGATTACCATCGGAAATTAGTATTTACCCAGTATCCAACAATGTTAAGACCCCCCCCCCCCCTTTAAACCACATTTTGTCATTAACCTAACCTATAGCAACCCCTGTTGGTCTTAGCATTGATGTAAAGGATGACAAAATACAAAACAAATACGGTGGAAGAATGACAAAAAAAAATAGATCTCCACTGATTCAAGACAGCCGTATTTCTTGCTTCCACCCTTATGTAACCCACACAGTCTAATTATATTTTTTTAAATTTCCGATGATAACGACATCTACAGTATAGAAATGATGTATGTGTCATAAAGATTTGATATATGCCATAACTATCGAGGTACCTGAATTGGTGACGCATGGTAACCTTGTCTGGATTAAGTTTAAGGCAGGTATAGGATAGTTTATGATAAACAATGTTAATTCAGATTATTATTAGGTATTTGGTATAGGAAAATAGGCTATACCGGAGTAGAGTATATTAAGGGTTGTTAGTACCTGTAGTTGTTGTTGTTGTTGTTGTTCCCCAAGCTGCCTGGCCGAACAGCCGCAAGGCCAAGGCCACAACCGAGCGCCCCCACAGAACCCTCCCCGTCGACCACATCAAAGCCTGGGTGACCAAGGCCACTCCATGGCGGGGAGCTGAGGAGGGTGCGGAAATGCCCGGGAAACCAAAGCCCCACCCAGGGCCCTGTGTCCCTCAGCAATTATGAAGAGAAAGTTGAGGGGCAAGGGAAAAATGTGACGCTTTGGCTTCCAATCTTGGTAGATTGGGAGGTCAATCCACGTTAGAGACGCTGTCACTTGAGATCTAGAAAATATATAAGTAAAAGGAACAGTCAGAGTAAGCTATGGATATGGCAAGAGATTGCTCAGTTCTCACTCTGATAGACCAGCCCATCACCACTGTACCTGTAGTAAGTACAGTATATTACGATACCATACATTTGTAGGAGGATTTTGTCTACTTGCGTATTTGTTATTGAGGGTTGTATTCCTTCCTCAGATGATACACACTAATCAGTTCCTCTAATATGCTATATATGTGGGGGGTTTTCTCAATACATCTTTTCTTCAAATATTAAGCAAATATTGTTCCAAAGCTATAGTTTGCACTTACAGTATATGGTATATGCACATTCCTAACTTATATTTTCTTGTACTTCATTTTATCAACATTGGACAAGGCTTTATGTATATTTTGTTCATGTTGTATTGCTAGTGTTTATAATTATGTTCGTTTGACTTTCCGAAATGTAATGTGAAAAATTACTAGTTCATTAGAGAACAGAAAATAATAATGTTAATAGTCATGTTGAGTCACTGGTGGAAAAGGCAAGATGTGAATTAAACCTGTAAGATTAAGCGGGTCAATGGGAGGGTCATTAGGGTGCGTGGGAGGCTCGGGGATGGGGGAGGCTAGAGTAACGCTCATTCTATACCTTCTGTGGTCCTTCAAAAACAGCTTCTACGGGCCCGCCATGCCGCACGAGACACGGCCATTCATCTTCACCAGTAACTTCAAGAACAACGGTAAAGAGACCAATGGGACGGGTACTAAGGTCGCCAATGGCAACTCCAAGTTTAGGTGACGAAGATAAACATTGTGTAAACCCTTCTGTAAAACCATCTCACTTAACCCTTTTAAACCGATGAGGGCAGTATTTTACTTTCATTTGATCATATGATAGACGATTTTCTTCATTTTAATGGAGCCTCTCTCGGATGCAAAGGGTTAAGCGTGATGGCGTTGAAGTGCTTGAAAACACAAAAATTACTTATATATACAGATGAAAATGTATATGTGACATGATATTGACCAAGTAGACTATATACGCTACAACGCAACCAAGTGCCTTGAATGTAGTGACAAGCAAACAATCAATAATTATAGTTTTGCCGCTAACATTTTATGAAAGACGATAATGCTTCCCTTTCGAACACTGACTTGCTAATTCAAACGGCATATATATTTACGCTATTCTCGAAAAGACAATGAGGAAACCAAGACAAGCGAAAACGGGTTGATGGTAGGAATGAATAGACAAAGGTAAATATAATAGAGATGGCTTAATGTATGAAAAGAAAATGAGAAAACGAAGGCAAAGAGAAAATGGGTTGAAGGTATGACTGAATAGAAAAAAGGGGAAATAGAATAGTGATGGCAAATTGTATGCCTGATGGACAAACCCCAATGTTCTGGGGGTCGTTGTCGCTGGTGGCCATGTGGCTTTGGAAACAAAACATAAAGATTATAAACAATCAGAAAAAAAA
Organism: Paralithodes platypus; assembly: GCA_032716605.1. NCBI lineage: Eukaryota > Metazoa > Arthropoda > Malacostraca > Decapoda > Lithodidae > Paralithodes > Paralithodes platypus. The sequence goes on along the minus strand of CM064513.1, from coordinate 66,250,036 downwards.
CAAGTACACACATAATAATCAGCAATAAGAAGTATGTGATCAAAGCAAAGTACATGATCGCCGGTCAGCACCATGACGTAATTTTCATCATATTCTGGTTACCATTAGACGATTTTCTTTACTTTATAATCAACCTCTAGGACTCAAAGGGGGTACATACTATCCCAATAAACCCTCTGAATAACATAGGTCCTTTTGAAACTGCATAAAATCGTCTAATTGTAGCCAGAACCATGGTGCTGAAGGGACGAATCTATGCCTTGGAGAACTGTGTGTGTCTGTATAGCGAGTGTTTAAGGGGGAGATAGTGGCTCTTTCTGGACCCCCTTCTCCCTCATGTTTACCCCCCTCAGTTTTGAAATCTTAAAACGTTCGCCCCACTAGTTTGACGATATTAGGAGCTTTCAGCCCATTTCTTTGTCAATTTTAAGACCTTTCGAACCATTTAGGTGTCGATGTTTTCCTGGCGAGCAAGAACGAACCTGCAATTTAGGAGGACACGGTCTTCGGCTGGGACATTTTTCTACCCAAAAATTTACAACTTTATCTTGAAGGGGATTTTTGAGGATAATTTATTAAGCTTGATGGAGGTGTAGGGAGGAAGCTAAAACAATAATAAAGAAAGAAAGAAAGCCACTTATTAAACAAACCCTAACCCCTTAAGGGGACAGTGGTTTATTTTGTTTGAGTCTATTTATTTATACAGTCAATATATTCATTCATTTTTATATTCCTCGCTAGACCTTCATCAAGCTTAAAAAAACATTCCCTAGATAAATTTGTACATTTTTGGGTAAACAAAATTTCTGGGCAAAGGCTGGTTACTCTTAAAATTGCAGGCTTGCTATCGCTTGCCAGGAGAAAATGGACACCTAAATGGCACGAAAAGTCTTAAAATTGACAAAGAAATGGGTCGTAAAGTTTTAAAATCGCCAAACTAATGGGCTGAATGTCTTAAAATCTGAAAACCAATGGGGCTAAACATAAGGGAGAAGGGGGACCAGAAACACGACCCATCTCCCCTTAATGTGTAGGTCTAGAATCTCAGAACTCTTTATGTCCACAAGTCTTCTACAGTGGTGGTAGCCAAAATAATGTTAGAGAGAGTACAGTCGGCCAAATAAGTGCATGTCTCAGCACCAAGTCTATTTTTTATCAATAATTGGTATCAGCAATATCTCAACATGATTTCTGCCTGTCGAGTGAGATATATACAAACATGTTCCTACACTTACCCACCCTTTTCAACATCTGGCAGACATTAATACAGCACAGAGCGAACCAACGTAGTGACAGCTGAGCAATATCTCGACATGATTTCTTCCTGTCGAGTGAGATATGCAAACATGTTTCTACACTTACCCACCCTTTTCAACATCTGGCAGACATTAATGCAGCACAGAGCGAACCAAACGTAACGACGGCTGAGACATGACTTATGAGCGCTACCGTACACCGATTACCTGAACCACCAATATCATAACAGATACTTTGTATGTTGATATTCTTGTACAGATGACCAATAAGTTATGTTCCTCGTAGTGATCTTACGTATGAAAGTAAAATAATATGAATGAGTCGCGATTATGTTATGTTTTAAATTATCAGTTGACAAATCAGATGAATTAACCAGTTGAGTACCAGCGACGTGTGTTATCTTATATTCTAGCTATATATAGACGATTTTGTTCAGCTCAGGAGGGATATGTGATGGCTAAAAGGATGAATTGAGATAGTCTACAGCCTTTTAATTGGTAGCAGTCCTTCCTAATCTGAATAACATTGTCATATTCTATCTATCTATCTATATGCTCAGGCCCAATCCCCATTTTGGGGGTAGCCGACTCAAGACAGAGCAAGAACAGGGAAAACACAAAAACAACATAAAACAAAAAATAAACACAGATAAAAAACACAAACTCTCACACATCCAGGTCACCCAGGAGAAGACCCAGAGACCAGGGTTACCAAGGTCGCTCCAGCACTCCCCCGGCCCCTGACCACCAGGAGAGGTTCCGATCTCGGCAGGCAGACATGCAGCGGAGCCATAGTCACATAGTTGCTGCAATATAATGAAAAGGATGTCACCGGTATTGTACGGGTTAACCACTACATAAGAAACTAAACCCGTAAATTAATCAGGTGCATTATATTTCCATGTATAAGATCACAGGGAGGAACAGAACTTATGTGGTCGACTGTACCCACAGACTTTACCGACTCTTGTTGTACATATTAGTCTGTCAAATGTCTTCTGTTGGTATGTAATAAAACTATTTCCATAAATGTAGTCAATTTTCTTCTTAATATTTCCAGTCCTCATCTGTTAAGAATACCACCCATAATGTCTTGACACTCACAAAAAGTTCAGAGGTGACGAATTCCTTCTACTGGACCATACCTACTTAAGGGGAGGTAGACTGTTTTTCTGGACCGCCTTCTCCCTAATGTTTAGCCCCACTAGTTTTGAAATTATAAGACGTCCGGCCCCTTAGTTTGGCGATTTTAACACCTTTCGCCCCCTTTCGTTGTCAATTTTAAGACCTTTCGTGCCATTTAGGTGTCGATTATTTCCTGGCGAGCCTGCAAATTTAAGAGGAATCGGCCTTCGGCCGGGACGTTTTTCTACCGAAAAATGTACAAATTTATCTTAAAGGGGGGTCTAGGGGGTGTTTTTCTAAGCTTGATGGAGGTCTAGGGAGGAAACTAAAAAAGTATATGAATAAATTAATTAAGAGAGCAAACAAACGGCCAGTCTCCCCTTAACCTTGGATAAGAAGGGTTAACAGACCTCCCTACTCAGTCCTCGAGGTGACCACCGCTTAGTCAATTTTATGGACTTTGAGCCGTTGTATAAATTTACTTGGGCACACACTTCAAGTTAATTATTATGTTACCTCCACCAACCGACTTGACTCCTAAACTCAATTAATGAAATCAACAAATACATGTGGCAGTCCAGGGATTCGAACCTAGGATGCGCACACCGAAGTCAGAAGTTTGGATTTAAGCCTGGCTAAGCCCTTTTATAAAGGGCTTATAAGAGGTCTTCCACTTCACAATGGCCCACCATTGAGGAGGTTGACTAAATTACTGTAGATTCCATAATATATTTGTCCTCATGTTCATCAATTAAGCTAAAGATAGGTCACAGATCAAGTGCTTTTGGTAAACAGGAAAGTGAACAGCTAGTGTATTTTCCCAGTACTAGATTATTTATCGCAAAACTTATAACAAAGCAAAGTCTCTAGAATGTAAACTTAAGAATGCACAGACAAATGTTGAGAGGATAATCTTAGGCACAACATGGAGAGACAAGAAGAGAGATTCTTGTAGAAGAGAACAAACACAAGTAAAATACTGTTTGTTTACTATTAAAAAATGGAAATGCTCTACAGCCGGTCATATATGTTAACCCTTTCTGTACCGGCGACGTCTTATTAACTATATTCTAGCTATATTTAGACTATTTTATTCAGTTTAAGAAGGACCCCCAGCAAGTAACAAGCTTCGAACTATCTCCCTTAACCCTTTTAACTACCACAGATACTTCGTAAACTGTAGAAAAACTTCTAAATATAGCAAGAATATTATTACAAAGACGTCGTCGGTACGGAAGGGGTTAAAGATATTATAACAGATGGACTACTAGAGCGACAGAATGGAAACATAGAGATAAAGATAGAAAAGGTAAGCAATGCAACAGATGGAGGGATGATATCCGAGGGAGGAAGTTTGTTGGGGTAGGATAGAACAGGCTAACATCTGACCAATTAGAGCGGAAATGTTTGGAAGAGGCCATTGTCCTGCAGTGTATTCAATTAGGCTGCTGCTGCTAATTAATGGTGATGATTTAAGACAACTCTAAAACAGTTAAATTATATTGTAGGAACTGCTGCAAATTCATGCAACTATTTCACTTGCTATAGTTGCCTTACGTAATTATCCTACCTTAATTTATTCCCCCAAACCCCGCATACCATCCTGTACGGTAGTAGCAGAGCCAGAGTGCTCCAATAAACTGAACTGAGCGGCTCGCTTGGTGTAGTGACTAGCGTCTCGGACTTCCACCCAGAAGGCCCGGGTTCGCGCCCACGCTCGGCGCATTAAAGATTTTTCACAAGCACTGAGTCGTTACCATCCCTCATGAGCAAAGGGATGGGGTAGTAGTACAGGACCCCAATGGAAACACGCCTAATCGGCCTTATTGAGCTATCCTTAGCTAGCTTAGCATGCGCTAGCTTTAAGAACTATTATTATTATTATTAATTATTATAGAGGTAGTCACACTGCATCAACAAATGTATGAGTTACCCCGTAACATGAAAGTATATTCGTTTTCTCATTCAGTAATAATCTGAAGAAAACGTTTCTTTAGAGTAAACTACAGTATTATGTTGCTCGTGTTTCGCTACATTTTCAACAATATTGTTCTTTAGAGTTGTGTGGCTTGTAGTGAAGGGTAATTAAAGTAGACATAGTGAAATCGTACAAATAATTAAATTATTAATGACATGAACAACCATTAACTCGCCAACGCATTAAAATCTACATATCCTTACCTATGAAGACAGATTAAGGAGGCTAAATCTACCGACACTGGCCTACAGAAGAACACGGGGAGACCAGATTGAGGCCTACAAGATCATAACCCAAAAATACGACAATGACTGCACAGAGTGAATATTTCAGATGAGGGAAGACGATGTCACCAGAGGTAATACGAAGAAAATCTTCAAACCAAGGGCAAGACTCAACCTCAGGAAATACTCCTTCTCACACAGGATTGTCGGTGGCTGGAATGTGTTGCCAGCGTGGGTAGTAAACGCCGACACGTTGGTAAAGTTTGCATCTGGCCTGGACAAAGTGTGGAGGGGCCAGGATCAAAAGTTCAATTATAGGGCACAAATAAACATCACACACAGGCGAAGCCAAGGTCAAATTAGTGACCAGGCTACTGAACTGGTGTAACGGGAAGAAATTGTACTTTCCCTTTTGGTATATGTTGTAAGGTTTGACTTAACTGTAAGACTTTTTCCCCTTCATTCACTCTTCCCTATATTTAAGGGAAATGTATCGTTTAAGAAGGGTTAAGTAACCCTTGTCTATGTAAAGAGGGATTTAGCCTAGATCAGGAGGAGAACTAATATTCTCAAATCTATCTAAAATACTTTCAAGCCTAATTTATCTTTTCACCTCTTCTGTTATTCCCTGTAAAAATCCTTCCTTTTCGAATTTAGAGTAATGCCCCCTTGTGTAAAAAGACCGCCAATTCCTACCCAAGCGACGCCACCCTTTGTGGTCACCCTCCCCTTTTTTGGCGGGATCCCTGGCACTGGCCCTCGGCCCCTCACTGTCGTGACCCCAGGCCTACGAGAAAGACACCTACCCACCCCCCAGTCTCTGTCATCATTCCCCGCTTCTTCTCCGGACTTAGGCTTCCTTTCCCTCCATTCAGAGGTTCGTAATTATGGTTTATAGTGTTATAAGGTATTGCTTCTTCAGTTAAGTAAGTACTAGGCGTGTAATGTAGGAGATATTACTATGATTGACAAATTCGTGAACTCGAGCCTACCATCGGGTTGGTCGACAGGCACCCCTCACCTGCCAAGTGCCTACAACCATACAAATTTCCCCATTATCATTGTGTTCAGTAAAACTTTGTCTGTGCACCTCTGCTAAGTGTTATTCTGATATTTTAGACTTTGTTATTCCAAATTAACGTCAAATTAACTTCGTGTGTAATAATTTCAGTCAGAGGGACGCCATTTGATGGCCTTCCAATTCTTGTGTTTTTCCATAATTCCCGACCAAACTTAGGCTAGCCTATTTTGCTAGTTTGTCTTTCACCGTTTTACATAATCCTGAGGTAGTGCGAGAACACCAGTTAAGAGTAGAATTGAGGACGATGAAGTTGATTAAAATGCTTTTGAAGCTTGACCGCCATTTTAGGATTTAGACCATCTCGCATTTCGGAGAGACGACAAGGTTGAGTAAATTACTAATGTAGCAGTTGTATTGTATGTTTAGAACTTGTTCATTACTTTGAGTTTATAAAACCATGCATTTTGGTAAATATGATTGTATTTTAACGTGTAAATCAAGAAAGGACATTCGTTTGAGATCGTGTCCTTGAGTTTTGTTTACCTTTCGTGTCTCCGACGTTCCAAAGTTAGGCCTATTCAGATAAGTATTTATAACTAACGTCTCCTAGGCCTGGTTATTGGTAATTTTAAATGTTTTTACTGGGTATATAGTGTAAAGAGTTACTTGTTATCTTGATTTAGAGGTCCTCATTTCCCAACCCCAGTACTGTCAAATTTCGGACCCCCATTGGGTCGGATTTATTTCAGATGATTATTTGTTCTTACCTATTGTTACTTAAAGTTAACTTGTGAAAAGGCCGTTTAGGTATGGGTACTTGCTGAATTATTATGGTAGGTTATATGATTTTACATTTTTAATTAGCCTAGGCTACCTAACTTTCACCTAATTGGAAGTACAGTAGGCTATTATTAATGATTGTGCTTTTTGAGTGTATTATGAGTATTGATTCCTATGATATAATTATGTTTGACATGGTCTAATGAACAGAGTTGCCTTGCAAGGGATGGAACGCTGTAGTGAGATTCTGGGCAGCTGATTTCAGGGGATAAGTTACTCGAGTTACAGTAGAAATAACGTTTAGCTTTGTTTGAGCCTTGTATAGCACCCTCCGTATTGAGCAGTCCAACCTGTTAAGTTTGACCATGACAATTACCTTTGATTTATGCCATTATTGTATTGATTTGACTCCATAGATATGCTGTGTAATTATGTATTCCCAATTGTGTGTAGAGTACTGCTGAGTAACATATGTACCTGTACTTAATGAGAGGATCTTTGGATGCCTTAAGAGATTATTTCGGTACTGTACTGTAATGTCATAATTTGATCTGTCATTGTATTTCTGTACTTATATTAGCTCATCTATTTTTATACGTTAATAGGAATCCATGTATTTTTATATGTTTATATTAGCCTATATTTTTTATATGTATTTGTTTTAGTATTACTGTGTGCCGTAATTAGGATATTGATTAACCCCATTATTAAGGGTTAGCTATATGTCAACCGTGGGTTAAGAATGCATTCAACTACCCAGGGAACCAGTTTGGGACGGAGTCGATGTGATGCTGAATTGCTGATGGCGGAGAATCGGAGATTCACCCCTCCCATTGGCTGAGTGCAGGATGCTGAACTCGTGTACTGTACGAGGGTTCACGGACCGCAGGAAGACGTATGATTACCCCCTATACCCCAGGATACGGTAGGCCGAAGAGACGTAAAGGCAAGCCTGGCCGATACCGGTATCTAGCGGAATTGGGATTTTAATACTGAGAGGAATGGGGTGGATACAGACAGCAAGGTTCGAGTCCTACACCTAGGTTAAGAGACTGTCCCAGTACGGTAATGGATTGGTCCCAGGTTAATGGTATAGAGATAATTAGATACAGACCATACGGTACCAATGTTAAGAGTTGTAAACGGTAAAATGTTCCTTCTATTAATATCAAGCTTAAGATTACTGCAATATGTTTGTATCTATCCTCCCGTACCTATTTGGATCTAAATGTGTTGTCAGGATGGTAAGTCGGAGCTGTCAGTATTAAATTGGTCGAAGAGTAGTACCAGTAGCCTAACCGAGAGTTAAAGTCTTGTCAGCCAACATTGAAGGTGAAGTTCTTGATTGGTCTTTGCTAGCCTCCGATTTATCCTACTGTCCTAATGTACCTGAATAATGAGCATGAGTCACGATTGCATAAAGAATAAGAAAACCATGGGGACGGCCAGTTCACCTGAAGGTGGGCGATCAAATAATTCGAATGAATTACCGTTCCCAAAAACATCCTTATGTGATATCTAGAAAGTAGAGAATATGCTAGGTCTCAGTGTTTTTTATTTGTGGTTCTTTGGTCTTATCATCGTGTCGGAGTTGCAGCCTTTCCCCTTCCTCGAAGGATGTTGGATGTGGGTCAACCAAACAGGGTTGTCCTCTCGTTAATTAGAATGCAATAACGGGTTTGTCGTCACCTCTTCCTTTCTATCCTTGAGTACCTATTTTCCACCTTCGCAGCTTAATCTATCTTTTTCTGTCTTACCCTCTCTCTCTCTCTAGTTCGCTGCAGAGACAGGATGTTGAGGAAGAAAGAGAGATCCCCGGCGACCCCCCCCCCCCCGTTACAGTGGTGGCAGCGGTGGGATTTCTTTAGGAGTCCATGGTTTGACATGCTCCTGTTCCGTTCAGGGCTCCTGAATTAATCCCGTACCCCCCGTAGAAGAGACTGTACAGTACCGGTACTGGTTCTTACACTTTCGCTCGGGTGTTTAGAATCAGTGCGTTGCAGTTGTCATTTTTCACGCTACCAACCCGTGAAATAGTTACCACAAACAGTATTGGCCATGCTACCACATTTCAATACTGTTAGTGTAATATTTCAGGGAATCTTTAAGTGCAGCAGATACCAGCAAGAATCACAGTGACTGTGAAGGAACCTCAAAGTTGAGATAGCGGTGGTTAGTGTTTTCCGGTTATTAGTTGTCTATCAATTATCCTTCTTTCCTGTCCAAGATGGAGAATCCTGATCCAGAGCCAAGGCACGAGGTGCAAGATGCTTTAGTCAGGAGGAATGAGGAACAAGGAAGTGAAGTGTCATTTGAGGATACGGACAGTTCCCGGTTTGTCACGGTCGACCAGTGGGAGGAAGGGCAGAGTGAAGACAACTCCCAGAATGAAATGGACCAGATGAAAGCCATACTGGAACGATTAGTCGGTGAAATGTCAGCATTGGCAGACCAGGTGCGAGACGTGAGAGACCGAGAGATGTTCCAGAGCCCAACTGGTACTCCACAACCAACCCCCAGCATTAAGAACCTTTCCCCGCCTCCGCCTATTGCCTTTGCGGACTCTCTCAAATCTGCAACCCCAACACCTCCCACTCCTTCCCCTCCAGTACCCTTGATCCGTAATCCCCCAACCTCACTTTCCCATTCTTCTTCACCCCCCCCAGCTCCCCTCCGTCAGCCCTACCACCGACGTAGTGAAGGGATTAGTTCCCGAGATGTACCCATGCTTCACATGGATGAGTTACGATCTTATATGGCTTCCACGAAGATTGAGGTCTTTCAGATGCGGATCGAAGCCTGTATGTCCCATGACGAGGCAAGGTTGAACCTGGCCAAGTTCAAGTTGGATTCCGACCTGGCTGTTCTGGTGCAAGTAGAGACAGCTCAGGGAAAGTTAAAGACTTGGGCAGAGTTCATCCAGTTCCTGAAGCAGTTCTTTCATAAGACGCCAACGATGTCCGAGTCGTTCCGAGAAGCAGAACATAACACGTACGTCCTCTCAGAAGATCCTTATGATTACGTCCAGAAGATGACGTATAGCTATAGTATGATTCAGTCCATGTTCCCAGGGGAAACTTTACCTCCACGCGACCAGTGGCTTAAAATAAGACTCCATGCGACCCTCCCCTTATCCGTTAAGCAACAGGTGGATCGATACATGCCTGTTGAGATACCCCTGAAGGAGTTCCTGAGGCACCTGAACTATGAGCGTCAGCTGCAGAACCATGCGGAACGGATGGTCGCAGGAGGACGGGTTTGTGAAGTAATGAAACACCATGCCCCAGTGACTACACCGCCTCCCAGCAGTAGCCAACCTTCCCTGACGACCCCTCTCCTTCCATCAACGGGAGTGGACGATAGATTCATCCGCCTCCAGGAATCTCTGGCGACCTTGTCACAGGATGTCCAGAGATTAACACGAAGACCTCAGTATACAGGATGCCCCTTCTGTAGAACAAAGGAGCATAACAGGGCGGATTGTCCCCTCCGTCCCCCACGTTTAGCATGTTTCGACTGCCTGAGAGAGAATTGTAGACGTGGGAGACCTGACTGCCCAGGGCGAGAGGGTAGAGCAACAAGGTGACTCGGGACCTCGAACAAATCTCCAACCATTTTCCTCGTAGTAAACCAGAGATCGTGTCGCGCCATGGTAGATACCGGTAGTGAGCTTACGCTCGTTAAGCAGTCCTTGGTGATTGAGTTAGGGCTTCCTATCTCTCTCAGCAAGAATATTCCAGCCCTCTTTGGGATTACTGGTACCTCCCTAAGGATTTTGGGCACGGTCTCCCTGGCGGTATGCGTAGGAATGTCCCAGACAATACAGCACCTGGCGGTGGTGATCCCAGACGACTATATGGACACTGACCTGCTTCTTGGGGTCGACCTTTTGGGTCGCTACCCTATGTTATGGAATCATCCACGTCAGACGCTACGTTGGGGGGATGTTACCTACGACATCCATCATGTTACTACAGGGAAAAGAAAAGCGAGATCTGTTCGCCGAGTCAAGGCTACACTCACTGAGGAGAAGCCCCAGAAAGAAAATTGCATTCGGCTCCCCCGTCGAATGGTGATAGGTCCTTACCAGACTGTTATGCTCCCTGTTATTGTTGGTGAGGACATAAATAGCATTCTTGAAATTCAGCCCCGGAACCCTGCTCTTCAACAAGAACTTCCAATATGTGTGCGAGTTACTAGTGAGGCCGAAGTCTTTCTCCCTTTCGCAAATCCTTCCCGTGGAAGAGTGGTCCTGAAGCCTGGCACCCTCCTAGCCACGTACGAGAAACTGGCAGAGAGTCAGATTCACGATGTACCCCAGTGCATGAAGACCAAAGTAAGTAATGCTATGCTACCTGACATGGATCAGCCCTCCTCCTCGGGGACCCGAGAGGAAAAGTTACAGTCTTTGATTGACAAGTGTCAATGGGACCACTTGGAGGATGGTCAGAAGGGTCAGCTGGGACATGTTCTCAAGGAGCATAATTCGGTTTTCATCTTGAGTGAACACGAATTAGGCACTATGAATGTTCCCCCAGCCCATATTCATGTTTCAGACCCTACACCTACGAGAAGCCCTTTGTATAGAACCCCGGAGAAAGCAAAGCCGATTCTCGCACAAATGTTGAACGACATGTTGAAGAAGGATATCATCGAGCCTTCAACAGCGGCCTGGTTGAGCCCTATAGTCTTAGTTGCTAAACCTGATGGCACCAAGCGCATGTGTTTGGATTATCGTCAGGTCAATACGAGACTACAGGCCGACATCCAGCCACTGCCCAGGTTAGATGAGTTAGTGGAATTGACTACTGGACACAAGTATTATGCTACGCTGGATCTCAAGGACGCATACTACCAGATTCCCCTTGATGATGAGAGCCGAGATCTGACGACTTTCAGCGATGGAGTAGCGTTATATCGTTTCAAGCGGCTACCTTTTGGGCTCAGTTGTAGCCCGGCCATATTCACACGGCAGATGGGTTCTGTCCTGGCTCCCTTGGCAAAGGAAGGCTGGGTCAGAAACTATCTGGATGATGTGCTGCTATGGGCATCTAGTTTTGATGAGCTCCTGACTCGGCTATCTACTCTTTTCAGTCACTTTGCCAAGATGGGCCTGAAATTGAATCTCACTAAGTGCCAATTTGCACACCCTGAGGTAAAATTTCTGGGCCACCTCATTTCTGAACAAGGGTGTAGACCAGATCCGGAGAACGTCGAAGCGGTGATCAACATGAAGTCCTCCTCGAACGTCAAGGAAATACGGCGATTTTTGGGTATGGCCGGTTTTTACAGGAAGTGCATTCCTCAATTTGCCAAATTTGCAGCTCCCTTAACTGAGTTAACCAAGAAGTATGCCCAGTTTGAATGGTCCTCGGAGTGTGAAGAGGCGTTCCAAAAGCTGAAGACCTTGTTAGTTAGTGCACCTGTTCTAGTGAAGGCGGACATGCACCGCAAGTTCCTTCTGCGTACAGATGCTTCTGGTACTCATGTGGGCGCCGCGTTGATGCAACCTCAGTCAGACGGTACCTTGCGGCCCGTGGGGTATTTTAGTAAGAAGTTGAAGCCCGCTGAAACTCGCTACTCCACCACTGATCGTGAAGCTTTAGCCGTAGTATTAGCATGTAGACAGTTTCACCACTACTTGTGGGGAGTCCGTTTCAACCTCATGACGGATCATCAGCCATTGGTGTCAGCCTTTACGAAGAAGACTAAGTCGGCTCGCATGAGTCGGTGGAGTCTAGAGATGAGAGAGTATAGGTTTGACATCAGTTACAAGCCGGGTCCTAAGAATTATGTTGCCGACCAGTTAAGTCGACCCGTGAGAGCAGTGAGGTGGGAACAGGATCAGAAATGGTTAGGTAAGACCAGCGCCGAGATGAGGGAGTTGCAGTGTCAGGAGGCCCGATGGAAGGATCTCATAGTTTTCCTCGAAGGTGGGGCCTTACCTAAGCATCGCTATCCTCGAGCCACGCTCGATCAGTTTGTAGTGGACCAAGGAGTTCTTTATTTTGTAGTGGCTAAGTCGGACGGAAGTCTGCATTACCTTCTAGTTGTGCCGAGTGAGCTGAAGAAAGCTGCGTTGAATCTGGCACATGACCAAGAATCTGGTCATCTGGGTAGATTCAAGAGTATCATGAAGGCCGAGTCGCTGTTTTACTGGCCTAATTTACGTAGTGATGTAAGTACTTATGTTAGGGAGTGTTCGGTCTGCCAGCAGTATAAGGGCACCCAAGGACTCCAGCAGCGCTGGCAGGAATTGCCACCCGTTAAGCAACCTTTGGAGAGAGTCAGTGTTGATCTTACGGATATGACGGCAGGAGCCCAGGGGTATCGTTACATTCTGACAGTAACCGATCACTACAGTAGATTTGTAAGGTTCTATAAGTTAAGGTCCAAGGTCTCGGTGGAGGTCTGTGGGAAGTTCCGAGAGTACTTATGCGATTTCGGGTCGCCTCAGACCCTCCTCTCTGATAATGGTGGAGAGTTTACCTCGCAACAGTTCCGAGAATTATGCACTTCATTTAATATTAAGTTGGGATATGTGACTCCTTATCACCCGCGTGGGAACAGTGTGACCGAACGGATGCATCGGACATTAAAGACGGTCTTAGCAACCTTGTGTAAAGGGCACCCCTTAAGGTGGCCCCAGTATGTAGGCGAGTGTCAGCGCGTTATGAACTGTGCAGTGCATGTGACGCTAGGGGAACAACCTCATTTTGCGTTCTTTGGTCGTTACGCTCCCAGACAATTAGGTGCAGCGTTACCATCAATAGAAAATGAGGAACGGCAAGAGGCTATGTCCGTCGTGAAAGAGGTCCTGGAACAGACCTCACTGACCATGGCCAGGAAGTTTAGAGACGTGGCTAATCAGAACCGCCGGAATGAAAAGGTCAATGTGGACGACATGGTATGGATCAGGAACGAGAATCCACTACCAGGGACTAGCCAAAAGTTGAACGCAAAGGGGGTGGGTCCCTTTAGGGTTACGGAAGTAGTCCGAGACGGGGCTGCGTATAAGCTAGTAAATCCCTATACGGGTGTGTTTATGAAAAGGGCCGCTGAGAAAGTGAAACCGTTCGTGGGTGAGGAGTATTGGCAGGTAGAGCAAGTTGAAATGCCGGTTGAGGAAGACTATCAACCTGAGATTTTAGCATCCAGAGCCCGTCAGCCGGCCCGGCGTTATATAGAATCTTGTTAGAGTGTACAGTAGAGTCCCTGTTGTGGTCGTCTTGTTGTGTACTCCCCTGTGGCCCCCGCATGGTTAATTAATCTTTCCGGTCAAACCCCCGTGCAGCGAAACTTTAAGAGACGTAGGTGCCTAGGTTATGTAGAACGTCATACAGGTGATTGGGACTAGGGTGGTGGCGTTCCCATCAGGACGTGCTGTTGGCTCTGAGTACCTTTATGGTTGACTGGGGTTATACTCCTTTCGTCCCGAGGCTCAGCCAGCGCACAGAGTGTGAAGGGACTCCCACGATACGGGCGTCCACGCTGCTCTCTAGTCTGGTCTCCTGGGGTTTTCCAAGCAATAAAGGGGTGGAGAGAGGCTGTCTCTACGGGGACAAGATAGTGCCTGGATGGCACTCTCCTGAAAAGGAGGGACACTTTATAGAGTGGTATAGTGATTTGTTGATGAAGGAAGGGACGCCCCACAGGCAGAGTACAGTACAGTAATGTGTCAGATTCTAAGACGTTGGGTATAGACTGCGAGCTCTGGGCATGGTAAGATGCCAGGCGGATCAGAAATTCTGCTGTAATAAGTTAAGGCTGGATTAATTGGTAACTGTATAATGTTTATGTTGATGAAATAGTGAATGAGGTAAAAAGTCTTCAAAGAAAAGGTGTGTAACGGGAAGAAATTGTACTTTCCCTTTTGGTATATGTTGTAAGGTTTGACTTAACTGTAAGACTTTTTCCCCTTCATTCACTCTTCCCTATATTTAAGGGAAATGTATCGTTTAAGAAGGGTTAAGTAACCCTTGTCTATGTAAAGAGGGATTTAGCCTAGATCAGGAGGAGAACTAATATTCTCAAATCTATCTAAAATACTTTCAAGCCTAATTTATCTTTTCACCTCTTCTGTTATTCCCTGTAAAAATCCTTCCTTTTCGAATTTAGAGTAATGCCCCCTTGTGTAAAAAGACCGCCAATTCCTACCCAAGCGACGCCACCCTTTGTGGTCACCCTCCCCTTTTTTGGCGGGATCCCTGGCACTGGCCCTCGGCCCCTCACTGTCGTGACCCCAGGCCTACGAGAAAGACACCTACCCACCCCCCAGTCTCTGTCATCATTCCCCGCTTCTTCTCCGGACTTAGGCTTCCTTTCCCTCCATTCAGAGGTTCCTAATTAAGGTTTATAGTGTTATAAGGTATTGCTTCTTCAGTTAAGTAAGTACTAGGCGTGTAATGTAGGAGATATTACTATGATTGACAAATTCGTGAACTCGAGCCTACCATCGGGTTGGTCGACAGGCACCCCTCACCTGCCAAGTGCCTACAACCATACAAATTTCCCCATTATCATTGTGTTCAGTAAAACTTTGTCTGTGCACCTCTGCTAAGTGTTATTCTGATATTTTAGACTTTGTTATTCCAAATTAACGTCAAATTAACTTCGTGTGTAATAATTTCAGTCAGAGGGAAGCCATTTGATGGCCTTCCAATTCTTGTGTTTTTCCATAATTCCCGACCAAACTTAGGCTAGCCTATTTTGCTAGTTTGTCTTTCACCGTTTTACATAATCCTGAGGTAGTGCGAGAACACCAGTTAAGAGTAGAATTGAGGACGATGAAGTTGATTAAAATGCTTTTGAAGCTTGACCGCCATTTTAGGATTTAGACCATCTCGCATTTCGGAGAGACGACAAGGTTGAGTAAATTACTAATGTAGCAGTTGTATTGTATGTTTAGAACTTGTTCATTACTTTGAGTTTATAAAACCATGCATTTTGGTAAATATGATTGTATTTTAACGTGTAAATCAAGAAAGGACATTCGTTTGAGATCGTGTCCTTGAGTTTTGTTTACCTTTCGTGTCTCCGACGTTCCAAAGTTAGGCCTATTCAGATAAGTATTTATAACTAACGTCTCCTAGGCCTGGTTATTGGTAATTTTAAATGTTTTTACTGGGTATATAGTGTAAAGAGTTACTTGTTATCTTGATTTAGAGGTCCTCATTTCCCAACCCCAGTACTGTCAAATTTCGGACCCCCATTGGGTCGGATTTATTTCAGATGATTATTTGTTCTTACCTATTGTTACTTAAAGTTAACTTGTGAAAAGGCCGTTTAGGTATGGGTACTTGCTGAATTATTATGGTAGGTTATATGATTTTACATTTTTAATTAGGCTACCTAACTTTCACCTAATTGGAAGTACAGTAGGCTATTATTAATGATTGTGCTTTTTGAGTGTATTATGAGTATTGATTCCTATGATATAATTATGTTTGACATGGTCTAATGAACAGAGTTGCCTTGCAAGGGATGGAACGCTGTAGTGAGATTCTGGGCAGCTGATTTCAGGGGATAAGTTACTCGAGTTACAGTAGAAATAACGTTTAGCTTTGTTTGAGCCTTGTATAGCACCCTCCGTATTGAGCAGTCCAACCTGTTAAGTTTGACCATGACAATTACCTTTGATTTATGCCATTATTGTATTGATTTGACTCCATAGATATGCTGTGTAATTATGTATTCCCAATTGTGTGTAGAGTACTGCTGAGTAACATATGTACCTGTACTTAATGAGAGGATCTTTGGATGCCTTAAGAGATTATTTCGGTACTGTACTGTAATGTCATAATTTGATCTGTCATTGTATTTCTGTACTTATATTAGCTCATCTATTTTTATACGTTAATAGGAATCCATGTATTTTTATATGTTTATATTAGCCTATATTTTTTATATGTATTTGTTTTAGTATTACTGTGTGCCGTAATTAGGATATTGATTAACCCCATTATTAAGGGTTAGCTATATGTCAACCGTGGGTTAAGAATGCATTCAACTACCCAGGGAACCAGTTTGGGACGGAGTCGATGTGATGCTGAATTGCTGATGGCGGAGAATCGGAGATTCACCCCTCCCATTGGCTGAGTGCAGGATGCTGAACTCGTGTACTGTACGAGGGTTCACGGACCGCAGGAAGACGTATGATTACCCCCTATACCCCAGGATACGGTAGGCCGAAGAGACGTAAAGGCAAGCCTGGCCGATACCGGTATCTAGCGGAATTGGGATTTTAATACTGAGAGGAATGGGGTGGATACAGACAGCAAGGTTCGAGTCCTACACCTAGGTTAAGAGACTGTCCCAGTACGGTAATGGATTGGTCCCAGGTTAATGGTATAGAGATAATTAGATACAGACCATACGGTACCAATGTTAAGAGTTGTAAACGGTAAAATGTTCCTTCTATTAATATCAAGCTTAAGATTACTGCAATATGTTTGTATCTATCCTCCCGTACCTATTTGGATCTAAATGTGTTGTCAGGATGGTAAGTCGGAGCTGTCAGTATTAAATTGGTCGAAGAGTAGTACCAGTAGCCTAACCGAGAGTTAAAGTCTTGTCAGCCAACATTGAAGGTGAAGTTCTTGATTGGTCTTTGCTAGCCTCCGATTTATCCTACTGTCCTAATGTACCTGAATAATGAGCATGAGTCACGATTGCATAAAGAATAAGAAAACCATGGGGACGGCCAGTTCACCTGAAGGTGGGCGATCAAATAATTCGAATGAATTACCGTTCCCAAAAACATCCTTATGTGATATCTAGAAAGTAGAGAATATGCTAGGTCTCAGTGTTTTTTATTTGTGGTTCTTTGGTCTTATCATCGTGTCGGAGTTGCAGCCTTTCCCCTTCCTCGAAGGATGTTGGATGTGGGTCAACCAAACAGGGTTGTCCTCTCGTTAATTAGAATGCAATAACGGGTTTGTCGTCACCTCTTCCTTTCTATCCTTGAGTACCTATTTTCCACCTTCGCAGCTTAATCTATCTTTTTCTGTCTTACCCTCTCTCTCTCTCTAGTTCGCTGCAGAGACAGGATGTTGAGGAAGAAAGAGAGATCCCCGGCGACCACCCCCCCGTTACACTGGAGCCACAGGCCAGGCCTACGCCTCTTCCAGAAAAAACATCTGTGAGTATCTGTATGTGAATATCTAAACAAAAATATATATACAGAATATTCCTCTGAGTCTATCTTGTATACTGTATATTTTCTTGACCCATTCAGTACCCGTGACTTTATATATATTTTTTAATTTCAGCTACATTTAGAAGATTTCATAAAGCTTAGGAAGGATATATGGTAGATAATGAGAATAATTGAGATAGCTATCTGCAGCTTTTTTATTGGTAGTCGTCCTGCCTAAGCTGAATAAAATAGCCTTATAGTTATTAGAATGTAATCAAGTGATGTCACTGGTACTGAATGAGTTAAGACAACATAATACCTGATCAGATGTATTTACCAAACTGTTAGTTACTTAATTTGATCAACAACTATTATAAAAACAAACCAATCTATATATACTGTATATCTTTCTCTCATACACGGAGTCAATCTGGAATGATAAGTAAATTCCTAATACACTCTTCACAGAAGAATACAAGCCTTATCCAAACGCTCAGGTTTCTTATGACGACATTTGTATAGTTTAGAATAGTTTCAAGGGTTAAAATAAAATAATTTTATAAATTACATAAACATTTCCTTTCACACAGATAATATAACTCTTTGATAATCTCATTATCAGTATTTGCATACTGCATGTATACTGTATAACTTCGTGAATTCATATTGTTTTTATTTATTTTATCATCCTACTCGAGTACAGTACCTAATTTCTCCTGAGCTCTCTACCTAGGCATGTTTTATTTATATATTTATTCATTTGTCTTAGTTGCCGTTGATTTTCTTCATTGGCTTCAGGTAATTTGTGTGGATTCAATCTCTACTGTTTCTGCATCTTGTTGGGAGGCTTTGGTAGCTTACATTATAATATAAAATAATAATACATAAAACTATTTCGAAAATCAAACCAAATAATACTTTTCATTGTTTGTAAGGACTTGTCTATTTACAGGAATACGTTCTAATATATTGTTGACATGTTATATCACACACTTATTGGAGGAATATCAAAGGAAGTTTATTTAATATCAGTTTATTATAACAAATATATTAACATTTAGCAACAGTAATAACATATACAGTACATAGATATACAAAATAAATATAGATTTATTGATACTTATAAGTTTTATTTGTGAATAGAGATAATACAAGGGATAATGACTAGAGATTATAAGAGGAAAGCATCAAAATAAGATTGAGTATTGGACAATTAGATTGAGGTACTTTGAACGGTAATGGCGAAATGAATCAACATTGAACAAGAGTTATTTAGTCGACCTCCTCAATGGTGGGCCCCTGTGAACTGGAGGGCCCCTGAGTGGTGTTGGGCCCTGAACCATAGATCTTGGTGGCCAGGGGTCGCCATGTGGCCTCCACCTTCTTCATCTGACTCAGAAACTCCTCCTTCTCGGCCAGCTGGTTGTTGTCGATCCAGGTTAGTGTGTGGTCCACCTCGGCCGACACTCTCTGCCGCTCCTCCTCTGTAAGTTTGCTGGACACACCTTCCTCGCCCAGGCTGCTCTTGATGCTCAGACACAGAGATTCCAGCCCACCTTTGCTCTCGATTCTCTCTCGCTGAACATTGTCCTCTTGAGCATATTGATCTGCCTCCTTGACCATGCGGTCAATCTCGTCCTTGCTGAGACGTCCCTTGTCATTGGTGATGGTGATCTTGTTGACCTTGCCTGTAGACTTGTCCACAGCTGACACATTCAAAATACCATTTGCGTCGATGTCAAAGATTACTTCAATTTGTGGTACTCCCCTCGGTGCTGGTGGGATGCTTGAGAGCTCGAACTTGCCGAGCAGGTTGTTGTCCTTGGTCATGGCTCGCTCACCCTCATACACCTGAACCAGCACACCAGGTTGGTTGTCAGAGTAGGTGGTGAAGGTCTGAGTCTGTTTGGTGGGGATGGTGGTGTTGCGCTTGATGAGTGCTGTCATCATTCCTCCCGCTGTCTCAATACCCAGTGATAATGGAGCCACATCCAGCAGCAACATGTCTTTCACAGCTTGAGACTGGTCACCAGAGAGGATGGCAGCCTGTACGGCAGCACCATAAGCCACCGCCTCATCAGGGTTGATGGATTTGTTCAGAGTCTTCCCTCCAAAGAAGTCTTGTAAAAGTTTCTGCACTTTAGGGATGCGAGTTGACCCTCCCACCAACACTATGTCATGGATGCTGCTCTTGTCCATCTTGGCATCGCACAGGGCTTTCTCAACTGGCTGTAGGGTGCCTCGGAAAAGATCCGAACACAACTCCTCGAAGCGGGCTCTTGTGATGCTGGAGTAGAAATCGATGCCCTCAAACAGTGAGTCAATCTCCACACCGGCTTGAGCTGAAGAGGACAGTGTACGCTTGGCTCGTTCACAGGCCGTTCTGAGTCTCCTCATGGCTCGCTTGTTGCTACTGATGTCCTTCTTGTACTTTCTCTGGAACTCTTGCATGAAGTGGTTGACCAGGCGGTTGTCAAAGTCCTCACCTCCTAGATGAGTATCTCCTGCTGTTGATTTCACTTCAAAGATGCCATCATCGATGCTCAGAACAGAAACGTCAAATGTTCCACCACCAAGATCGAAGATGAGGACATTTCTCTCCTTGGAATCCCCAACTCCCACTTCCTTATCCAGACCATAAGCAATGGCTGCTGCAGTCGGTTCATTAATAATACGCAACACATTAAGGCCTGCAATGACCCCGGCATCCTTGGTAGCCTGACGCTGAGAGTCGTTGAAGTAGGCAGGAACTGTGACGACGGCATCATTGACCTTGTGACCCAGGTAGGACTCAGCTGTTTCCTTCATCTTAGTCAGCACCATGGATGAGACCTCCTCGGGGGTGAAGCTCCTCTTCTCTCCCTTGTAGTCCACACTAATCTTGGGCTTCCCACTCTCACTGATCACCTCGAAGGGCCAATGTTTCTTGTCACTCTGCACGGTGGAGTCCTGATACTTGCGGCCAATGAGTCGCTTGGCATCAAAGATGGTGTTGGAAGGGTTGATTGCAGCCTGGTTCTTTGCTGCATCACCAATCAGCCTCTCAGTGTCAGTAAATGCCACATAAGAGGGTGTGGTTCTGTTTCCCTGGTCGTTGGCAATGATCTCCACCTTGCCCTGCTGGAACACTCCCACGCACGAGTACGTGGTACCCAGGTCGATACCAACTACTGTGCCCACCATTGTCACTGGATTGATTTTACCACAATGAAGATATAGGTCAGATGTAGCAGTAATAGTAGAGTTTGGAGATTTTGTTAGTCTTCTCTAATAAAGTTTCTGCTCGTGTAAAATCTGGAGTGTAGTATTATACTGTATTGCAGATGTTTTAGAAGTTATATCAATTGTGTATTATGTTCACTGTAGTTCACTTTGCAGTAGTTTTGACTTTCGAGTGCAGGTGTATCACAACTGTAGCAGCAGATATGATACAATAATGTCTTCACTGTATGTCAGTTCTTGTATAGTCTCTTCGCTCAGCTAACACTTGCAAGCAGTATATCTTGGGAGGTAACAGTATAGATAGTCCGTTAATAGTAGCGACTCTTGATGTTTACTCTTGCTGGTCTAGTTTGATTCTGGCGGTGCTGGGCCAAGCGGGGTGGTTTTATAGAACGGCCAAAACTCGCGAACACTCTACAACCTTCCACCAGCTGCCAGAGGTATAATAAGTACCAAGTTGTGTATTGTTATAATAGTGCAGGTTATGTCGTCATTCTACCTTGATCATTAATAATTACGTCATTCCTCACACTTGTTATGCAAAATGCCATCATGTGATATAGTTATAGAATCAAAAATATGTTTCATTTAGGATTCTAGAGCAAGTTTCAAGAATATTCCCGACTTTTCTTGACAACTCTAGCACTGAGTGAGTCGCTTAGTGGTTGCGATGACGCAATATCAGAAACATTATTGTATCACATTAACGAACGTTTCAATGGCCATGTGAATTTGCATGTAAAAGGATTTTTTTAAAATATTAGATGTGTTCTTTTTTCTCTCTCTCTCTCTCTCTCTCTCTCTCTCTCATTGATGGAAATAGAATCTGTCTCTCTCTCTCTCTCTCTCTCTCTCTCTCTCTCTCTCTCTCTCATTGATGGAAATAGAAATAATCATTTTCACTGGCTTTAATGAGGTAGATTCCTTTCTACAGCCAATCAATATTTCATCAATACTGTATATGGCATTTCATGAGATAAATAGCTTAAATAATAAAGCGAATTAAAATTAATAGTTTGTCTATCTCTTTCCAGCCGTATGGTATGGTCCATATAATTAACAACATAAACAGATGATATCATAATAAACATGATAAAGCAACAAACAACAATATGTCCAAAGAATGTATAGTTTTGTTCTGCAATATGAAACAACTAGCTGAGGTAGGCCTACCCGGCTCGCTGCCCG
Organism: Paralithodes platypus; assembly: GCA_032716605.1. Classification (NCBI taxonomy): domain Eukaryota; kingdom Metazoa; phylum Arthropoda; class Malacostraca; order Decapoda; family Lithodidae; genus Paralithodes; species Paralithodes platypus. The sequence goes on along the minus strand of CM064513.1, from coordinate 66,228,105 downwards.
GGCCAAAAGATTTTCACTTAAAACCTATTCTGTCACCCCCTTGGTATGCATGCCAAGTATGGGCTCTCCATCGTGAAAACTGGGGGAGTTGGGGGAGGACAAAATAAAATTCACTTAAAACCTATTCTGGCACCCCCTTAGTATGCTGCCAAGTATGGGCTCTCCATCTTAAAAACTATGGGAGTTATGGGGGATATTCCCCCCCCCCCCCCTCCTCCCCCAGGGGATGAGGGGCTTAACACCTATTCTGGCACCCCCTTAGTATGCATGTCAAGTACGGGCTCTCCATCTTGAAAACTGAGAGAGTAGTTCGTGAACAGATATATGTGTACATTTCTAGATAGAATAATGTTCCAGCCATAGGCCGGTTCTTCTTAAATTACAGGCTCGCTATCGCTCGCCAGGAGAAAATCGACACCTAAATTACACAAAAAGTCTTAATATTGCCAAACAAATGGGGTGAAAGGTCTTAAAATCGCCAAACTAATAGGCCGAAGGTCGTATATTCTGAAAACTAATGGGGCTAAACATGAGGAAGAAGGAAGACCATAAAAACGAACCCTTTCCCTTTAACTTTGACGAATAACAAAAATATATCAGAAGGTAATCGTACAAATCTGCTGACATTTATATACCTTCCATATAAATGTGAATATATCATTTATATTTGAAGATATGGTTTGCTTATAATACATACAGTATAAGTATGTTATGAACTAACTATATGAGCCTATACGTGTGACATGTTAATGCTATATTTGGTGCAAAATACATATGCAATATTAAAGTATAGACTTCTTTCTCACTAAAAATGCATAATATATACCTGTATATATATATATATATACATCAACAACCAAACTCTGGACCTTCAGATCCTTCCTTCTGCCAAAAGGCACTTTCCTACAGGACCTAACGGCCCCCCTCGCCCCCCGGTGCCCTTGACACAGCCCCCCGCGCTACCTCATTCAGCTTCGTCTTCTGCCGGCGCCACACGTACTACGCAACTTAGGCCACGCCCCTCAACACACAGCCAATCAGCTTCGACCCCGCCAACCGACCACCACCTTCCCGCATCCAGTGCACATGCGTGAAGTGGTTCTATCTTTCTCTCTCCTAGAATACCCCTCCACTAATAGCAGACTTTTGCCCCCTGATTTTCGCCTCGTCTGATCCTCCACCCTCTATATATACCCTTCCTGTTTACCTTTTATATCATTTTATATCATTCATTTCCTCCAGTAGCACCACACCTCCCTGGAGACTCCTGTATTGATCATCATGAATGCTGCTTGCCCTATCATCAACCACCACGTATACTACCGTGGACTGGTGAAGTGGTATAATGTACAGAGAGGTTATGGCTTTATCACCTGTGGAGAAAATGATTTCTTTATTCACAGAGAAAACATCGACAAGCCCAATCCAGAACACAAACTAGCGTCACTGGGAGAAGGAGAGGAGGTAATCTTCTACATCAAGATCGGGAAAAAGGGAACAGAGGAAGCAATGGGTGTACGAGCCGTCTACGACAAACCTGTGATGGGCTCAAAACACGCACCAAGGAAGCAGCAAGGAACAACAATCCCCAAAACATCTAGCAACAAGATCGACATCATCACTATTGTAGTGCAAACTGCAATAGCGCTTGCTGGGGAGGACAGAAGCCGAATATCTGTGCTTCTACCTGCTCTTCTGAAGGCCAACAAACTTCCAACTATCATCATCCCTCCAGATCTCCTTACTCGAACAACAACCGAGAAGCCATCCAAAAAGAAGCCGTCCATCAACCCGAAGACTCAACCAGCTGGGCCAAAGACGAAAAGTGCTCCCAAGCAGCAGTCCAAGCTTCCACAACCACCGAACCTGCACAAGAGGAAAGCAGAGGAGCTTACAACTCCTCCAGCACCACCAACAACTCCAACAACATCTCGGACAACCTCAAACCTCCAGCCTGACACCATCGCTAAGCCTCTACCATCTCTGCCTCTACCATCTATGCCAATGGTCTTCGACCAACCTGAGGGATTAACCAAGCAACAACAACAGCGAATGGCACATATACTAAAAAACCTCAGCCGACAATAGCAAGGTGGTTAGCCCACCATCTTTCATCTCTCCAACTCTTCATACTCACCACTTTACCTTCAACTTCAACCTCTACTTTCTACACTTGTGGGGACTCTACCTCACATCCAGTTCCAGTTCCAGTTTATATCATTCTATCCTTACTTGATAATGCTGGTTGTCCAGTGAAACGCGCGTCGTATATCCTGTATCATCATGTACATTAATGTAACCCTGTACCACCATGAATTTTGCTCATCTCATTCATCTACTTCCTGCCACCCAGCGAAAACTCATCAGAGACCTGGAAACTTTGAATAATAAAATTTCCTACCCAGAAATTGCCATTTCTTTCAACCTCGTATGTATTAAAGAAAAGAAAAAAAAATATATATACTGTATATATATATATATATATATATATATATATATATATATATCTATAGTAGAAGGGTAAGGAGGAAAAGGACGCTTGGAAACATCTTATTTATTTATTTTTCAAATTTTCGGCAAACGTCTCGCAGCCATCATCAGGAAAACCCAAGATCCCTATTAAAAGAAAACATACCTGTAGAAAGTCAACAACAATGGGACCACGAATGTAATTCATTCAATTTAAATTTTGTTAATTATTCAGAAATCTATATTATATTTCCAAAATAATTCTTATCTAATACACAACACTTGTACGAAAACCTGCAGCAGCTACATAAGCACAGCAGAAACAACAACGCAGTCCAAAACTTTTAATAATCACAAGCTAGAAATAAGAAGGACTGATTCAAAGTATCTATAATGACTGAATAAGTAAACAAAATTGAATGTTTCATATGTAAATTCTAAATTAATACAAATATAACTCTAATATTATTAACAACGCAAACACTGAAGACTGAAAACAATCACTTAACATTGACAGAACAAAAACTCAGCTCAAGTTCATATATGCAAAGCTAAGTCTAACATAGACGCTAAATCCTAAATTAATAGCATCTATGTTACCGGCGGAAAGCCGGTATGTATCAGGATCTCTATCGCTCGCAAGGAAAAAATCGACACCTAAATGGCACGAAAGTCTAAAATTGGGCGAAAGTTCTAAAAATCGCCAAACTAATGAGGCGAACATCTTAAAATCTCAAAAGTATGGGGCTAAACGTGAAGAAGAAAGGGGTCCAGAAAAAACATCCCTCAAGTGGAAATCTCTCCTTAAACAAAATCAACACCTTGATGGGGATAAACGTCTTAAAATAGTAGGCTGAATAGGGCCGAATGGATACAACCCAGAGAGAGAGAGAAAATAATAAAATATAATAATATAAACGAGGTCGGCTCCCTTAAGTAATGAAATAATAATACTAAGATTACAAAACAAAATGGAAATATCTAAAGAAAAAATCCTCTGATACAAATTGCTATACAGTATTTTGCGGATGTTAGCCATTAGCATCGATATTCTGACATGTTCACTCCATTAGTTTGGCAATTTTAAGACCTATCGCCCCATTTCTTTGTCAATATTAAGTCCTTTTGTGCCATGTAGGTGCCAATCTTTACCCTGGCGAGCGATAGCGAGCCTGTAGTTTTGAGGAACTATCCTAACTTAGCCCATATTCATGTATATGTCTTATAGTCTGAATATATAAACACTTCAGAGAGAGAGAGAGAGAGAGAGAAAAAACATACTAGATGTTTCTGTAATACTAGAGTTTTCAAGAACCTTCGATAATATTCTAGATGTTTGTGTAATACTAGATTTGTCATGAACCTTCGATAAGATTCTAGATGTTTGTGTAATACTAGATTTGTCATGAACCTTCGATAATATTCTAGATGTTTGTGTAATACTAGATTTGTCATGAACCTTCGATAAGATTCTAGATGTTTGTGTAATACTAGAGTTGTCATGAACCTTCGATAATATTCTAGATGTTTCTGTAATACTAGAGTTGTCATGAACCTTCGATAATATTCTAGATGTTTCTGTAATACTAGATTTGTCATGAACCTTCGAGAATATTCTAGATGTTTCTCCTGTAGGGTAATTAGAGAGAGAGAGAGAGAGAGAGAGAGAGAGAGAGAGAGAGAGAGAGAGAGAGAGAGAGAGAGAGAGAGAGAGAGAGAGAAGCATTCTAGATGTTTCTGTAATACTAGAATTGCCAAGAACTCTCGAGAATATTCTAGATGTTTCTCCTGTAGGGTAATTAGAGAGAGAGAGAGAGAGAGAGAGAGAGAGAGAGAGAGAGAGAGATAGATAGATAGTTAGAGAGAGATATAGATAGATAGATAGAGAGAGAGAGAGACAGAGAGAGAGAGAGAGAGAGAGAGAGAAGCATTCTAGATGTTTCTGTAATACTAGAATTGCCAAGAACTCTCGAGAATATTCTAGATGTTTCTCCTGTAGGGTAATTAGAGAGAGAGAGAGAGAGAGAGAGAGAGAGAGAGAAGAACATTCTAGATGTTTCTGTACTACTAAATTGCCAAGAACTCTCGAGAATATTCTAGAAGAGAGAGTACAAAGGAGTACAAAGGAAATCAAGCAACAACAGGTCTAGTGACCCTTCTAGGTTGCTTGTCCTCCAAACACTGAGGATCAAGTGTCCAAACAGTGGTTTAGAGTGGGTAAGGGAACATTGGAAAGGGAACTACTGCCACGCCACTAACGTGGCAGGGCTAGGGAGTTAGAAGGGGACATATGGGTTAGTAACTGAGGGGAGGATAAAGTTATTCATTTACAAACGCAGTCAGTCGCGGGTTTGATGCGAGATATTTGTCTAGGCGGAATTTAAATGAATCAACGGTGCTGCAGTCTATAACGTCTCGGGGAAGCCCATTCCACAAGTTGACAACTCGATTGAAGAAGAAATTCTTAGATTCGTGCGAGTTAAAAGATTTACCAATAATTTTGCAACCGTTTCCCCGCGTGTAATTAGATTGGTCGATAGTGAAGTACTTACTACAGTTTCATATTGTCGATGCCTTTGATGATTTTGAACACTTGAATTAGTCGCCTCTTAATCTGCGCTGGGTTAAAGGAAATAGATTTAATTCTCTAAGACGCTCTTCGTATGGTTTGTTCTTTAGGCTAGGTATCATTTTGGTAACTCTACGTTGAACTCGTTCTAGCTTGTTTATATCTTTTTGGTAATAAGGGCACCAGGATTGAACGCAGTATTCCAGAAGAGGGCGGACTAAGGAATTGTAAAGGGTTAGGATAACTTCTTTGGATTTATGCTCAAATGACCTGCCTATAAAGCCAATTATTTTGTTTGCCTTCTTAACAACTTCTGAACATTGTTGACTCGGTTTTAGGTTACTCGATATTGTTACTCCCAGATCAGTTTCTCTGTTTACATTCTTAAGCTGAGTGCCATTCATCGAATAGTTTGCTTTCTCATTTAGGTATCCGACATGTAGTACTTTACATTTATCCGCATTGAAACTCATTTGCCAAATTTGGGCCCAACATGACAATTTATCTAGATTGTGTTGCATATCGTCAACTTGTTCTTTTGAGAGTACGCTATTTGCAATTTTTGTATCGTCAGCAAATTTTGAGATTGTGCAGGTGAGACCCTCATCTATGTCGTTGATGTAAATTAGAAAGAGAATTGGTCCTAGTACCGATCCCTGGGTACCCCGCTACTTACATTGGTCCATTTAGATGCCTTACCGTTTATGACTACCCTTTGCTTTCTGTTGCTGAGCCAATTTTCTATCCATTTCAACACACCGTCTTGTATTCCATGCGCTTTTAGTTTTTAGCAGTAAACGTTTGTGGGGAACTTTGTCAAAGGCCTTTTGAAAATCAAGGTATATAATATCTACAGCTTTACTCTCATCGTAGAGGTTGAGGATATCGTGGAAGAAGTCTAAGAGGTTTGTTAAACAGGAACGTTATTTACGAAAGCCGTGTTGAGTATCTTTAAGTATGTTATTTTCCTCTAAGTGATTTACGAGTCTGTCTCGTATGACCGTTTCTAGCATTTTACATACAACTGAGGTTAAGCTAATTGGACGATAGTTACTGGGTAGGGATTTGCTGCCATTTTTGAATATCGGTGTTACGTTGGCTAGCTTCCACTGATCAGGCATAGTTCCAGACTGCAAGGATTTATTGAATAGTAATGTCAGTGGTTTGGAGAGCTCATTCTTAGCTTCCTTTAGAACTCTAGGCGAGATTGTATCAGGTCCTGGCGTTTTATTTACCTTGAGTTTATCTAAACAATTCAATACTTCTCTCTCTGTAACGGTGATATTGCTTAGAACATCTGAATTATCAATCTGAATCGGCGATGGTGTAGGGATATCACTGAGGTCTTCTGTTGTAAAAACTGATGCAAATAAGGTATTGAGGGCATTACTCATTTGTACTTCGTCTTTGGTGTATTCTCCATTTTCATCGACTAACGGTCCAACAGTTGAAGTAACTACTTTTTTTCTTTCTGATATAACTAAAGTATTCTTTCGCGTTTGTTTTAACTTTGATTCGCAATATGTAACTCTAAGGTCTTTTTACTTTGCTTAATTAACTTTTTGGCTTTGCGTCGTAGCTCTACAAATTTCACCCGTTCTTCGTCATTTTGTGAGGATTTTAATCTATCATTAGCAAATTTTTTAGCAAGCAGGCAGTTTGAAATATCTTTATTCCACCATTTGGGCTTATTATTATGGCCTGGACGCCGTATTTTTCGATGGTATGCAGTCTTGCACTGCTTTTAGGTAAGTGGTTTCGAATAACTTCCAAGATGTATTTATGTCGTTATTGTTAATTAAAAAGCTCCAGTCAGTTTCTTTAAACATAGCTCTAAGTTTATGGAAGTTTGCTTTCTTGAAATTAGGGACTTTTTCGATGCTACTATTTGGTTCGTTACTAGTAAACTTTAAAGTGAAAGTTATCGTACGATGGTCGCTGTTACTGAATTCATCACCAACATTCAAATTCTCTATCAATTCTTCTTTTGTTGCAAGTACAATGTCAAGAACGTTATTACCACGGGTCGGCATTCGAACAAATTGATAAAGCGAACTCTCTTGCAAGTTCGTATACAAGTCATGTCCGGAGTGTGAAGTAAGAGTATCGCCCCACTTGGTCACAGGTAAATTAAAGTCGCCAAAAATTACGGTATCTTGTGAGTTACTTACATCTGCAATTTGTTCGTAAATTTCTCGGTCAATTTGCACTGATTGAGCTGGAGGTCTGTATATTAACGCAGTATTATTTTTGTACCTTTATTATTCTTTATTAGCACAAAAGATGTGTCGACGTTCACAATTTGAGGTTTTGACACGAGGGTCGGGTTAAGACTTTCTTTGATATAAAATAAAACGCCACCTCCATTTTTATTTATTCGGCTGTTCTCAAACATTACATAACCGGGAAGTGAATACTCTGCTAAAAAGTCTCTATCTTGTGTATTGAGCCAAGATTCTGTTATGCCAATCACATCATAATTTTCTGTAAACACTAGTTCCTCTAAATCTGAAAATTTATTGCGTATGCTACGAGCGTTTGCATAGAAAACATTCAAAGTTTTGGATTTGGGATTCAAGGAAAGGTCTTTATTCAAATTATTGGTTCTGGTCGGATCTACATTTACATTCATGGCTGTCCTCGGTCCTCGGTCGTTATCCCTGACGGAGAGAGAGAGAGAGAGAGAGAGAGAGAGAGAGAGAGAGAGAGAGAGAAGCATTCTAGATGTTTCTGTAATACTAGAATTGCCAAGAACTCTCGAGAATATTCTAGATGTTTCTCCTGTAGGGTAATTAGAAAGAGAGAGAGAGAGAGAGAGAGAGAGAGAGAAGCATTCTAGATGTTTCTGTAATACTAGAATTGCCAAGAACTCTGGAGAATATTTTAGATGTTTCTCCTGTAGGGTAATTAGAGAGAGAGAGAGAGAGAGAGAGAGAGAGAGAGAGAGAGAAGCATTCTAGATGTTTCTGTAATACTAGAATTGCCAAGAACTCTCGAGAATATTCTAGATGTTTCTCCTGTAGGGTAATTAGAGAGAGAGAGAGAGAGAGAGAGAGAGAGAGAGAAGCATTCTAGATGTTTCTGAAATACTAGAATTGCCAAGAACTCTCGAGAATATTCTAGATGTTTCTCCTGTAGGGTAATTAGAGAGAGAGAGAGAGAGAGAGAGAGAGAGAGAGAGAGAGAGAGAGAGAGAGAGAGAGAGAAGCATTCTAGATGTTTCTCTAATACTAGAATTGCCAAGAACTCTCGAGAATATTCTAGATGTTTCTCCTGTAGGGTAATTAGAGAGAGAGAGAGAGAGAGAGAGAGAGAGAGAGAGAGAGAGAGAGAGAGAGAGAGAGAGAGAGAGAGAGAGAGAGAGAGAGAGAGAGAGAGAGAGAGAGAAGCATTCTAGATGTTTCTGTAATACTAGAATTGCCAAGAACTCTCGAGGATATTCTAGATGTTTCTCCTGTAGGGTAATTAGAGAGAGAGAGAGAGAGAGAGAGAGAGAGAGAGAGAGAGAGAGAGAGAGAAGCATTCTAGATGTTTCTGTAATACTAGAACTGCCAAGAACTCTCGAGAATATTCTAGATGTTTCTCCTGTAGGGTAATTAGAGAGAGAGAGAGAGAGAGAGAGAGAGAGAGAGAGAGAGAGAGAGAGAGAGAGAGAGAGAGAGCATTCTAGATGTTTCTGTAATACTAGAATTGCCAAGAACCTCTCGAGAATATTCTAGATGTTTTCTCCTGTAGTGTAATTAGAGAGAGAGAGAGAGAGAGAGAGAGAGAGAGAGATGAAGAGAGAGAGAGAAGCATTCTAGATGTTTCTGTAATACTAGAATTGCCAAGAACTCTCGAGAATATTCTAGATGTTTCTCCTGTAGGGTAATTAGAGAGAGAGAGAGAGAGAGAGAGAGAGAGAGAGAGAGAGAGAGAGAGAGAGAGAGAGAGAGAGAGAGAGAGAAGCATTCTAGATGTTTCTGTAATACTAGAATTGCCAAGAACTCTCGAGAAT
>CM064513.1:66209070-66211570 GCA_032716605.1 Paralithodes platypus | reverse complement strand
CCACCACCACCAACAACAACAATAACACCACTAACAACAACAATAACATAAACACAAAACAAACGCTATAACAACACCACCACCAACAACAACACCACCACCACCAACAACACCACCACCACCAACAACACCACCACCACCACTAAAAACAACAATAACATAAACACAAAACAAACGCTATAACAACACCACCACTACCACCACCACCACCACCAACAACAACAACAACAACACCTCACACTAGGTGAGGGCTGGTCCTATCCAGAGTCTTTTCCTTCGAGGTGCTGGCGAGATTGCCCCATTGGGTGGCACTGCAAGGGTGGGGGCATTGGGCCCGGGGATGCAAGCCCGTGGGCTGATGATTCCCTCCCTCGCTGCCCTCTCAGAAACAGATCTCATCTCACCCTGGCCCCTTCGGGGACCCGAGCATCTGGAGCGGCTTCGGTCTACCGGACAAAGGACTGTTCGGACAACAGTCTGGGGAACTACAACTACAACAACAACAACAACACCTCCTCCACCAATAATAACAAAAATACCCAAAACCAATAATAGCAACAACAACAACAATGAAATCAAACAAACAAACACCAGTAGCAACAACAAAAAACAACCATATTAACAATCAACAACAAAGTAACAACACCAACACAAATAATAATAACAATAACAAAAAACAACAACAACAAGAACACGGCCACTTGTGTACAACTCATTATAAAATATACAATCCCCTTATTATTGTGTTTATATATACTGTATATACGCCAAAATATCTCGCAACACAAAAATACATTCTTTAAAAATATAGCTCGTATTTATTTCGCGTAGCTGAGTGAATAATTCAAGTTTATTATTCAGCTACCTATTTGGATGAAATGTTTATACTGTATGTGGAGAGAGTACAAAGGTACAAAGGAAATCAAGCAACAACAGATCTAGTGACCCTTCTAGGTTGCTTGTCCTCCAAAACACTGAGGATCAAGTGTCCAAACAGTGGTTCAGAGTGGGTAAGGGAACATTGGAAAGGGAATTACTGCCCTGGAATCCTGTCCGTGGCAGGATTAGGAAGTTAGTAGAGGACAGATGGGTTAGTAACTGAGGGGGGGATAAAATAAAGTTATTCATTTACAAACGCAGTCAGTCGCGGGTTTGATGAGAGAGATTTGTCTAGGCGGAGTTTAAATGAATCAACGGTGATGCAGTCTATAACGTTTCGGGGAAGCCCATTCCACAAATTGACAACTTGATTGAAGAAGAAATTCTTAGATTCGTGCGAGTTAAAAGATTTACCAATAATTTTGCAACCGTTTCCCCGCGTCTAATTAGATTGGTCGATAGTGAAGTACTTACTACAGTTCATATTGTCGATGCCTTTGATGATTTTAAACACTTGAATTAAGTCACCTCTTAATCTGCGCTAGGTTAAAGGAAATAGATTTAATTCTCTAAGACGCTCTTCGTATGGTTTGTTCTTTAGGCTAGGTATCATTTTGGTAACTCTACGTTGAACTCGTTCTAGCTTGTTTATATCTTTTTGGTAATAAGGGCACCAGGATTGAACGCAGTATTCCAGAAGAGGGCGGACTAAGGAATTGTAAAGGGTTAGGATAACTTCTTTGGATTTATGCTCAAATGACCTGCCTATAAAGCCAATTATTTTGTTTGCCTTCTTAACAACTTCTGAACATTGTTGACTCGGTTTTAGGTTACTCGATATTGTTACTCCCAGATCGGTTTCTCTGTTTACATTCTTAAGCTGAGTGCCATTCATCGAATAGTTTGCTTTTTCATTTAGGTATCCGACATGTAGTACTTTACATTTATCCGCATTGAAACTCATTTGCCAAATTTGGGCCCAACATGACAATTTATCTAGATTGTTGCATATCGTCAACTTGTTCTTTTGCGAGTACGCTATTTGCAATTTTTGTATCGTCAGCAAATTTTGAGATTGTACAGGTGAGACCCTCATCTATGTCGTTGATGTAAATTAGAAAGAGAATTGGTCCTAGTACCGATCCCTGGGGTACCCCGCTACTTACATTGGTCCATTTAGATGCCTTACCGTTTATGACTACCCTTTGCTTTCTGTTGCTGAGCCAATTTTCTATCCATTTCAACACACCGTCTTGTATTCCATGCGCTTTTAGTTTTAGCAGTAAACGTTTGTGGGGAACTTTGTCAAAGGCCTTTTGAAAATCAAGGTATATAATATCTACAGCTTTATTCTAATCGTAGAGGTTGAGGATATCGTGGAAGAAGTCTAAGAGGTTTGTTAAACAGGAACGTCTTTACAGAAAGCCGTGTTGAGTATCTTTAATATGTTATTTCCTCTAAGTGATTTACGAGTCTGTCTCGTATGACCGTTTCTAGCATTTTACATACAACTGAGGTTAAGCTAATTGGACGATAGTTACTGGGTAGGGATTTGCTGCCTTTTTTGAATATGGGTGTTACGTTGGCTAGCTTCCACTGATCAGGCATAGTTCCAGACTGC
>CM064513.1:66184132-66198970 GCA_032716605.1 Paralithodes platypus | reverse complement strand
AAGAGGTTTGTTAAACAGGAACGTTTTTTACGAAAGCCGTGTTGAGTATCTTTAAGTATGTTATTTTCCTCCAAGTGATTTACGAGTCTGTCTCGTATTACCGTTTCTAGCATTTTACATACAACTGAGGTTAAGCTAATTGGACGATAGTTACTGGGTAGGGATTTGCTGCCTTTTTTGAATATCGGTGTTACGTTGGCTAGCTTCCACTGATCAGGCATAGTTCCAGACTGCAAGGATTTATTGAATAGTAATGTCAGTGGTTTGGAGAGCTCATTCTTAGCTTCCTTTAGAACTCTAGGCGAGATTGTATCAGGTCCTGGCGTTTTATTTACCTTGAGTTTATCTAAACAATTCAATACTTCTCTCTCTGTAACGGTGATATTGCTTAGAACATCTGAATTATCAATCTGAATCGGCGATGGTGTAGGGATATCACTGAGGTCTTCTGTTGTAAAAACTGATGCCAAGAAGGTATTGAGGGCATTACTCATTTGTACTTCGTCTTTGGTGTATTCTCCTTTTTCATCGACTAACGGTCCAACAGTTGAAGTAACTACTTTTTTCTTTCTGATATAACTATAGAATTCTTTCGGGTTTGTTTTACTTTGATTCGCAATATGTAACTCTAAGGTCTTTTTACTTTGCTTAATTAACTTTTTGGCTTTGCGTCGTAGCTCTACAAATTTCACCCGTTCTTCGTCATTTTGTGAGGATTTTAATCTATCATTAGCACATTTTTTAGCAAGCAGGCAGTTTGAAATATCTTTATTCCACCATTTGGGCTTATTATTATGGCCTGGACGCCGTATTTTCGATGGTATGCAGTCTTGCACTGCTTTTAGGTAAGTGGTTTCGAATAACTTCCAAGATGTATTTATGTCGTTATTGTTAATTAAAAAGCTCCAGTCAGTTTCTTTAAACATAGCTCTAAGTTTATGGAAGTTTGCTTTCTTGAAATTAGGGACTTTTTCGATGCTACTATTTGGTTCGTTACTAGTAAACTTTAAAGTGAAAGTTATCGTACGATGGTCGCTGTTACTGAATTCATCACCAACATTCAAATTCTCTATCAATTCTTCTTTTGTTGCAAGTACAATGTCAAGAACGTTATTACCACGGGTCGGCATTCGAACAAATTGATAAAGCGAACTCTCTTGCAAGTTCGTATACAAGTCATGTCCGGAGTGTGAAGTAAGAGTATCGCCCCACTTGGTCACAGGTAAATTAAAGTCGCCAAAAATTACGGTATCTTGTGAGTTACTTACATCTGCAATTTGTTCGTAAATTTCTCGGTCAGTTTGCACTGATTGAGCTGGAGGTCTGTATATTAACGCAAGTATTATTTTTGTACCTTTATTATTCTTTATTAGCACAAAAGATGTGTCGACGTTCACAATTTGAGGTTTTGACACGAGGGTCGGGTTAAGACTTTCTTTGATATAAAATAAAAAAAAAAGGTGAGACAGTGAAGCACCGGAGCGAGTCAGCTTCAGAGATGAGGCTGTTTCGAGCCGTGGGTGAGCAACTAAGCCCCATGCATCCTGTGAAGGCAAGATGGCAGGGGCTGGTTGCAGCTAAAAGTGCTTCACATGAATCACCCCCTAGACTGGAACGAGACCTCACAGGCTTCACCGTTCATAACGGTTGAATGTACAGGCTCTCAGCCTAGTTGGAATATAGAACAGAACAGACCATATATCTAGTTCTACTAACCCCTCCCCCCCCCCTCTCCCTCTCTCACTCTCTCATCACACACACACACACACACACACACACACACACACACACACGTGTACAACAATAATAGCCCACCTTTGATCTCTTCTCCGGATACTGAGAAGTCTAGGTTTGAGGCCAAGTTAGACCATTGCCAATATTCAGTAATTTATGAGTATTTGTCTGAGCTACTGGCGAAGGGTATTGTAATTGTCTTTGTGTGTGGGTGTGTGTGTGTGTGTGTTTGTTTGTTTGTTTGTGTGTGTGTTATCTTAAACTATAATGCTATATTCATGTTGTCTTTGAAAACAATAATGTCATTATTTGAAATATCAAGTATATTTGCTGAGAGAGAGAGAGAGAGAGAGAGAGAGAGAGAGAGAGAGAGAGAGAGAGAGAGAGAGAGAGAGCACACAACATCTTCATTCAGTTGAATTACTTCTAGACATGATCACAGTGTTCTTAATCTGCTATGAGCCTATGATGTTTATTTAACGTAAGGGAAGCCTCTTATTGATGCAACCTACTGCGTGTTCATTACCTTATATATATATATATATATATATATATATATATATATATATATATATATATATATATATATACCGGTATATATATATATATATATATATATATATATATACTGTATATACGGTGAAATTATGTACAGTAATTATAATCCTGCGCGTTTTGGATTAGAAGTAAATATTTTATTTCTAATAGGTTGTTTGACCCAAATGTCTAGATTATGTAGAGACATTGTGAGAGAGAGAAAGAGAGAGAGTGAATGAGAGGGAATGTGAGAAAGTGAGGAGGAATTATACACACACACACACACACACACACACACACACACACACACCACTCTCTAATTTAGTAAACCTATCAATTCTAACTCCCTGTAATCGTATGAAGCTGATCGTATGTAGTGTATTACCCCTAACTTCTGTCCATGACTGTAGGTGATTGTCCAGTCTGTGAATCAATGAAGGACACACACACACACACGCATTGACACACACACACACTGACACACACACACACACACACACACACCTACACTACCGAGGATTAACCTCCCATTGTAGTAGGCTGTACCTGACCATACGGACCATATACGGACTTGAATTGCTGCACCCTCTTTACCCTGACCATACCAAAACAGTTTCTGTATGTATGTATGTTTGTGTGCATACGTGAGCGTTTGTGTATACGGACATGTGCACACTTACTGCATGTTCTTATGTTCCTATATATGTATGTATATGTATCTGCACACGTACGTGTATATACGTATGTTCTGTATATGAGTAAGTAAATAAATGTGTATATGTACTGTATATCACTTACTCTCATGGTTATTTTATGATAATTTGTATTCTGCACATGCATCATTATTGTATTTATTTATTTTGTTTGTAAACTGAGCTTACCATCCTCATACCTGTACATCTCATGTTCATCCACTAAATTGTAAAATGTGTATTTTCAGCTCATGAGGCTGCCATTCTTTAATAAACCGTTTATTATTATTATTATTATTATTATACATACATACATACATAGAGAACACCTATGTGTGCCTATCAGTAAAATAGGTCTATGACAGGGTAAAAAGGTTCCTCGTTACCTCATCCCTTAACTACTACAAAAAAAAAAAAAAAAAAAAAAAAAAAGTTTGGTGACACACAAGTCGAATAACCGAATAATGAAAGTCAAATGAAGGATTAAAGATCGACGCCCCTCCCAACCAACAACGCTTACGTAATACACATCTCAGAAAGATAGGGTAATTAATTTTTATTAAGAGACGATTAGGCCTACTGGGGAAACCTCTATACAATAAAACGTGCCTAGACTTTTACCTCAACGGTGGTATGGACAAAAAGTCGAAACAAGAGAAGCAACTCAAATTTTTTACTTTTAGAAAAGTGTCCCATTCATATGAAGATAGAAATCGGTGACTGTTTCTCAGTCTGGTCTAAAAATGGTAACTGCGCGCTAATCTAATCTAATCTGACGCCCAAGGCTAAACTGCCTGTGACGAGTGCCTCCCCCAGAGTTGAAAGAGTGACAGGGCCAAAATCAAGGAACAGTCGAGCACCAAAATGCCTGGACACACGGAGTTTGAAGCTATTTAAGTCATAGGATGAGGAAAAGATAGATTTAGGGAGAGAGTTCCAGAGCTCAGCTATTGAATAGAAGAAATATTGGGAGTATTGTTTCACTCTTGAGTTGGAGAGTTGCACAGAGTAGTGGTGGGATTGTGTTGCAAGACGGGTATTACGTACCCTACGTAGAGGTGGTATACACTGAGAGAGCTCTGAGGAACACTGATTATTGTAGTAGCGATAGAATAGCGAGAGAGATGCAACATTGCGTCGAAGAGAGAGAGATTGCAGAGAGTCGGTAAGTGGACGAGAGTTAATGATACGAAAGGCTTTCCTCTCTACTTTGTGTAGAAGTGCTGTGTGAGAGGATCCTCCCCACATATGTGAACAATACTCAATACAAGGACGCACTGTGCCCCTGTACAGAGAAAGAAGCTGCTCAGGGGTAAGGAACCCCTTAAGGCGGTTAAGTACTCCCTGTTTCTGGGAGGCCACCTTAGCAAGACTGGTAATATGGTCCTTCCAAGAGAGAGCAGAAGAGAAAGAGACACCGAGAATACTGAAAGAAGATGAAGGGTTGATTTTTGTATTGTTGAAGTATAAGGGATAGTCCTCTGGGAGTTCACGACGGGTAGATAGATGGAGAAACTGGGTTTTGGAAACATTAAAGGCAACAAGGTTTTCTCTGCCCCAATTGGAAATGGTAGTTAGGTCAGAAGATAAGTATTGTATGGCTTCATTAGTTTGTCTTTGAGGGGTTGTTTGCTGGGGCGTTCTGGAAAATTTATTGAATAGTGTAAGGTAGAGTCGTCTGCATATGAATGGATAGGACTGGAGGTACAGTTGAGAAGATCATTTATGAAAATTAGAAAGAGAGTTGGAAATAGGACAGAACCCTGAGGAACACCGGAGTTGATAGGATGAGATAGTGAATGATGGCCGTCCACAACTGCAGCTATGGAATGGCTGGAAAGGAAATTAAGAGACAAAGGCACAGATGGAGGGATAGAAACCGAAGGAGGGTAGTTTAGAAATTAGAGATTTGTGCCAGACTCTATCGAAGGCCATCGATATATCTAGCGCAATAGAAAAGGTCTGACCGAAGTCCCGAAAGGAGGATGACCAAGAGTTAGTAAGATATGAAAGAAGTTCACCAGTAGAGCAACCCTTAACCCGTCCAGCCCCAGCGACGCGTCTGACGCGTCGGCGATGTATGTAACGCACAGCCCCAGAGACGCGCCTGATGCGTCACCCTAATTGCGCCGACCGTAACCTCAGGTGTAGCCACTCAAGAGGGCTCAGATTTGTATGGGAACTGTATACGTATCCCACGCAACCGTGCCGATGGTTGAAAACTCTCAAAGTCCACGTGCGTGCGCGCGAGCGCGCAATAACCTGTTTTTTTGGGATAATTGCCTTCAATTTTTTACTCCTGTAAAATCCGTTTTCGGGGGCTCTGTAGGACCATTTTTTAAGCTTTTTGAGCGGTTTTTCGTGGTTTTTCCTGCATTCCTAACCCATTCGCTATTGTTTCTGGAATAAAACCATTTTTTGAAAACCGGCCGGGTTCTGGTGCGCAAACATTACAAAACTAGCCGGGGCTCCACGGGTTAAGGAAACCATACTGGCGATCTAAGAGCAGATTATGGGAAGATATATATATATATACCGGTATATACATACAGTATATATGTATATATATATATATATATATATATATATATATATATATATATATATACAAAATTCGAGGATCAAGAATAAGTAGGTGGGCAGAGCTACTGGGTGTGGGGTGGCTGTTCATTGGTGGAAGGCAGTCTATTCGCGAGACGGGCACTAAATCTTATCGGTGGTTGGTTGTTGGCTGTGGGTGGCTGTGATTGGTTGGTGTTGTCAGTTGTGTGCTGCACGCGGAAAGGTAAGGGAAGGGGGCACAGGGCGAGAGGAAGGGGGCAATATGCCTGTAGCGCTTGCCTGAAGGAAGAATTTGAAGGTCTTGTGTTTGGTTGTTGATGCTGGGGTTGAGTGTTTGGATGTATAGAGCTTCTAAAATAGCTAGTCTTCTGGGGCCTGATTCTTAGTCGAGTATGGTAGTTTGTTTGTCTAGGTCGGCGCGAGTTAGGGCAAGATGGTGGGGGGCTTGATAGTGATCTTTTATAGCGCCAGATTGAAGGTGGAGGGTTAGTCGACGGGAAAGGCGAGTCTGTGTCATTCCAACATAGGATAGGGGTCCACAGTCCCCAGAGGTGCAAATATGCTGGTATATCACATGATCGTCTTTCGGTTGGTTGGTGGAAATGGGGCGGTTACGGAGGACAAGGTTGGAGGTCTTAGGAGATTTGTAGTAAATAATGAGTTTTATTTTATTGTCAGGGTTGGTGGGGAGGACGTTTTTGTGAATTATTTCTTTCATAATGGATTCGTCTGTTGTGTGGTCGGAAGATATGTAGTTTCTGTAGAAAAATGTAATGTCATTGGCCGGGTTGGTGCTAGGGGGGTCTTGTTTGTACCATTTTTCTAGGTGGTGGTTGATGGCATTGGTGACGTCAGTGTTGGAATACCCATTGTTGACTAGGACCTGGGTGAGCCTTTCCAATTCATTGTGTGTGTCATTCCAGGTGGTGCAATGGGTGAGGGCTCTCCTGAGGGCTCTCCCTCGAATTTTGTATAAATATGTTGCTTTGTCCTTATTCTAATCATTACCTGTCCATTCCCTGAAGATGCAAGATGTTTACTTGTGAAACGTTGGATCCACCATGAATTTTGCTAACCTGTTGTACCTCATCTCTGAACCCCAGAGGAAAATTGTTAGAACTATTGAAAGCTGTAACTATAAAATCCTGAATGCTGAAACTGCTGTTGCCTTTAACCTCGTCTGTTTAAAAGAGAATCTATTACCTGGCTATACTAACATATATATATATATAGATATATATATATATATATATATATATATATATATATATACTGTATATATATACTCTAGTAATTGGTATGTTATTCACTAAACTGTAGCTTTTCTATATTTTATTTTTTTGTTTTGGTTTTTGTTGTCTTTCTCTGTCCATATGTTATTAATTTATTATTATCTAAATTTAAATTTCAGTATTTTATCCCTGTTTTCTACCTTCCTTCATCCAGTTCTTGTGTACTTTATAGTAATTTAACCTACTTTTACAAATTGTATATTTGATTGCAAACTTTTTAATTTAGGTTCTTTTTTTCCTTTTTAGGCTTGAAAATGACACATGTTGATGTCGAAACGTCGCACATGTTCTAGAAAAATAAAGATGTTCCTTTACGCTTTGGTATTGCTCTTCCTTGTACTGTACGCCTACGATTCCCTGCCGGAGAGTCAATTGCTTCTATATATAAAGGGTTATTCAAAACTTTAGCGACAAAATTACAGGGTGAAGTCCTGACATGATATTAAACATATTTCCATATGGATTTTTCCCAAAAATAAAAGGTTAATTACAGACATGAAAGCCAAATCATATTACCGTGGGCGAACGATCCAACACTTCAAAATCAACCCCGAACCCCCCCACATCACCCCCTATTCTCTCTCGGGTAGGTGAGGGAAGTTATTACAACGTATGAAGCAATGAACCCTTACCGATCCCGGGATTCAAACAGATCCGTAGGCTTTGCATCGATCCCAAGGCTTCGTGTTTCATGTAATGTCAGATAAGATAGTAGTAACGTATACGCCCTGGCATCTAAAAAAAAAAAACTTTATGAGTGACTGTACTGTACGTATTCATTTCTTCATTTACAAGGATAACCCTAATTTTACTGTAATGCTCTGTAACAACTGTTATTATACGTACATTTAACTGCATACTGTACAATGCCGTGTAATAAAAGTATCGGATTTTCTGTTATGGTTGCATGTGACACTAATTTAATACACTGATACTGTACACCCTGTAATAAAAAAATAATAAAAACTATTACTGGTTACTACTCTCTTAGCCTATCTGACATTACATGATACACGAAGCCTTGGGATCGATTCAAAGCCTACGGATCTGTTTGAATCCCGGGTTCGGTAAGGGTTCATTGCTTCATACGTTGTAATAACTTCCCTCACCTACCCGAGAGAGAATAGGGGGTGATGTGGGGGGGTTCGGGGTTGATTTTGAAGTGTTCGATCGTTCGCCCACGGTAATGGATTTGGCTTTCATGTCTGTAATTAACCTTTTATTTTTGGGTAAAATACATATGGAAATATGTTTAATATCATGTCAGGACTTCACCCTGTAATTTTGTCACTAAAGTTTTGAATAACCCTATGTATGTATGACACCCGTGGTGTAATGTTTGATAACACGATATCAGTCAGCTTGACTCAGAGATTATGAAAGCATGTCTTGACCATGAGATGCCCTCTGAACTGAGAGGGGTGTACAGTTACTTTCTAAAATGTATATGACATTACTTCCAATGCAATATATTACCTAAACTTATATGAGAGTTGTTGTTGTTGTTGTTCCTCAGGCTGCCTGGCCGAACAGCCCCAAGGCCCTGAGCAAGGCCAAGGCCATAACCGAGCACCCCAACATAACCCTCCCTGCCTACCACAATAAAGCCTGGGTGACCGAAGCCACTCCATGGCGGGGAGCTGAGGAGGGTGCGGAAACGCCCGGGAAACCAAAGCCCCACCCAGGGCCCTGTGCCCCTCAGCAATTATGAAGAGAAAGTTGAGGGGCAAAGGGAAGAATGTGACGCTTTGGCTTCCAATCTATCAACCTCTAGGTTGGCAGATTGGGAGGTCAATCCACGGAAAAGACGCCGTCACTTGAGATCTAGAAAATATATAAGTAAAAGGAACACTCAGAGTAAGCTATGGGTATGGCAGAGATCGCTCAGCTCTCACTCTGATAGACCAGCCCATCACCACATGACTAGAACCCAATCCTCTCAGCATCAGCTAGGAAAGGCCATAGAAAGCCGCCTTTGGCGGGGGGATAGCTCCCCTATTTCAACCCCTTTCGGGGTTGGGCACCCGCCCACTTATATGAGAGTTGTATAAATATGCTTATATATATTCCTAAGCATAACGTGTAACAAGAGTCTATATCCATTCTATAATAAGGGCACCAAAACTGAACAGCATAACCCATATGAGGCCTCACTAATAAGAAGTTTCAAGATAACGATAGTGGTTCTGTTACTCACACCCTTAGAGATTAATCCGAACATCCTGTTTGTCTCGTTATGAACGCTTATACATTGTTTTCTAGGCTTCAGATCATTGCTAACAAACACATCAAGATCTTGTTTACAGTTTGAATTTTCACATTCCGTATTATCTAGTATATATTTTGCATTTGTATTCACCTAGCTTCCCTATCTTGCATTTACCAATATCAAAAATCATCTGCCAATCTGACTGGGGGTCTCTTCAGCAGTACTTCTTTGATTTCCCATGGAATTACTATTGCTTCCAAGGCCGGGGACCCTCAGAGAGTGCTTAACACATTACATAAGAACATAAGAAAATGGGAGTCTGCAAAATGCCGATCGGCCCACACAAGGCAGATCCCTGTCACACCCAACCCCAATTACAAGGCCCAATTGGCCCAATTTGGTGATGGGCTGGTCTATCAGAGTGAGAACTGAGCGATCTCTGCCATACCCATAGCTTACTCTGACTGTTCCTTTTACTTAGATATTTTCTAGATCTTAAGTGACGGCGTCTCTTCCGTGGATTGACTTCCCAATCTACCAAGATTGGAAGCCAAAGCATCACATTTTTCCTTTGCCCCTCAACTTTCTCTTCATAATTGCTGAGGGTCACAGGGCCCTGGGTGGGGCTTTGGTTTCCCGGGCGTTTCCGCACCCTCCTCAGCTCCCCGCCATGGAGTGGCTTCGGTCACCCAGGCTTTATTGTGGTCGGCAGGGAGGGTTCTGTAGGGGCGCTCGGTTCTGGCTTTGGCCTTGCTCGGGGCCAATATGGTCCTCCCATATGAAGGAGCAATATGGTCCTCCCCGCCCGGGAGGACCATATTCTTTCATTAGTTTATTCAAGTACATTGGGGTTTGTAATTGATGATTAATGTTAAGAACGGGTTGTTACTTATTACTATAGTTAAACATTATTCTGCAGACATTAAGATTATAAAGCCGGTATCACACGAGCACTTATTTTCTTCAACATTTATCCTCAACACTGGTCTGGCTGCTTATGAGGTCAAACATTTGATATATTTCGGTTACTTAAATTAATCTACCATTAGTCTAGTTTCCGATACCAGGGCAAAATATTCCAGAAATGTTACCAGAAAAATGTTGCTGATTGAATGTTGACTAAATTTCTCGTGTGATACCGGCTTAAATGATAAGGAGTAGAATTATAAGTAGCTGAAACCCTTTATAGATAAAAGAGAGAGAGAGAGAAAGCAGGTGACCCCCCCCCCTAAGAGGAGTACAAAGGAAATCAAGCAACAACAGGTCTAGTGACCCTTCTAGGTTGCTTGTCCTCCAAAACACTGAGGATCAAGTGTCCAAACAGTGGTTTAGAGTGGGTAAGGGAACATTGGAAAGGGAACTACTGCCCTGCCACTAACGTGGCAGGACTAGGAAGTTAGTAGGGGACATATGGGTTAGTAACTGAGGGGAGGATAAAGTTATTCATTTACAAACGCAGTCAGTCGCGGGTTTGATGCGAGATATTTGTCTAGGCGGAATTTAAATGAATCAACGGTGCTGCAGTCTATAACGTCTCGGGGAAGCCCATTCCACAAGTTGACAACTCGATTGAAGAAGAAATTCTTAGATTCGTGCGAGTTAAAAGATTTACCAATAATTTTGCAACCGTTTCCCCGCGTGTAATTAGATGGTCGATAGTGAAGTACTTACTACAGTTCATATTGTCGATGCCTTTGATGATTTTGAACACTTGAATTAAGTCGCCACTTAATCTGCGCTGGGTTAAAGGAAATAGATTTAATTCTCTAAGACGCTCTTCGCTCTTCGTATGGTTTGTTCTTTAGGCTAGGTATCATTTTGGTAACTCTACGTTGAACTCGTTCTAGCTTGTTTATATCTTTTTGGTAATAAGGGCACCAGGATTGAACGCAGTATTCCAGAAGAGGGCGGACTAAGGAATTGTAAAGGGTTAGGATAACTTCTTTGGATTTATGCTCAAATGACCTGCCTATAAAGCCAATTATTTTGTTTGCCTTCTTAACAACTTCTGAACATTGTTGACTCGGTTTTAGGTTACTCGATATTGTTACTCCCAGATCAGTTTCTCTGTTTACATTCTTAAGCTGAGTGCCATTCATCGAATAGTTTGCTTTCTCATTTAGGTATCCGACATGTAGTACTTTACATTTATCCGCATTGAAACTCATTTGCCAAATTTGGGCCCAACATGACAATTTATCTAGATTGTGTTGCATATCGTCAACTTGTTCTTTTGAGAGTACGCTATTTGCAATTTTTGTATCGTCAGCAAATTTTGAGATTGTGCAGGTGAGACCCTCATCTATGTCGTTGATGTAAATCAACCTCCTGGCGAGGAGGTTGTTAGTTTGTTCCCTAGACCTCCATCAAGCTAAAAATTAAACCCTTTTGATCCCCTTTCAAAATAAATGTGTAGGATACATTTCACGGTAGAAAAATTTCCCGGCCGAAAGCCGGGATCTCTATCGCTCGCAAGTAAAAAATCGATACCTAAATGGCACGAAAGTCTAAAATTGTGCGAAAGTTCTAAAAATCGCCAAACTAATGGGGCGAACATCTTAAAATCTCAAAAGTAATGGGGCTAAACGTGAAGAAGAAAGGGGTCCAGAAAAAACATCCCTCAAGTGGAAATCTTTCCTTAAACAAAAATCAACACCTTGATGGGGATAAACGTCTTAAAATAGTAGGCTGAATAGGGCCGAATGGATACAACCCAGAGAGAGAGAGAAAATAATAAAATATAATAATATAAACGAGGTGGGCTCCCTTAAGTAATGAAATAATAATACTAAGATTACAAAACAAAAAAGAAATATCTAAAGAAAAAAGCCTATGATACAAATTGCTATACAGTATTTTGCGGATGTTAGCCATTAGTATCGATATTCTGACATGTTCACTCCATTAGTTTGGCAATTTTAAGACCTTTCGCCCCATTTCTTTGTCAATATTAAGTCCTTTTGTGCCATGTAGGTGCCGATCTTTACCCTGGCGAGCGATAGAGAGCCTGTAGTTTTGAGGAACTATCCTAACTTAGCCCATATTCATGTATATGTCTTATAGTCTGAATATATACCCTTGAGAGAGAGAGAGAGAGAGAGAGAGAGAGAGAGAGAACAAAAAACATACTAGATGTTTCTGTAATACTAGAGTTTTCAAGAACCTTCGATAATATTCTAGATGCTTATGTAATACTAGATTTGCCATGAACCTTCGATAATATTCTAGATGTTTGTGTAATCCTAGAGTTGTCATGAACCTTCGATAATATTCTAGATGTTTCTGTAATACTAGAGTTGTCATGAACCTTCGATAATATTCTAGATGTTTCTGTAATACTAGAGTTGTCATGAACCTTCGATAATATTCTAGATGTTTCTGTAATACTAGATTTGTCATGAACCTTCGAGAATATTCTAGATGTTTCTCCTGTAGGGTAATTAGAGAGAGAGAGAGAGAGAGAGAGAGAGAGAGAGAGAGAGAGAGAGAGAGAGAGAGAGAGAGAGAGAGAGAGAGAGAGAAGCATTCTAGATGTTTCTGTAATACTAGAATTGCCAAGTACTCTCGAGAATATTCTAGATGTTTCTCCTGTAGGGTAATTAGAGAGAGAGAGAGAGAGAGAGAGAGAAAGAGAGAGAGAGAGAGAGAGAGAGAGAGAGAGAGAGAGAGAGAGAGAGAGAAAGAGAGAGAGAGAGAGAGAGAGAGAGAGAGAGAGAGAGAGAGAGAGAGAGAAGCATTCTAGATGTTTCTGTAATACTAGAATTGCCAAGAACTCTCGAGAATATTCTAGATGTTTCTCCTGTAGGGTAATTAGAGAGAGAGAGAGAGAGAGAGAGAGAGAGAGAGAGAGAGAGAGAGTACAAAGGAGTACAAAGGAGTACAAAGGAGTACAAAGGAGTACAAAGGAAATCAAGCAACAACAGATCTAGTGACCCTTCTAGGTTGCTTGTCCTCCAAAACACTGAGGATCAAGTGTCCAAACAGTGGTTTAGAGTGGGTAAGGGGACATTGGAAAGGGAACTACTGCCCTGCCACTAACGTGGCAGGACTAGGAAGTTAGTAGGGGACATATGGGTTAGTAACTGAGGGGAGGATAAAGTTATTCATTTACAAACGCAGTCAGTCGCGGGTTTGATGCGAGATATTTGTCTAGGCGGAATTTAAATGAATCAACGGTGCTGCAGTCTATAACGTCTCGGGGAAGCCCATTCCACAAGTTGACAACTCGATTGAAGAAGAAATTCTTAGATTCGTGCGAGTTAAAAGATTTACCAATAATTTTGCAACCGTTTCCCCGCGTGTAATTAGATTGGTCGATAGTGAAGTACTTACTACAGTTCATATTGTCGATGCCTTTGATGATTTTGAACACTTGAATTAAGTCGCCTCTTAATCTGCGCTGGGTTAAAGGAAATAGATTTAATTCTCTAAGACGCTCTTCGTATGGTTTGTTCTTTAGGCTAGGTATCATTTTGGTAACTCTACGTTGAACTCGTTCTAGCTTGTTTATATCTTTTTGGTAATAAGGGCACCAGGATTGAACGCAGTATTCCAGAAGAGGGCGGACTAAGGAATTGTAAAGGGTTAGGATAACTTCTTTGGATTTATGCTCAAATGACCTGCCTATAAAGCCAATTATTTTGTTTGCCTTCTTAACAACTTCTGAACATTGTTGACTCGGTTTTAGGTTACTCGATATTGTTACTCCCAGATCAGTTTCTCTGTTTACATTCTTAAGCTGAGTGCCATTCATCGAATAGTTTGCTTTCTCATTTAGGTATCCGACATGTAGTACTTTACATTTATCCGCATTGAAACTCATTTGCCAAATTTGGGCCCAACATGACAATTTATCTAGATTGTGTTGCATATCGTCAACTTGTTCTTTTGAGAGTACGCTATTTGCAATTTTTGTATCGTCAGCAAATTTTGAGATTGTGCAGGTGAGACCCTCATCTATGTCGTTGATGTAAATTAGAAAGAGAATTGGTCCTAGTACCGATCCCTGGGGTACCCCGCTACTTACATTGGTCCATTTAGATGCCTTACCGTTTATGACTACCCTTTGCTTTCTGTTGCGGAGCCAATTTTCTATCCATTTCAACACACCGTCTTGTATTCCATGCGCTTTTAGTTTTAGCAGTAAACGTTTGTGGGGAACTTTGTCAAAGGCCTTTTGAAAATCAAGGTATATAATATCTACAGCTTTACTCTCATCGTAGAGGTTGAGGATATCGTGGAAGAAGTCTAAGAGGTTTGTTAAACAGGAACGTTTTTTACGAAAGCCGTGTTGAGTATCTTTAAGTATGTTATTTTCCTCTAAGTGATTTACGAGTCTGTCTCGTATGACCGTTTCTAGCATTTTACATACAACTGAGGTTAAGCTAATTGGACGATAGTTACTGGGTAGGGATTTGCTGCCTTTTTTGAATATCGGTGTTACGTTGGCTAGCTTCCACTGATCAGGCATAGTTCCAGACTGCAAGGATTTATTGAATAGTAATGTCAGTGGTTTGGAGAGCTCATTCTTAGCTTCCTTTAGAACTCTAGGCGAGATTGTATCAGGTCCTGGCGTTTTATTTACCTTGAGTTTATCTAAACAATTCAATACTTCTCTCTCTGTAACGGTGATATTGCTTAGAACATCTGAATTATCAATCTGAATCGGCGATGGTGTAGGGATATCACTGAGGTCTTCTGTTGTAAAAACTGATGCAAAGAAGGTATTGAGGGCATTACTCATTTGTACTTCGTCTTTGGTGTATTCTCCTTTTTCATCGACTAACGGTCCAACAGTTGAAGTAACTACTTT
>CM064513.1:66176632-66179132 GCA_032716605.1 Paralithodes platypus | reverse complement strand
TCAAGCCTTCCCTTGAAGGCGTTTATTGTGTCGCTCTCCACCACTCTCGCTGGTAGTTTATTCCACTCTGTCGCCACACTGTAGGTGAAGAAACTCTTTGTGACATCTAGGTTTGCCTTTTTGGTTTTTAATTTCATTCCATTTCCGCGAGTTTGATTAGTATTGTTTAATGTGAATAGTGCATTTACATCGACTTTGTCGAAACCTTTTAGTATCTTAAAGCACTCAATAAGCTGACCCCTCAACCTCCTCTTTTTTAATGAGAACAGGTTCAATCGTTTAAGTCTTTCTTCATATGGTTTATTTCTTAATGAGGGTATCATCTTCGTCGCTCTACGCTGTACTGACTCGAGTCTTACAATGTCCTTGATCAGATAAGGTGACCAGAACTGCACACCATATTCAAGGTGGGGCCTCACCATACTTTTGAACAGTGGCACTATTACGTTTTCATGTTTATATGTAAATTTTCGTTTAATAAAGCCCAATGCTATGTTTGCCTTATTTGCAGCTGCTATACATTGGTCGGAAGTTTTTAGGTTTTCAGATATTAGTACCCCTAGGTCTTTTACTACCGTTGCGGTTTTTATTTGTTTGCCATTCATTTCGTATTTGTATTTCATATTTCTGCTACCAACCTGCAGCACCTGACATTTATCGACATTGAAGGGCATCTGCCATTTTTGTTCGACCACTCTGATATCTTGTTTAAATCAGATTGCAACGCATTTCTATCATCTTCGTTCAGGACTGTATTTCCTATTTTTGTATCGTCGGCGAATTTGGAAATGGTGTTGTTTACCCCTACATCGATATCGTTAATGTAAATGAGAAACAGGACCGGTCCAAGGACTGAACCCTGTGGAACTCCACTAGTGACAGGCTCCCACTCCGATTCCACTCCATTTATCACCACTCTCTGTCTTCTGTCCGTAAGCCAATTTTTTATCCAAGAATGAATTTCACCTTTGATACCTATCCTCTCCAGTTTAGCCAATAGTTTTCGGTGAGGCACCTTGTCGAAAGCTTTTTGAAAGTCCAAGAAGATTATATCTAGTGATTTCGTCATGTCGTTATATGTGAATAGTTTGTTATAAAATTCAATCAAATTTGTTAGGCATGACTTATTTGATCTAAAGCCGTGTTGACTATTTTTGATTAGGTTGTTTGATTCGAGGTAATCTACAATCTTATCTCTAATGATTTTTTCCATGATTTTTCCTACAATTGAAGTTAGGCTAATTGGTCTGTAATTACTCGCTTTGGCCTTGCTACCCTTCTTGTATATCGGCGTAATGTTCGCATCTTTCCAATCACTCGGTACAATCCCCTGTAGTAGTGATAAGTTAAATAGTTGTGTCAGGGGTTTTGCTATTTCGTCCTTGACATTCTTAATTATTTTCGGGTGGAGCATGTCGGGTCCCGGGGTCTTATTTACATTTAAATTACTCAATTTGCTTTGTACTTCGGTAACACTGATGGTGAAATCTCCTATCTCATGAGTTGAGGTGTTATTTTCAAGGGTATGATCGATAATTTCTTCTGTGAAAACTGAGCCAAAATATTTGTTGAGCAGATTTGCCGTGTTTGTGTCGCCTGTTATTGTCTGGCCATCTTCTATTAGCGGTCCGATTCCGCTTTTGATCTGTTTATTTTTGTTTACGTAACTGTAGAATTTTTTGGGGTTTGTGGCACTTTCTCTGGCAATAGTCATTTCGTAATTTTGTTTGTTCGCCCTAATTATTTTTTTCACTTCCCTTCTACTATTTTTGTACAAGTTTTTAATTACTTCAGTGTTTGTGTTATTTTTTACAAGTTTGTGGAGTTGATTCCTTTTCCTTATTGCCTTGCCAATGTCTCTACTGTACCAAGGGGGCATACTTGATTTCGTACTACGTTTTGGTTTCATGGGTACAAATTGTTTATGCGCTTCTGTAATTGTAGACTTAAAATGTCCCCATAGTTCATTTACTTCGTTTATATTTATGAGGTTTGGGTGTATGTTTGATAGCGATTCCTTAAGTCCGTCATAATTTGCGTTTTTGAAGTCCGAAACCATTTCTGTTGTTTTTACTGAGGAATATTTGCTTATAACGTTGATTCTTAAGATTTTATGATCGGACGTTGCCAGATGTTCACCTACATCCAGGTTTGATAATAAATTTTCTTGGGTAGTGATTACGAGGTCTAGTATATTCCTGTCTCGCGTCGGCTGTTTTACGTGTTGAGTCAAAAAATTGTCCTGGATGAAGCTTGTCATTAGGCGTGACTCTGCATTTTTTCCGGTCGTGGTATTCCAGTCAATTAGGGGGAGGTTATAGTCTCCTAGTAAAACTGTTTCGTCGGAATTAAGGGTTTTCTCTAGTATTTCATAAAAAATTGTATCATCGGCAACAGTTAGTCTCGGTGGTCGGTACGCTGTAGTGATATTTAAGTTCATGTTTTTTGTATTTATTTTGACGCACACTATTTCTGCATTACTTTCGGGGAGAGTCACCTC
>CM064513.1:66164132-66171632 GCA_032716605.1 Paralithodes platypus | reverse complement strand
AGAGAGAGAGAGAGAGAGAGAAGAAAGCATTCTAGATGTTTTCTGTAATACTAGAATTGCCAAGAACTCTCGAGAATATTCTAGATGTTTCTCCTGTAGGGTAATTAGAGAGAGAGAGAGAGAGAGAGAGAGAGAGAGAGAGAGAGAGAGAGAGAAGCATTCTAGATGTTTCTGTAATACTAGAATTGCCAAGAACTCTCGAGAATATTCTAGATGTTTCTCCTGTAGGGTAATTAGAGAGAGAGAGAGAGAGAGAGAGAGAGAGAGAAGCATTCTAGATGTTTCTGTAATACTAGAATTGCCAAGAACTCTCGAGAATATTCTAGATGTTTCTCCTGTAGGGTAATGTTTCAAACTGTATAATTTAAGGGGGGTCACCTGTTTTTTTTTTATCTTTCTCTCCTTTTCTCTCTGTCTCTGGTTTGTATCCATTTGGCCCCATTCAGCCACCTGTTATAAGACGTTTATCCACATTCAGGTGTCGATTTCTTCCTGGCAAGCGATAGCGAGCCAGCATTGTATGGAGATATCCGGCGTCGCCGGAGACATTTTTCTATCGAAAAATTTACAAATTTAGCTTGCTGTCAAAACAAATATATATATATAATTATATATATATATATATATATATATATATGCTGGCTCGCTACCGCTCGCCAGGAAAATATTGACACTTGGATGGGGGTAAACGTTTTAAAACAGTAGGCTGAATGGGGCGGAATGGATACAAGCCAAACAGAGAGGGGGTGAAAGAGAAAAAAAGCGAGGTGGACTCCCTTAAGTGGAAATAAAAACATTATGATTAACGATATCTAGAGCTAGGGAATCCCGAAAATATGACATAGCCTTTAATAAAGTCAAATAAGTTAATTGATTTGGAAGTTTGTGGCAACCTGTAGGACTTTCCGGAGTTATGGCGGCTCTATAAAAGGACCTCGCCCGGCCCAGGACAGTCAGATGTCAGAAATTCTAACATCACCCATTCAACCCGTTAGTCCACTCAACACGAGTGCCAAAAGGTATGGTGCACTCCCAAAATATACCGTTTGCAAAAGAGACTTAATAAATATTACATCAGATAGGACATTTATAAACGTCGATGACGATAATAATAATATTAAAATAAGAGATGTGTTTCCATCAGATAATCTCGATCGGGGGAGGAGTGTGATAGGTAAGAAATCCAAACTCAAGGTATACTACACAAACAGCCGTAGTTTGCGAAGTAAGTTTCATAAACTAAAGGCTATCATACGCGCAGAACATATTGATATAGTTTTGATTACAGAAACATGGTTGAATACACAAACACGAGATATTAGGGAAGACTATCAGATAGACAGATTTGCAATGTACAATGTAGATCGTCTAGACAAAATGGGAGGTGGAGTGGTGTGTTATGTCTCAAATTCGGTAAAGTTTATTATTAGGTCAGATATTAAAATAGAGAGTAAAGGTGAAAGTGTATGGATAGAGATTAATTACAACCGTGATAGCATTGTTGTAATTGGTCTTATATACAGACCTCCACAATTAAAAACGAGGATACGAAAATACTATGGGATGAGATCACTATAGCCTGTCAATCCAGTAAAGTTTGTATTGTGGGGGATTATAATTATAGTCAAATAATTGGAGACATTTAAAAACACATCAAACAATCCAACAATCAAACGATTTTTTATAACTAATAAAGGATTGTTTCTTAATTCAACATGTCACTGAACCAACCAGGGGTAACAATGTACTCGATTTAGTTTTTAGTAATGAAGACAATCTCGTTAGTAATATAATTGTAGGAGGACAATTAGGTAGGAGCGACCACAATGAAATTAGATTTAATCTAGAATAGGAACATTAATTAACTACATACTATCCAACTTTCATGGATAAATTTACACTTTTACATACATATCAAGTAGGGCTAGATAATATGAAATATAAGTGCATATACATACATGCATACATACTGTACATACACGCACATACATACATACATACATACATAGAGAACACCTATGTGTGCCTATCAGTAAAATAGGTCTATGACAGGGTAAAAAGGTTCATCGTGACCTCATCCCTTAACTACTACCAAAAAAAAAAAAAAAAAAAAAAAAAAAAAAAAAAAAAAAACATTTGGTGACACACAAGTCGAATCACCGAATAATGAAAGTCAAATGAAGGATTAAAGATCGACGCCCCTCCCAACCAACAACGCTTACGTAATACACATCTCAGAAAGATAGGGTAATTCATTTTTATTAGGAGACGATTAGGCCTACTGGGGAAACCTCTATACAATAAAACGTGCCTAGACTTTTACCTCAACGGTGGTATGGACAAAAAGTCGAAACAAGAGAAGCAACTCAAATTTTTTACTATTAGAAAAGTGTCCCATTCATAATATTATGAAGACAGAAATCGGTGACTGTTTCTCAGTCTGGTCTAAAAATGGTAACTGCGCGCTAATCTAATCTAATCTGACGCCCAAGGCTAAACTGCCTGTGACGAGTGCCTCCCCCAGAGTTGAAAGAGTGACAGGGCCAAAATCAAGGAACAGTCGAGCACCAAAATGCCTGGGCACAGGGAGTTTGAAGCTATTTAAGTCATAGGATGAGGAAAAGATGGATTTAGGGAGAGAGTTCCAGAGCTCAGCTATTGAATAGAAGAAAGATTGGGAGTATTGTTTCACTCATGAGTTGGAGAGTTGCACAGAGTAGTGGTGGGATTGTGTTGCAAGACGGGTATTACGTACCCTACGTAGAGGTGGTATACACTGAGAGAGCTCTGAGGAACACTGATTATTGTAGTAGCGATAGAATAGCGAGAGAGATGCAACATTGCGTCGAAGAGAGAGAGATTGCAGAGAGTCGGTAAGTGGATGAGAGTTAATGATACGAAAGGCTTTCCTCTCTACTTTGTGTAGAAGTGCTGTGTGAGAGGATCCTCCCCACATATGTGAACACCATGAATTACCACCATGAATTTTGCTCATCTCCTTCATCTACTTCCTGCCACCCAGCGAAAACTCATCAGAGACCTGGAAACTTTGAATAATAAAATTTCCAACGCAGAAATTGCCATTTCTTTCAACCTCGTATGTATTAAAGAAAATTTATTACCTGGCTTTACCAACATATATATATATATATATATATATATATATATATACTGTATATATATATATATATATATATATATTAAATTATATAGAAGCAATTGACTCTCCGGCAGGGAATCGTAGGCGTACAGTACAAGGAAGAGCAATACCAAAGCGTAAAGGAACATCTTTATTTTTCTAGAACATGTGCGACGTTTCGACATCAACATGTGTCATTTTCAAGCCTAAAAGGAAAAAAGAACCTAAATTAAAAAGTTTGCAATCAAATATACAATTTGTAAAAGTAGGTTAAATTACTATAAAGTACACA
Organism: Paralithodes platypus; assembly: GCA_032716605.1. Lineage (NCBI taxonomy): Eukaryota > Metazoa > Arthropoda > Malacostraca > Decapoda > Lithodidae > Paralithodes > Paralithodes platypus. The sequence continues at coordinate 66,168,201 of CM064513.1, read as the reverse complement.
AGAACTGGATGAAGGAAGGTAGAAAACAGGGATAAAATACTGAAATTTAAATTTAGAGAATAATAAATGAATAACATATGGACAGAGAAAGACAACAAAAACCAAAACAAAAAAATAAAATATAGAAAAGCTACATTTTAGTGAATAACATACCAATTACTAGAGTATATAATTATATACAGTATATATATATATATATATATATATATACAGGGTGATTCAGTAACCCTTTTCATAAATTTAATGGCAGATTCGGGAGACAAAAATAAGACTAATTTACTCTATGACCCTTAGGGTGAGTCTTTGATATGATGGAGTTATTACACCTTTAAAGTTATCGATAGATAGAAAAGAAAAAAATCTAAGGAGTGAGAATGAAAATGTCGTTGCTAACTGGGAGGGTAGCGTAACCAAGACTTGGTATCAAAATGGCTGCATACGGTAGCTGGATGCAGTTCGTTTCGCAATTTACAAAGGTACATTACTACTGTATTTGTATTATCATCATCATTATTATTAATAATCATTGTATTATTAGTAGTAGTAGCAAGGGGAGAAGCAGGCGGCGGAGGATAAGTAAGAGGAAGAGGAGGAGGAGTAAGTGGTGGAAGAGGGGTAAGTGGAGGAGGAGGGATCTTCCTGCCGACTTTGAGCTTTGATACTCCGCTCGTCTTAATGAATCTGGAATCAATCTGTACATGAATCTAAAGATTGTTTCTTTGCTTACACGTGGTATGTAAATGGTTGCATATGGTAGCAGTTGTCTCAATGCTCAAAAGAACATTAGCATTTCATCACCATCATCATAATTAATACTCTATTCATCGTAGCTGTAGTAGTAGTAGATGTAATAGTCGTAGTTGTATTATTATTATTATTATTATTAGGTCAAGTTATGTCATTAGCATGTTATCATTAATTATTTATACAGTATTGTTAAATTTATTGTTATTATTATTGATTGGTGCTGTTGATGGTTTGTACAGTAATTGTTTCATGTGGTGCTTTAAAGCTTCTCATTATGTTGGTTTTTGTTATTATTTTATCATAAATAAATGTATGGTTAATGAAAATCTCATGTTTGTACATACTTTATTTACAAATACTTTACAATACAGTATTACAGTATACATTTTTATACCAAGTCTTGGTTACGCTACCCTGCCAGTTACCAACGACATTTTCATTCTCACTCCTTAGATTTTTGTCTTTTCTATCTATCGATAACTTTAAAGGTGTAATATCTCCATCATATCAAAGACTCACCCTAAGGGTCATAGAGTAAATTAGTCTTATTTTTGTCTCCCGAATTTGCCATTAAATTTATGAAAAGGGTTACTGAATCACCCTGTACAGTATATACTGTATATATATACCGGTATATATATATATATATCTTCCCATAATCTGCTCTTAGATCGCCAGTATGGTTTCCTTAAGGGTTGCTCTACTGGTGAACTTCTTTCATATCTTACTAACTCTTGGTCATCCTCCTTTCTGGACTTCGGTCAGACCTTTTCTATTGCACTAGATATATCGATGGCCTTCGATAGAGTCTGGCACAAATCTCTAATTTCTAAACTACCCTCCTTCGGTTTCTATCCCTCCATCTGTGCCTTTGTCTCTTAATTTCCTTTCCAGCCATTCCATAGCTGCAGTTGTGGACGGCCATCATTCACTTCCTCATCCTATCAACTCCGGTGTTCCTCAGGGTTCTGTCCTATCTCCAACTCTCTTTCAAATTTTCATAAATGATCTTCTCAACTGTACCTCCAGTCCTATCCATTCATATGCAGACGACTCTACCTTACACTATTCAATAAATTTTCCAGAACGCCCCAGCAAACAACCCCTCAAAGACAAACTAATGAAGCCATACAATACTTATCTTCTGATCTAACTACAATTTTCAATTGGGGCAGAGAAAACCTTGTTGCCTTTAATGTTTCCAAAACCCAGTTTCTCCATTATCTACCCGTCGTGAACTCCCAGAGGACTGTCCCTTATACTTCAACAATACAAAAATCAACCCTTCATCTTCTCTCAGTATTCTCGGTGTCTCTTTCTCTTCTGCTCTCTCTTGGAAGGACCATATTACCAGTCTTGCTAAGGCGGCCTCCCAGAAACTGGGAGTACTCAACCGCCTTAAGGGGTTCCTTACCCCTGTGCAGCTTCTTTCTCTGTACAGGGGCACAGTGCGTCCTTGTATTGAGTATTGTTCACATATGTGGGGAGGATCCTCTCACACAGCACTTCTACACAAAGTAGAGAGGAAAGCCTTTCGTATCATTAACTCTCATCCACTTACCGACTCTCTGCAATCTCTCTCTCTTCGACGCAATGTTGCATCTCTCTCGCTATTCTATCGCTACTACAATAATCAGTGTTCCTCAGAGCTCTCTCAGTGTATACCACCTCTACGTAGGGTACGTAATACCCGTCTTGCAACACAATCCCACCACTACTCTGTGCAACTCTCCAACTCATGAGTGAAACAATACTCCCAATCTTTCTTCTATTCAATAGCTGAGCTCTGGAACTCTCTCCCTAAATCCATCTTTTCCTCATCCTATGACTTAAATAGCTTCAAACTCCCTGTGCCCAGGCATTTTGGTGCTCGACTGTTCCTTGATTTTGGCCCTGTCACTCTTTCAACTCTGGGGGAGGCACTCGTCACAGGCAGTTTAGCCTTGGGCGTCAGATTAGATTAGATTAGCGCGCAGTTACCATTTTTAGACCAGACTGAGAAACAGTCACCGATTTCTGTCTTCATAATATTATGAATGGGACACTTTTCTAATAGTAAAAAATTTGAGTTGCTTCTCTTGTTTCGACTTTTTGTCCATACCACCGTTGAGGTAAAAGTCTAGGCACGTTTTATTGTATAGAGGTTTCCCCAGTAGGCCTAATCGTCTCCTAATAAAAATGAATTACCCTATCTTTCTGAGATGTGTATTACGTAAGCGTTGTTGGTTGGGAGGGGCGTCGATCTTTAATCCTTCATTTGACTTTCATTATTCGGTGATTCGACTTGTGTGTCACCAAATGTTTTTTTTTTTTTTTTTTTTTTTTTTTTTTTTTTTTTTGGTAGTAGTTAAGGGATGAGGTCACGATGAACCTTTTTACCCTGTCATAGACCTATTTTACTGATAGGCACACATAGGTGTTCTCTATGTATGTATGTATGTATGTATGTGCGTGTATGTACAGTATGTATGCATGTATGTATATGCACTTATATTTCATATTATCTAGCCCTACTTGATATGTATGTAAAAGTGTAAATTTATCCATGAAAGTTGGATAGTATGTAGTTAATTAATGTTCCTATTCTAGATTAAATCTAATTTCATTGTGGTCGCTCCTACCTAATTGTCCTCCTACAATTATATTACTAACGAGATTGTCTTCATTACTAAAAACTAAATCGAGTACATTGTTACCCCTGGTTGGTTCAGTGACATGTTGAATTAAGAAACAATCCTTTATTAGTTTTAAAAAATCGTTTGATTGTTGGATTGTTTGATGTGTTTTTAAATGTCTCCAATTTATTTGACTATAATTATAATCCCCCACAATACAAACTTTACTGGATTGACAGGCTATAGTGATCTCATCCCATAGTATTTTCGTATCCCTCGTTTTTAATTGTGGAGGTCTGTATATAAGACCAATTACAACAATGCTATCACGGTTGTAATTAATCTCTATCCATACACTTTCACCTTTACTCTCTATTTTAATATCTGACCTAATAATAAACTTTACCGAATTTGAGATATAACACACCACTCCACCTCCCATTTTGTCTAGACGATCTACATTGTACATTGCAAATCCGTCTATCTGATAGTCTGCCCTAAGATCTCGTGTTTGTGTATTCAACCATGTTTCTGTAATCAAAACTCTATCAATATGTTCTGCGCGTATGATAGCCTTTAATTTATGAAACTTATTTTGCAAACTACGGCTGTTTGTTTAGTATACCTTGAGTTTGGATTTCTTACCTATCACACTCCTCCCACGATCGAGATTATCTGATGGAAACACATCTCTTATTTTAATATTA